>ML779019.1:258607-377998 GCA_009831015.1 Picea engelmannii | reverse complement strand
CTCCTACATATACCCTTCTCTCCCTCTCACTATGTATCACCCTCCCTATAAAAAACCCGACCCCCTAAGTAACATTTTAAGGAGTGGGAAATTAAAATTTTGTCTTTATTCAACTATCTCAATGCCTCTCTTTGAGAGCACCATCATCTTACACTCATCAAGATATTTCCAAGGACTATAATTATTCTTAATTACGATTTTGGGATCAAAGGTTACGACCTCCCATGTTTTCTTAGACTCACAAGGTCAGCAACCAAAACATTGCCCCGTGACACCTCGCCACTCGTCCCCTCCATCATAGAAACATCATGGAATTGATTTGGCATCTACCCCAACTTGCGTCTCTAAGGATTATGTCCACATAATCCTATCATTATCGTTGAACATCATTTCGACGAAGTATCATCTATCATTTTGGTTGTCCCATTGACGATTCACCTATAGACCCTTTTTTAGACCCAATAGTCCTCAAGACACCCATCCTACAAACCTGGTTGAGTCAGTAATTCTGAATTTGATATAGGTGGATATTGGTGGCCACCCACCTATTCCATTGGCTCAAAGACCATTTTCCATTTTGGTAGTTTTTCTACATTTTTTTGGGTCCTAAACTTCTGGGATATTTTTGAGGCCATAAACATTGTTTTTTGGGCGTGAACCTGTACCACTGTAGAATTTATATATAGTGTGACAAAAACATGTGTAGTCCTCATATATTTCTTTCCAACAAGCTATCATGCGCTTAAAACAAAGATCGTATGCAAAATTTACGACCCCGAAAAGTTGATGTACCAACTTACCCCATCGGGGCCCACATGACGTTTTTGCTTCATATCCTAGGGTTAGTTTTATTTTTATTTTTAGGGTTTCTAATTTATTATTTATGTTAAAAATGCCTTTGGATCCTCATTTTAATCATCTTCTTGCGAAGGATCGTAGCCAACACATATCTTCTTATAGAGAAGCTACCACCATTCTAGCTAGCTTGTGTGTTTTTGCATTTACAGTCTTTTGTATTCTAGATAATCATTAATAGAATATGAGATTTACTATATTACTGTGTTCCTTTCCATATATTTGTGTATTTATTTGTTATATCTTTGTTATATTTCTTCCTTCATATTTTTTCTAAAAAATAATATAGATCAATGGTATCAGAGCAGTTTGCTCCTTTCCATTCTTAGTGCATGTTATCGACGAGGGTAGGTTATAGAGAGTTGGGTATCAAGCTTGTTTCTCTTTAGGAAAACCTCTATCTCATGACAAAGAAACCTTCCATGGTGGAAGAAAAAAGGGATGATGGGATAGGATATCCTTTCAAACTATTTCTCGAGGAAGCCCTCGCGTGACAGAGGAACGCAATGATGGATAATTTCTCCCAGGTCCTTCGACAACTTTCGACAACAATAGAGGCACCTTCAACCAATAGTCACTTCAAAGATGCGACACCATTCAATGTAAAAGTTGTAAATGTTTTGAACATGCACATAATATATCTAGCTAGCAAATGACATACACAATTTGCATAGAAAATATGAGAAAAGTGAAGCAGGAGAGAAAGAATGGAAGAATTTTCATTAACCAAATGAATGAATGATAATTTTCACATGATATACTTTGTATAACTCAACTAATGCATACTAAAGGAGAATAAAATGCGCCATAGTGGTGGTATAAAGTGATTTGGACACAGACTAGCAGTTATGGGAGTAAACGACCACCTAGTCTAGTCTCTCAAGAAGTTATGGGCATGAACTGCCACTTAGTATGAGTTAACTAGTCTCCTGGTCTTCAATTAACTAAATGAAACATAGTGAAGTGATGAGGATATTAGGGAATCATGAGTAATGTGTTATTCTGGTGATGATCCCAAGGACAATGTGCATTATCTTGTGATGATCCCAATGCTACATGGTGATAATCCCAATGTGGCATCTAGAATCCACTCAACTAATCAAACTCAAGTGTGAATTGAAGATAATGTTCTCCTAGAGGAATATTATCCCTAAACTATAGGAGACTGAATAATGACTAATAAACATAGGGAAAACCTTAGGAAAAATAAATCCTAGGTGTGTGTGAAGTATCTCCAACACCCCCCCCCTTGAAAATCACTATGGTGAAAATAAAGAATGGGTCCCGGAAATGAGGCCATGTTAGGTACCCAAATGCAAAAGATACATTGAAATAAATGAGGAAAGAGGGAAAAAATCATGGGAAAACCCCCTCTCAAAGTATAATGTATGTAAAAATAAGAACTGACAGTTGCTAGGAAACTGTGTCCTTCACTCCAAGATGACTACACATAGAATCAAACTTCTGCTTAGTGAAGTTCTTGGTGAAGATGTTTGTAGTCTATTCTGCTGAAGGATAAAAATACAGGTTGATGATCCCATCATGAACTAAGTCCTAGATGGAGTGCATGTGGATATCGATGTGCTTCATCCGCTACCTCTGAACTGGATCTCCGCAAAACTTTAGAGTGATATGGTTGTCACACCAGATGACGATCGACCGATGAAACTAAATGACCAAATCACTGAGAAACTTTTGTAGCCACATAACATGAATGGTTATGTTAGCTACCCCTCTACACTCTTCCTCAAATGAATATAAAGCAATATCATCCTATTTCTTGCTCGACCAATAGATAGGCCTGGAACCAAGACTGAGTGAGTAACCATATGTGGACTTGCGATCAATGCTATCACCAACCCAGTCAGAAGTAGTGAACCGGGTGAGGTCTAATGTAGAGTCTGCTACATAGTGAATCCCAAAGGTGATGGTTCCATGTATGTATCTAAGGATACTCTTTGGATCCTTCCAATGTATCTCATCCTACTCCTGCATGAACCTGGAGACTTCTCTAGTAGCATAGGAGAGGTATGGGATGGAGTGTGTGAGATACAAAAAGATCCCCACTATCTATATATACAATGTTATTTCAACTACTAGAGTGCCCCTGCCATCCTCAAGTCTGGCTCCTGATAGGAAAGAAGTCTGGGAAGACTTAGATTCTGTCATATGAAATCTCTCAAGGAGATGTCATGCATAATTGGCATGATATAGTTAGATGCTTGATGCATCCTGAATGATCTCAAGTACAAGGAAGAAATGTAGCAGACCTATGTCCGTCATCAAGAAATTAACATGGATAATCTTGTTGATTGCAACAATTTTTGAAGTCAAACAACTGCTGATCAACAAATCATCAACATACAGAACTAGGAGTAGAAGTGAATCAATTGTCTTGATCATGTAAACATTGAGGTCTAACTTCCAATGTACAAAGTTATGTGACAAAAGGTAGGAGTCCATCTTGGCATACCATGCCCTCAGGGCATGCTTAATACCATAAAGAGACTTCTTCAGTCGACAAACCAAAGATGAATCCTACATAAATGCCTGGGGTTGCTCCATATAGATCTCCTCAGAGAGATCGTCATGAAGAAATTAATTCTTCATGTCCATTTGATGGAATTCCCATCCCTTGGCTATCGCAATGGCAAGTGACAAACCTATGGAATCCATATTATCTACTGGAGCGAAGGTCTCATCATAGTCAATTCCATGCACATGCTGAAAGCCTTTGGAAAATATCCTGGCTTTGTATCTGCTAATTTGTCCATCCACTGTACTCTTGGTTCTCTAGACTCATCTGAACCTGACAAGTTTTCTTCCTGAAGGAAGGGGAACCAGATCCAAAGTCTTTTTCTCGAGGAGGGATTTGTACTCCCCCTTCATAGTGGATTCCCAAAAGTAATTCCCAACAGCCTCACCATAGGACCGTGGATATGGAGACTAAACCAAGGAAAGATGTCCGGGTGACATCGGTTCAGTGGAAGTGAGTGCAAGAGGACGCTCCACAAAATAATATCGATTTGTCCTAGTATAAGTTGGATCCCCAACAAGATCTCCTCCATCCTAAAGAGTAGTCTTGGCCTACTTAGGCCTATGATCTAGCTCTGCATCTGCATCTACATGCATTGACTCTGCATCTGACTATACTGATTTTGTATATGGATCATCTGAATCCTATGAATCAGAGAACTCATTTGAATAAGATTAGTCATGTGCATGATCATCATCTCTAACAAGTGGAATAACAAAAGTGTCTACATGCGGTTGTTGAGGTACATGCAAGACACTTTCCTTTAATTGGACACTTCGCTCAATGATGAGCTAGTCTGAGGAAAGATCAATGAGTCTGTATCCCTTTAGAATGTCGGGGTATCCAACAAAGATACACTATGTGCCCTATGGATCAATTTCCTTCCTCTTATCAGAGGGAATCTTGGCCCATGCATGTGAACCGAAAATATGGAAGTGGGTCACTTCCGGTTTGAGGCCACTCCAAGCCTCGTAGGGGGTCTTATCCTTGAAAGATCTACGAGGAGATTTTTTTTGGATGTAGGTTGCAAAATTAAGTGCTTCAATCCATAATGTCTATGGAAGTGACTTTGCATGTAGCATGCAATATTCCATCTCTTTTAGAGACCTATTTTTCCGCTCAACAACTTTGTTTTTCTTTGGAGTATAGGGAACTATGTGATGCAATCGAATCCCTGCCTCATCAAAAATATTTTGTATCTCATGGTTGACATACTATCCCTCGTTATCTATTCAAAGGACTTTGATTTTATTTCCTGACTGTGTTGCAACAAGGGATTTGAAATATTTGAGGTGTTGAAAGAGCTCTGATTTTTTCCTAAGAAAGAAAATCCATGTGAAGTGTGAGAAATCATGAACAAAAGTGAGCACATACCTTTCTTTACTGATTGGTGGATGTGGAAAATGTCCCATGAGGTCACTATGGATCATATCTAAAGGAAAGGAAGACTTCTGAGTAGTTCCTTTATTGAACTTCTCTTGAGGGTGTTTTCCAAGAACACATCCCTCACAAATTCCTTTGGATAAGTGGATGTCAGGTATACCATCAACCATTCCCTGCTTTCTAATATTTTTCATATATATTAAATTTAAATGCCCAAACCTTTCATGACATATCCTACTGCTTTCATCAGCATGGGTAAGCAATAATGCATAATTTTGTTCAATAAATTCAGAAAATGTGTAGAGTCTAGATTGATGATTTACCTCACTGGTAGTAATCCTAGAACTTTTTTGCATGTCATAGATATCCATTGCATCAGGTGTGAATATGACTCTCTTTCGGGTCCATAAATTTTTCATCTAATACATGGAGAGAATATTGACGAAAATTTTGGGAACGTGTAACACATTTTTGAAGCTTTAATTTGTGAGTTCAATTCTTCCTTTGCTGGTGACATCGACTAGAGAGTTGTCCCCCATCATAATAGGAGGACCTTTTCATGCATCCAATGAAGAATAGACTTATTTTGTGGTTTCCATGTGGTGTGATGAACCTAAATATACAATCTAAGCATCGAGAGAGGAGTTGATGGAAATCAAAGCATGACTAGAATTGTCTTTCTTGAGATTCTAATATTTTGGCTTCTTCTTCTTGGCACCCTCAGGGATGCAATCTCCAACATTGTTTCACTGAATTATTTGGGACATTTGATCTATCTATTTTTTCATACATGTGGATTTTGGATGGAATCCTTTATGGAAGTAAGTGCTTTTTCCCCCTTTTCTTCCCTTTCCACCTATAGATCTGGAGGCATCGTTGAAGGGTTTTGAGTACCCTTCCTTATTTGGATTTTCATGTGATTTTATTTTTTATTTTTCCTTAGAATTATGATATTGATGACCACTACCATCTTGCACAGTAAATGCATGCACCTTTGGGCCTTTGAGTTTGTCCATATTGATGATCTTGTTCTTCTCTGGTCAGAGACTCAATAAAGGGCTCAACAGAGGGCATTGTCTAGGTGGCTCCAGACTAGGCGAGCCTAACTAAATGAAATGTAGATACAAACATTGAGTATTCCACACCAATTTTGGAGAGAATTGTAAGAACAGTTTGTTTCTTCTCCTTAGATTTATCAACCCCGAAAGCCTTGAGTTGCGACAACAAATCCTTATATTTGATAAGGAAATCTTGAGATTGTCAAAGGTTTTTAGATCCAAAGTGAGAAATTACACCTCAAGCATGTGTCCCCTCATCTCATCCTATTTTCCAAAAATACCTTGCATGGTGTTCCAAGATTCATTGGGAGTTTTTCATGAGGATATGTGAATGAGGAGTTCAAGAGAAATGAGACTGCAAATAGTTCCAAATGCTTCATCCTTCAATTTAGATACTTGGATTTTTCTATGGATGATGTTGGTTAAGTTTATATGTTCATGGTTAACCTGTATAATCCTCTACCTCAAAGATGCATTATCATATTCACCTTCCATGAAAAGAAATTGTACAGTGTAAGAATGGATTATTTTGGAAATCCCATTTTTCTTCTATCTTCAATCTTCAGTACCTGCAAAAATAACTTGGTGTGTATTTTCCCTAGAATTCCATCAAATCTGATACCATGTAAATATGTTTAACCTACAAAAAATATATCTATCTAGAAAATTACATACACAATTTGCAGAGAAAATATGAGAAAAGAGAAGCAGGAGAAAAAGAATGGAAAATATCTCATTAACCAAATGAATGAATGATAATTTACACATGATATACTCTTCATAAATCAACTAATGCACACTAGAGAAGAATCCAATGCACCATAGTGGTGGTATAGAGTGATATAGACACACACCAACAATTATAGTAGTAAAATGCCACCTAGTCTAGTCTCTCAGGCAGTTATGGGAGTGAACGTCCACCTAGTCTAAGTTAACTAGTCTCTCAATCTTCAATTAATTGACTGAAACCATAGTGAAGTGAGGAGTAGATCAGGGAATCATGAGTAATCTGATATTCTACTGATGATCCCAAGGAAAATGCACATTAGCTGGTGATGATCCCATTTTTACATGGTGATAATACCAATGTGGCATCTAGACTCCACTCAACTGATCAAACCGAACTGTGAAGTGAAGAGAAAATTATCCTATAGGAATATTCTTCATAAACTATAGGAGACTGAATAATGACTAATAAATAAAGGGAAAACCCTAGGAAAAATAAATCTTAGATGTGTGTGAAGTATCGCCAACAAAAGTTAACTTTGATATCCCTTTATTTGAAGTCTAGATAAACATCGATGCTTTTGAAAAATGGTTAAATATGCTAGAGGTTTATTTCTTTGTCCACAATTTTTCCAATAGTAAAAATATCATCTTCACTCTCCTTAAGGACCTTCCCCATGCCAGATATTGGTGGGAGACTTACTATCAGAAACATGTCGAGGATGAGTCTGCAAGTTTTGGGCCAGGACCCACTTGGGAGGATTTTTTTTATTCTCTCAAGGAACAATATTACCCTGTTTGAAGTTATGATGACCAATACACAAGATGGACAACACTACACCAAGAGAGGGGCCAAATAGTTCCATATTTCACCAATACTTTCCATACCTTGCACACCAATATGGGTATCAAAGACTTTGAGCGACATTTGGTCCTAAAATACTGAGGGGATATGAACAGGTACATCCAAACCAAAATGGATTTTATGGACATATCATCATTGGGAGCCGCTTACTGATATCCTTTGAAAATTGAGAAGAAGTTCAAGAAACAGAACAAGAGGGATTTTGGGTCTGCGAACCCGCAACAACCAAAGTATGGTAAAGGTGTCCCTAACTCCCAAGCCAAATGACATGGAAAGGATGGCCAACCCCGGGACAACAATCCCAAGCCAATGGGAAATAAGGGAAATGGGAAGTCAAACAAGGACACTGGAAAATGGTGAGAGTTACACAAAATAACTTTAGAAAAATACTGATGAATGTTTCTCCAAACAGTCTTTGCTGGCTCAGAAAAAATCCCCAGGGTCAGATGGTGACTCAGACTCTAATTTAGAACTAGAAAAGGGAAGACAGATCATTGATGTAGAACCTAGTGTCATCATTTCTACCACAAAATTCGAGCGAGAGGAACTAAAGGAACCTGAAGAAGGGGAGAACTCTTTCCACTCACAAATGTGGGTGAATGGCACCCCACTCCATTTCATTGTTGAAAGTGGTAGCCAGAAGAACTTGATCTCAACATATTTTTTCAAGAGGTTGAACCTGACAACAACACCGCATCCTCATTCATACACCATCTGTTGGCTCAGCCAACGATGATACATCTATGTCATCCAACAATGTGTCTTGCACTACGAAATCAAACCATTCAAAGATGAGGTATTGTGTGATTTTACCCCACTTAAATTTTGTGTTTTTTTTCTAGGACAACCATATATGTGGAAGCTTCATGTTGTTTATGAATCTAGTATTCATAGTGTCATTATTACTTTGGGAGATCAACTCTACAGGGTACTAGAGGTAGTCCTAAACACTGTAGTCTTTTTTATCTCAATGAAGTAGTGCAGAAAGTTCATCTCTCAAATCGAGAGATTTTTCCTCTATATGGTTCGCCTGGAAGGTGAATAGAAGGTCACTGCAACTGCCAAAACCTTTGCATGGGGTCTCTCTATCCAATAGCAACAGGTGGATGAAAAAGTAGAGGATTACAAAGACATATTCATCTTGCCTAGGTAAATCACTCCATTGATCTGAAACCCAGTGCTCCTCTCCCTGACAAACCTGTATACAAGTGTTTTGTTAATGAGAATGAAGAAATCCAATGCCAGATCCAAGAGATAATTCTGAAGGGCCACATCATACCAAGCTCCTCACCTTTGAGGAGCCCAATTGTTCTAGTAAAAAACAAGGATGGGACATGGTGACTTTGTATTGATTATAGAGCCCTGAACAATATCACAATCAAGAACCGATACCCAAATCCTTACTTGATGACCATCACTTACAACGAAGGTTCAAACTACCTCCTCACCCAATGGGATCCACATTCATCCCGTTGACCAATATTTTGGTAACACCTGTCACAACATGTTACATGTGGACTATCGACTTAGCAGGTTGTGTCATCATGACATCCTCATCTTATTTCATAGCCTAAGTGTGATATTTAAGAGATTGAAGATGGAGTATCCACTCATTTTAGGCATAGATCAACATTTCTCATCAACTCTTGTTCCACTAAGTCGTCGACACTTCTATGGAAAAAACTTCCTCTTCCCACCTTTGATCGCCAATGACGATGCACGTAGAATTGTTGACGTAGATATCACCTTATCATCTTCACCAGATTGACAGATGTCATTCTATCTCTCTCAATTTATTGTCTTCGCTGAAATTTTACAAGTTATGGCTCTCGATCATTCCCGATGAGAGATCTTTGTCGATGAAGGGCTGATATTCACTCATCCCACCAAATCGATGGCCATTTTTTCTTTCGACTCATATCATAGTTTCTCAAGTAGTTAGACCATTGATTGGGACTTAGTCATTTTGTTGGTTCTGCCAGGTTCCAACCATATTTTCTAAGGTATACAAACACTCTCTTACCATAACTTGTCTCTCAACCTCATGAATGCATAAGACCCTTGCAGATCTCACAAACTCTCCATGACAAATTGAGGTTTTTTCTTAGAATTCAGGGTCCTCTCTTTCTATAAGGAATTTCCTGGTTTACAGGACACCCCATCACTAGATGAATGATGTTTTTGTCCATGTCTTCCAAAATTTCCTCTATCACCACAAGGTATTTGGGGACACAACAATATGCACTCGCTCATTTTCACAATTTAACACATAAATTAAATGCCATGGTAACATAACCAGTTTCTTATAATTTTTGCATAATCATTTGTAAGAATTTACATTTCCCATTGTATCAGGAATTTAGATACACATATCATTCATATTCAATTTGAACAAGCTAAGTTAAATACTTATTTGATAAGGAAATTTTCCAACACCAAATGATTGAGAGAGAATTCCTTTCCACCCAATATTAGGCCTTACTATAGAGTGCCTTCCTACAGAATGCCACCCCTGTGACATTCCATGATACCATCAAGGAAATTTGACTCATCTAGGTTCCAAGCTTATGATGATCTAGGAAGGATACTCTCATCCCCCCTCTAACACAACATAAGTTTCCCACCTCCCACTGAGCTCAGGGTCTCTACAGGTTTATCAGGTCGTTTCTCAACTAGATTTCCTCTGCAAAAGGGAGTCCTTTCTCTATTAATCAATCCCTCAACGACCTCCCCTTACTAGTGTTGATTTATGTCCAATAAGCACTAATATGTATCCCACTATTGCTTCATCTCAGGATCCAAGTTTTCTCTATTAAGGGTGATCATTAACATCTTATGAAAGCTTCTTATTTTCTTCAAGGAAATCTCTTGTTCTTCTCTCTCTTAATTTAGTGTTCCTGAATATTTTTGTGTGTTGCGTTTCTCAGCACACAAGTTATTAGTACTCATATGATCTTATTTTTCTCTATATAGTTTAGTTGTGTGTGTGTGCACCCTTGCATGTGTTTTTCTCTCCTCTATTATATGTTTTTTGTTCTTGTTATTATGTTGTTCTCTTTCCTTTTGGGTGGTGTTTTTCCACCTTTTTCCTCAATATTTATAGTCCCCTTGGGACTATCGTGTATTCTTGTAGATGCCACCTGCAATCCTTGGTTCTCATTCTAAAGAGGTAGATCCGCAAATTCCTATTGACAGGTCATTTAATTGTCCCTTTCCCTCTTCAAGGAGACAAATTCCATAAATCACTAACTGCTCCAACCACTCCCATGACTTACTTTATTGGTCACGTGGATCTATGCAGGTATGGTACGTTGAAGGTCTAAGGTTATGCTTAGAAAAAATAAGAAATCTCGTTAGACAAGCTTCCTGTTTTCCTCACTAATGCATTTAAGCTTCTTCTACACTCAACCATTCAATTAATCCATGGTTCATCAACTTCCTTTGGTGTATCATGGCTAGTGTTTTCAAGGCTATTCCTTCTCAGTCAGTGGTTTGGTGTTTTTATTAAATTAAACATGGTTTACATGTTCTGTAACATAAGTTACGTCACTTTAACATAATTACATTCTCAGGGGAAATGAGGTGTTTTATTTCCCTCACCTTTAAAGAAACATCATCCATGGTGTTTAAAACACCTTGTATATACAATTATATAGTAAAAAAAAATGGAATTCCAATCTCATGTGATTTTCTAGCTACCATGTAGCTTCATCGGCTCCAAATTGCTTCCATTTCACCTTGACCTGCACAATGCCTTTGTTATGGAGCTTTGTTTCCTTCCTGTCCAAGATGCATTGGGGTTTGGGATGGAATTATCCTTCTGGTTCCACCTGTATTACATTCAAATTAATAACATCATTAGAATCGTGTACATATCTATTTAACAAAGACACATGGAATACATTATGATATATAATAGTAGTTAGTAAGGAAAGTCTGTATGTTACTAGTTCTATTCTCTCTAGGATTTCAAATAGTCCACAAAATTGGGGAGCCAACTTAGCATACATCCCCATTTTCAAGGAACTTATTTTGATTTTCACTTAGAGGTACACATGGTATCCCACTTTGAGTTCTTTTTGGGTTCTTTCTCTAGCAGCATAACTCTTTTTTCTATCCTAGGAAACCTTCAGGTTTTTCCTTATCTTGACTATAGACTGTTCTATCTCCTTCAAAAATTTTGGTCCAAGTGTGATTTTTTCCACTAGACTATCCCAATTAATTGGGACTCTACAATTTATTCCATACAAAACCTCAAATGGGCTCATCTTAAATGATTCTTGATAACCATTGTTATATGTGAATTATACCAATTCTAGGTATTCTTCCCACTGCTTGGGTTGGTTCATAACATGCATCCTTAAGATGTATTATAACACTTTTTTCACCCTTTTGGTCTGACCATTTGTTCGAGGATGGTAGGCCATGCTAAATGCCAATTGTTTTTCCAATCCTGTAAACAAGATTTTCCAGAAATTTTAGGTGAAATTAGCATCCATGTCTGAGATTATGGTTTTGGGTAAACTGTGCAATTTGAGAATTTACTTCATAAAAACATTGGCAACATCTATAAATTTAAAAGTAGATTTTATAGGAAATAAATGAGTTTCCTTGCTCAACTTATCCACTACAACCATGATTGCATCGTGTTGTTTTATTTTCTTAGGTAGGCCTGTGATGAAATCCATGGAAATCACTTCCCATTTCCACTCTGGAATTTGTAAGGGATGTGATAGTCCAGCAGGGTATCGATGCTCAACTTTCAAATGTTTTCACTCTAAACACTTAGAAATGTATTGGGAAATGTCTTGCTTCATTCCAGACCAATAATATAGTTGTCTAACTATTTTCACCATTTTATGGTAAGTAGGGTGACCTACATATGGTGTCCTATGGAACTCATCCATAATTAAGCACCTCAAATCCACTGAATTAGTCATGTAAAAATGGTTGTTATACAACAGTATGATATCAACACCAAGATGATATCATTCATACCTCTTTTCTCTAGGTTCTTGTCGTAACCTTTATTTCACTTTATTGAATAACTCATCTTCCTGAAAGAGGGCTTTAATCCTCTTTGAATTTTATACTCTCCTATACTTTCTTCTACTAAGTGTACTTGATTCAACCCCAAGATGATATCCTTCATACCTATTTTCTCTAGGTTCTTGTTGTAACCTTTCTTTCACTTGATTGAAGAAACAATCTTCCTGCAAGAGTACTTTTATCCTTTGTTGAATGTCATAATCTCCCATACTTTTTCTAGTAAGTCTACTATTTGAACACCTCAGTTGATCGCATCTACTACTTTGTTCTCCTTTCCTTTTATGTGTTTGATTTTGAAGTCGAACTCACTGATCAACTCGATCCACCTGGGCTATCTAACATTCAAACTTGGCTGATCAAATAAATAATTTAGACCGCAATGGTAATTCATGAGGATAAATATCCTCCCAGGTAAGTAATGCCTTCGCATATTCAACGTATGCACAATTGTTTCAAGCTCTAGATCATGGGTGACACACTTCTGCTCATGTTAATTTAATTTTAGTGACTCGTGACAAATCACTTGCCCTTTCTACATCATAACTCCACTGAGTCCTTATTTGAAAGCATATGTATAGACCAAGAAATCCTTTTCTGGATCCACAATACTTAGTATAGGTGCATCGATTAATAGATGTTTCAGCTGCTGGAAGCTAGCTTCACACTTTGGAAATCAAATGAATTTATTTCATTTTCTTTGCAATGAGGTAATATGATTACCGATATTGTAGAATCCATTTATGAACCTCATGTAATATCCATCTAATCCCATGAAGGATCTCACTTCTATCAAATTTCTAAGGGTAGGCCAATCCATAATTTCCTTGATATTTTCAGGGTCTACTGCCACTCCTTCAACTAATATTACATGGATTAGATACAAGATTTCATTTTTATAGAAATCACATTTGCTGAAATTGGAATACAACTGGTGTTCTCTTAACACCTATAACACCATTATGAGGTGTTCTTCATGATCCCCTCGGTTCTTGGAATACACTCAAATGTCATCCACAAACACTAAGAAAAACTTGTCTAAATACTTACCTAGAACATTATTCATTAGTCACATGAATGTAGTTTTTACATTTGTAAGTCCAAAGGGTACCACAACAAACTCATAGTGCCCATACCTTTTCCTAAAGGTTTTCTTGTGGATGTCTTCATCCTTGAATTTTACTTGGTGATATCTCAACCTCAAATCTATCTTCAAGAATGTTGCAGCTCCCTTGAGTTGATCAAAAGGATTTTCTATCCTAGGAAATGGGTATTTGTTCTTGATGGTCATCTTGTTCAACTTCCTATAATCAATACATAGTCTCAAGGTACCATCCTTCTTCCTTACAAATAGGGATGGTGCTCCCCACAGGGATACAAATGGCCTGATGTATCCTTTATCCATAATTTCCTTTATCTTCACCTTCATCTCTATCAAATATGGTGTGCTCATCATGTAAGTCACCCTCAATGTCGGTACTACCCCATGCACCAAATCTATTGAAAAGTTGAGATATATTTTTAGAGGTAATCTAGGAACCTTCTTTTGGAAATACATCTATGAACTCTTATTGATCCGGATTTATGAGTGGAACGAATTGACTAAAATACTGAACAAAATAACACAAAGATACAGAGAACAACAACTTCTATTGAATAAATGAAATAGGATAAAACTGTAAAAATGCAGAACTGAAAACAACTTGCTTGAATGGTGGTATCTATCTCTGAGAAGAGATGTCACTGATACATGCATCCTTCTGAGAAAAATGATTTCAATGAGGATCCATAGGCCTTCTTAACATTACTCATGAATTCCAAAAACCTAGAAATCCAAAAACCTAACCCTAGGAGATGAAACACCAAAATTTATGTGGGCCCCACTGGGTAAGTTGGTACCTCAACTTTCGGGGGTCGTAACGTTGGCATATGACCTCTATTTTAGGCACATGATAGCCCATTGGAAAGGTGATTTCGATAAATACACATTATTCCATCAAACTATGACTCTTCCTATAGTTTGATTGTGGCAAGCCAAGAAAAACATTGTATAGGGCCCCAAAACGACACTGGAAGTACAAAAAGATGTGCTAACATGAAAACTTCCAAAATAATCCAGTTGGATTAGGTGGGTGGCCACAAATATCCACATGGAAGATGTGTAAGGCTTCAGACATCCCCAGAAGTGTATAAACTACAATTAAAAATAAGTACAAAAGAATGTGTTGAACTAAAAATTGTCAAGAGGAGCTAGATGGAATAGGTGGGTGGCCAGCAACATCCACCTAGATAATTCCTTCCCACTTAGGAAGCAATGGTCTCCATTGCATTGAGTTCCCCCATTAAGGGAGGAAAATTCTTTTTAATTTGGCCATGGGTGAGCCACTTTCCTTGGTGTACGAGCTACCCTTCCTTGACAACCCAAAAAATTTGGATCCTCTGCTGGTGAGTGCCCCTGACCTGTGTTTTCACTATATGATCAGTGGATTCTTGTTCCATGCAGTCAAGGTTGAGATATGTTGGTGTTATTTGTTTTGTAATCTTTGAGGTGTCCAATAATGGTGGAAAATATGGATGAAGGAGGTCCACATTGAACACTGGGTGGAATCCAAGGAAGGATGGAGTGTTGAGCTCAAAATCATTACTACCCAAGTCCTTGGTGATAGAATAAGGCCCATAGTGAAATGGGAAGAGTTTTCCATGGGGCCATGTAAGGTTCTCTTTCTGCAAATGTAACCAGACCTTGTCTCCCACTTGAAACTAGTGTGGTACCCTGTGTTGATCATGGCACTGCTTGTACTTAGAATTGGATTTCTGCAAAATCTCATGGACCTGTTGGTGGATGTGTTGAATATACTCAATGAATCTCATGGCTTTGTCAGCCTCAAACTAAACATGGGAATATTTTTTGTGTGTGGTTGCAAGAGGTAGTGCAACATCAATGGGACCTAAGGGTTGGAATCCCAGCCCCACCCAAAATGGGCTATAGATGGTGGAGTTATAGAGAGTCCTGTTGTAGATGTGCTAAACATAGGGAAGACTCTCATCCCATGTACATGGATTCTTAGAGTTGTACATGTGCAGGATGTGCAAAATCATCCAACTAATGAACTCGGTTTTTCCATCGGTTTGGGGGTGGAAAGAAGTGGATTTAGTGAGATTGGAGTTCAACAATGACCAGGCACTCGACCAAAATTTGTTGAGGAACCTACTATCTTGATCAGATATTGTGGTATGTGGTATCCCAAAATGGACCCACAGCTGTTTGAAAAAGATCCTAGTAGTATCTATTGTTGTGATTCTCCTCTTGCAGGTTGTGAGGATGGCCATCTTCGAAAACCGATCAACTACCACAGATACATAATCATTTCCTTGCTTGGTGGATGGAAGGCCAGACATGTAATCCATCAATATGGATTACCAAGGCCTCTAGAGAGTAGGAAGAGGGGTGTATAATCCTTTCTTATTGATGGTTGGATTGGAAATGGCATAGGCAATGCCAAATTTGATATACTTGCCGACGTCTTGTCGAAGTTTTGGCCAATAAAAATGTTTCTGTAGAATGATCATAGTTTTTTCCACGCCAAAATGTCCTTCCATCTAACTATAGTGAGCCTCCAAAATCATCTTTACACGCTCTCTTGCATGCACACAAATATGACCTAGATGGCATAAAAATTTGTCGTTAATGTGAAAATCGGTGACATTCACGCATGTATCTAATATTTGATAGGTGGTGGTGAAGTCTGGATCTTGCTGATAAATTTAGGGCCACTTAGATGTCGGATGTCCATAAGAATGAATCATGGTGGTGAGTGAAACAGTGGGAGGTCAACTGAGGCAGTCTACAACATGATTTGTACTCCCTATCTTATACTTGATGTTGAGATGGAACTATTGCAAGTAGGTGGACCACTTCTTATGGAGTTCGTTCTACAACTTCCCCTATGTCTATATGAAATGTAGAGGCTTGTGATCAATGTGGATGATTGTATCCTTTCTCGGAATGTAATGTTTCCATTGATGATAGGATTGTACAATGGAATACATTTCCTTGTCATAGGTGGGGTATTTCTAGACAATATCTAATAGTGTCTCACTATGGTATGCTATTGGATGATCATGTTGAGTGAGAACTACACCTACAGTATAGTTAGATGCATCAGTCTCAATATTGCATGGTTGTTCCAGATCGGGTAAGGAGATTAATGGAGATGAGAACAAGATTTTCTTCAGATCATCAAATGATCGTTGTTATTCCTTCTGCCATGCAAAATTTTCCCTGCCACCACCCTTGGTCACTTGGCTGAGGGCTCATGTAATATGGGAGAATCCAAACATGAACCATCGATAGAATTTGGCCAGTCCCAAGAAGCTTCGAAGCTCGATTAGTGTGGTCGAGGCTGGATAGTTATGGATGGATTGGATCTTAGATAGATCAACAAGGACCCCATGATCATCAACAATGTAGCCCAAGTATTGGACCCTGATAATGCCAAAGGATAATTTTTCCAAGTTGTCATATAGCTTGTGTTGTCGCAGAGTGCTCAAAACCTGTTGAATATGTTACATGTGCTCCTCCTAAATTCCGTTGAAGATGAGGATGTCATCCAAATATACCACCACAAAAGAGTTGGTGAAGGGTCTCAATACATCATCCATCAACCTCATGAAAGTGGCTGGTGCATTTGTTAATCCAAAGGGAATGACCAATCATTCGAATATACCTTCTTTGGATTTGAAAGTTGTCTTCCATACATCAATTGGTTTGATGGGAACCTATGGTAATTTGAATTTAGGTCAATCTTGCTGAAGAACTATACCCCCTTGAGTTGGTCAAGAAGGTCATCAATTCTGGGAATTGGGTATCGGTTCCTGAGTGTGATTTTTTTTAATGCTCGGTAATAAATGCAAAGCCTCCAGGTCCTATATTTCTTCTACACCAGTACAATTGATCTTCCACAAGGGGAGGAGTTGGGTTTGATGTTCCCCTTTTGAGCCAGCTCTTGGATTCGATGCTTGATTTTTTCACTTTCCATTAGCAAGGGACAATATACTAGTCCATTAGGAAGAGGTGCACCAAGGGTTAGATCAATTGGATGCTTGACTTGGCAATGCATTGGTACCCCAGTGGGTGAGGAGAATATGTCTCTATACTCTTCCATGATCCTATCCACTTGATTCTATTGCAAAGAGAGGCTCTGTGTAAAATCCAAAGATGTGGCGATGACCTTTTTCTTACTATGATCAAAGATAAAAAAGAAGATGAACTTCACGGTCTGTGAAATGACCTTACTGCATTTCTTAGCAGAGATTAAATAGATAACGGTAGGAGGTGTTACCTCTAGTATCTTGTACAATTTCGTACCCAAAGTAATAAGAATACTGTGGAGTTTAGAATCATACATAGCATGCCGCCTCCACAAATATGGATGTTCTAAAATAACATCACAAAATTCAAGGGGAGAAATATCACACAATACCTCGTCGTTGAAAGGATTGATGTCATAGGGAAGACAATATTGTTGGCTAACACAAAGATCTCTTCCATGGTGAAGCCAACTGATGGTGTAGGGTTGTGGGTGCATTGTTTTTGGTAGGTCCAACCACTTGATGACCTTTGTTGATATTAGGTTCTTCTAACTGTTGTTATCGACAATGAAATGAAGAGAAGCCCCCTTTACCCACATATGTTAGTGAAAGAGGCGTTCCCCTTCCTCTGGTTCGTCTGGCTAACTTGGATGAACTTTGGTGGTAGTGACACTGGGATTGGGTTCAACATCGATAATCATCTTACCTCCTTATGGATTTGATTCAGATTTAGAATCAACCTCTGACTCAGAATATTTCAACTGGGCCATGAGTGACTTCTTGGAGTGGCATTCTTCGGTGTTGTGCCAAGGGATTTTATTGTATTTACACCATTTTCCTGTGTCCTTCTTCGACTTCTCATTACCCTTATTGTGTTGCAGCTTGGACTGGTTGTCCTGAGAGTGGCCATATTTTCTCTATCCCTTGTTGTGTGGGTTGGGGCCACCTTTTCCCTTCTTTGGTTGTGAGGAGTTTGCAGATCCAAAATCTCACCTCTTCTGCTTAAATTTTTGCTTGATCTTGATAGAAAATCTATAAGTCGTATCCAATGATGCAATGTATAGAAACTCCATTTCTATTTGAATGTATATATATAAGAAACCATGATATTTGAGCACTATATGTCTCTCAAGTTATTTGATAGCCAATTTGGTGCATAGGGTATGAAAAATATTGGTGAAATATGGTACTCTCTTTTCCCTTTCCTAACATAGGGTAGTCCATCTTGTGCACTTGTCCTCATAGCGTCCAATAGGCTAGAAATGCTCTTTAATGGAGTCCGTGAAGGAATCCCATGTGGGCACAACCAGAAATATTGCATATTCATCTATGGCCCTTTTTGCAGAGTAAGTATTCCACCAATCCTTAACATGGGGGACGACCTTGAGAAGTGAAAAAGTAATATTTTCCCTATCAGAAAATTTGTGGACTGAAAAATACCCTTAGATCATATTAAACTATTTATCTATAGAATCCACATCTATCAGTATTTTAAATAATGGAATATCAAAATTTACCTATATCTTGAATGCGGTTGCATGGCCACTTGATGAAGATGTTTCTCCTATGGGCAGCTGCCTAAGGATCTATGCAAAGGTGTCCATCATTTTTCTCCTTTGTCATGCAAGGGCTTCCTCAAGCAACATTTTAAAAGGATCTCCTACTCCACCATATTTATTTTCAGGCCCCATGGTTTTTTTTCAGGCTTGGCATGACCGATATTGAAAAGGATTGACTGGTTCAAGTCCCAACTTCTTGTACCTAGATATTGTCGGGGACATGCAGGAAGAAAAATAAATGAAGAGAAAACCATTGTGATACCACTGATCTGGATTTATGAGAAGAACAAACTGACTAATAGACTGAATAAAATAACACAGAGATACAAATAAAAAAAAAATATCCATTGAACAATAACTTCTCTTGAATAATTGAAATAGGATGAAACTGTAAAACTGCAGAGCTAGAAACAACTTGCTCAAATGGTGGTATCTATCCCTGAGAAGAGATGTGGCTTCTATGTGCATCTGTCTAAGAAGAATGATTACAATGAGGATCCAAATTCATTTTTAACATTAATCATGAATGCCAAAACCATATAAATCCAAAAAAATAACCCTAGGACATGAAACGCCAAAAGTTGTGTGGGCCCCATTACGTAAGTTGGTACCTCAACTTCCCAGGGTCGTAATTTTTGCATACAACCTTCATTTTAGGGGCGTGATAACCCGTTGGAAAGGTATTTTCAAGAAATACACATTATTCCGTCAAAATATGACTCTTTATATAGTTTCACTATGGAAAGACAAAAAACATTGTTTAGGGCCCCAAAACAACCCTGGAAGTACAAAAAGATGTGTTGGCATGAAAACTTCCAAAATAAGCCAATTGGATTAGGTGGTTGGCCACCAGTATTTAGTTGGAATATGTGTAGGAATTCAAATAACCCTGGAAGTGTATATCCCACAAATACAAAGAAGTACAAAAGAATGTGTTGAACTAAAAACTGTCAAGAGGAGCCAGTTGGAATAGGTGGGTGGCCACCAATATCCACATGGATCACCCATAGAACTAGGTGGTCTTAAAATTTCATCTCCTCACTTTCTGTTTAATTCAAAACTTGTATAGAATACAAGGGAAACCCTTTTATACTAAAATTATTAAGCTGCAACATTGATATTTCCCTTAGGAAAACTTTCCTTCATATACCTTGCAAAATCCTTGTATTTCCTTTCTCATCTTCGCATTCCAGAATTTTATCATAAAAATTTAATTTTTCCTTATGGGAAGATAAACAATCCATAAAAAACAACATGTTGTATGAGAAAAGGGGTAGGATATTCAAAATTTCTTGGGATTGAAATCCATCCATCTCAATTGGACAAGCTTCAACTACCTCAACCACTTTCCTCTTTGTTCTAATGGCTAAATGAACTAACCATGATTTAGCATACTTATTTCTCTGTAATGAGAATGACTCAACCACTTGAGGTGAAAAATAACTAATATTATATCCTTGGTCAATTAAAATAGAGATTGGTCGTTCAGTAATAATACATTCCAATTCCACCACAGAGGCTTTGTGGTCTGCTTGTCGGTTCTCTATAACTGCGTAAATTCTTGGCACACTTATGGCCACATCATTGACTGTAGCTTCCTCCTGGACATTATAAACCTTTCTACTATCATGATACATGTGGAGGAAATAACTCAATAGGTTTGGCTCTCCACATCCCCAACATTGCAAAGGTCCTCTCTTGGGTTCCTTTGCTCCTTCTCTTGCATACTTTGTTGGTTTATTTCGACTTTGAGATGGAAAACTTTGCTAATGCATGCTCCTAATTGGATGAACCAATTGTGCACCTTTCCCCAAATTCTTTTGGGGGAATGAATTGAATCCCTTATTATGGAATCCACTCTTTTCCTTCCTCCTAGAATCCTTTAAGGACTCATGCTTGTGTTTAGATTGGTCGTAACAACATTTGGCCTTCCAAATAGTTTCCTCCAACATCTTGGTTTTGTCAAACTCAATTTGATCTTGGTAGGACCGTTGTAACCCACTGAGAAAATATTTGATTCTCTCCTTCTCATCCTTGAGGTAGGGAACATACCTCAACAACTCCATAAACCTTTTAGTGTGTGCATCCATGGTAAGTTGTACCAACTTAAGCTCAAAAAATTACTTTATTTTGTTGTCATAATACTTTTCAGATAGGTAATATTTAAGGAAGTATTTCTAAAATTGTTTCCAAGTCATATTTCTTTCTTTCAAGCCTTTTATTTCCTTGAGATATTCCCAACAAACATAACCTCCTCCAATCAATTTAAATATTTCAATTCTTGCCTTGGTATTCTCAGAATAATTATGCACTCAAAAGTACTTCTTCAAACTGAATAGCCATAGCTTGAATTCTTCTCCTTTATTTATCTCTCCATAAAAGGTAGGTGACTTATCCTTATTAAATTCTCCAGTTAGAGAGATATGATAATTCTTCCTCTTTCTCTTCTTATGAATGCTAGATTTTGCACCACTACTAGATTGTTCTACCGAAGTAGTCTACTGACTGGGTGTCTCGATGGAAAATCTTCCACTCAACTTTCCTTTCTTAGCATCCTGATTCTTCTTCCTAGAATAAGTACTTCCCATATCGCTATGATCCAATCCATGCTTCTAGGCATCCAAAGGTATTCAACCTCTATGACAATTGTAATTATGCATTTCTAGGGCGTTCCTGCAGATGTTTCTGAATTCCAGACATGATCTATAGTAGAACTGCATTCAAGTCTGTCTGTTTGGCCTAAGTTCTCATAAGCCTTTGATTGTCTAGCTTCAGACTTATGATGGTGTCCATGAAATATAGAGGGGGCTTCTCTATCCCTTCGACCATCAGATTTTGCATCTCTAATATGTGAGGTGTCATCCATACCACATTCCACAACATTCACCACTTTGATATTCCAACACTTCCTATGTGTTGAAACAACAATTATCATTATCATTTTACGTCAACACTTAAAAAAAGCATTATGGGAAACAAATAAAATCCTTCTTAAACAATTTTAATTGGTCTTGGTGACCCATTAAAGCCTAGAGTTTGAACATAGATATGATACCAATATGTAACATGCTTGACCCCCTAAGTAACATTTTAAGGAGTGGGGAATTGGCCTTTCATATTTATTCACCTATCTCAATGCCTCTCTTTGCAAGAACCATCATCTTCTACTCTTCAAGATATTTCCAATGACTATAATTATGCTTAATTCCAAGTTTGGTATCAATGGTTATGACCTCCCATGTTTTCTCAAAATATCAAGGTTAGAAACCAACTCAGTCCCATGTGACACTTTGTCACTCGTTCCCTCCATCATGGAAACATCATGGGGCAGATGTGGTATCTACCCCAACTTGTCACAGTCAAAGTTTTTTCCACATAAGCCTATCGTCGCCGCTGAAATTGATTTCAGCAAAGTACCAACTATCATTTTGGCTATCTAGATGATGATTCACCTATCGACCCTTATTCACACCAAACATTCCTCATGCTACTCATCCTATGGTCCTGGTTGAGTCAGATATTATGACTTACCCGCAAGTTAACACTCATCCCTTCTTTTACATTCATTAAATGAATCAGGGGGACCTACAATGGTTTGACGATCAAGATTAATCCTTAACCCTATGCAGACCAATGGTCAAAATTTCCTACACTTTTCACCAATGTCGGTGCTTCTAACCAACACTCTACATGTTCAAATCCTAAGCCTCCACAACAACACATACAAATAAAGGGTCCATGTTTCATTATCACATCCCTGAGGAGATCGATGATTGTCAATGGTATCAAGCCTATTTCATCATCGACACTCCTTAGGTTACATTTAAATTACCATCCCCTATTTCCAATGAGGATGCCTTGAGAATAAACAGTCCAAAACCAATCGCTCATAGATATAATGGAAATCACTTAAAATGAAAGTTCAAAGAACCGCCTCGCCAAATGGGACCCAAATTCGTCTCGTCCACTAGTCTTCTGGTAACAACTATCACCACCTTTTACATGTGGATTGTCGAGTTGGTAGGTTTCATCATCATGACATCCTCATATTCTTTCATAGCCTAAGTGTGATATTCCAGAGATTGACAATGGCAGATATCCTCGTTTTAGGCATAGATAGATGGTTCTCATCAACTCTTTGTTGAAACTCAAAGCAATACTAAGAGGGGGGGGGTGTGAATAAATATTGTAACAATTTTCACTAATTTATTTCCTTTCAATGATTAAATTTATTTAGAATTTATTACTCAATCACTGATACATGAAGAAATAAAAACAACACAGAAAACATACTACACCAGGATTTTTACGTGGAAGACCAATGCAAGATAAAACCACAAAACATCTTTCTTTATGTTCTTCTACAAGCACCAATTTATAATTTATATTTTTTTAGCTTGACAAGCACCCAATCGTCGCAGATAATGAAGACACTAATCCTCCCAGGCACCAAATTGTCGCAGATAATGAGGAAATCAATCCTCTCAAGAACCAACCTGTCATAGATAGTGAGGACACCAATCCTCAATGAGCTTCAACTCACCCTAACACCACCCTGCCACCCTTAATTTTTTTATTTTATTTTTAATTCTTACAAAACTGGACCTTTTCAAGACTTTTCTCTACAATTAAGAACAATTGATAAATATCCAGTTCATTTCTTCTGAAGAGTTATAACACCTTTTCCCCTCTCATCATCAATGCCTCAATCGAGCAGAGCACATCCTTATTTATAAAAAAAAATCATGAGTTCCCCTTCATGCATGTGGATGTGTAACAATTACATTGTGGACATATTTTGACCAGATCAAAGTCCTGTCGGTTACACTTGTTTCTAGATAAAGTATGTGGATGAATGAAATTTACATCATGGACAAATATTGACCGGATTAAAGTCTTGTCAGTTACACTTATTTCTAAATAAAGTATGTGGATGCATGATAGTTACATTATGGACAAATATTGACCAAATTGAATAATTATTTGTTCAGTCACAACTGGACATTCTTTGACTAAATCAAATGGATCAAATATTCCAATGAATAAGCTCCATCTCATCTCCTCAAAATTGACGTAGAAATTTGTATTTTGGATTGCTCAATGAAAAAATAAAATGGGAGCGCAAGACTCAAGTCACAAGTCTTCATATTGTCGCATTTCCCTACATAATTCTTACCCAATTTCCCATCAAACTGTCAAACTGTCGCATTCCACTCCGTTGCTTGTCATATGGACTTCTTCTCGTCACACTCCACTACATTGTTCTTTGCAATGACTTAAGGCACCCTACAAATTTTATTTTGTGCAAATTCCACACATTTAGTCACAAAACTTCCATATATTCTATTGTATTCCACTATGTCGCACTGGTTTCGTCTCAATCCAAGGGTCATTGTTTATTGATGCTTGTAAGAGTTATTCAACCCTTTTTTCTTCAATTTCACTTCATACATTCCTATGGTCATCTTTTCACCTTTCGGTCTTCCTCTACATTTTTATTTACTTTTCATGCACTTTCACTTCTCATGTGCCATAATGTTTGTGTCCCATGTACATTATATGTTTGACATCAATGAAAACATGTGTCCCCCTTTTTCATTGATGACAACCAAAATATCCTTCTTATATTTTCTAAAAGGTGACTCCCAAAACAATGGCCCTTCAATGTGTGCAACTACAATTTTCTCCCCCTTTCAATGTGCGCAACTGCAAGATTCTCCCCCTTTCAGATGTGCACAACTGTGAGATCACTCCCCCTTTCAAATATGTCAAAATTCTAGACAAATATACTTTATGATATTCCCCATGTTTGACAACAATGAAAAATACGTAATTGGGATATTATCTCCTCCAAGTATCTTTACGTGCACATAACCATCCTTAAACAATACCATCGAGAGCCATAGAAAACTTCAACCATGTGCATCTCCAAAAAAGTAAATTTCTCCTTGATATTGCAACAAATGGAGCACCTTGCGAAGTAGTGAACTGTGTTTTATTGAACAAGGAAAGACGAGATCACCCCCAGCTTTTGTATGATATACTCAAAGGGTTTTATGGATAATGTCTTGGTAAAAATATCTGCAATACTCTCTTTGGAAGGAACATACTCTAAGTTGACCACCTAATCATGAACTTGTTCTTTGAGAAAATGATATTTGATTGGTATATGCTTAGTCTTAGAGTGTCGAACATGGTTTTTTGAGAGATTAATAGCACTTGTATTGTCACACATTATGGAGATATATTGATCAAAAGGAACTTTAATATCCTTGATACTATTTTTAATCCACAAAAATTGAGTATAGAAGGATGTTTTTGCTATATATTTGGCTTCAGCTGTAGAGATAGATATGACGATTTGTTTCTTGCTGAGTTGGGACACTAAACAATTTCCAAGGAAGAATTAGCCTCCACTAGTGATTTTTATATAATCAATGGTTCCCACCTAGTCTGCATCGGTATAAGCTTTGAGAATGAGGTTTGTGTCTTTTATATACCATAGGCCATAATCAACAGTTCCTTGCAAGTATCTAAATATTCTTTTGACTGCAAGAACATGAGTTTCCTTAGGATTTTCTTGAAATCTTCCTACCAAACCAACTTCTTGTATTATGTCATGCCTTGAAGCTATGATATAGAGTAATTTTCCTGTCATATACTTGTACATGGTTTGATAAATTTTTGGAGAATCATTATCTTCATTGATTTTGCAACTGGTAGTCATAGGAGTACTAACTAGTGCGTAGTTTTCCATGCCGAACTTCTTCAATATTTCCTTGATATATTTACTTTGAGAAATGAAAATTACTTTTTTCTGATTAATGAATTTATAAACCAAGAAAGAAGGAGAGTTCCCCTAACATGGACATCTCAAAATATTGATGCATTGTAGCTGTAAATGTCTTACTCATTAGTTCAATTTTACCGCCAAAAATAATATAATCAACATATACTACAATAATTAACATGTCATTACCTTCAACCTTGATGTATACTTTTCTATTAGTTGTTCCCTTTTTCAAACCTTTTTGTTGCAAATACTTGTAGAGTCTATAAGACCAAGATTTTGGAGCCTGTTTTATCCCATACAAGGCTTTCTTTAATCAACAGACATAATCCTCTTGGTCATTCAACTGAAAATCCTCTGGTTTCTCCACATAAACTTTTTACTCTAGGTCACCATTCAAAAAGGATGATTTTACATCCATCTAATAAACTCTGAAGTTTTTGTAGCATGCAAAATACAAAAACATCATGATAGCTTCAATTATTGTAGCAAGGGGAAATGTTTCTTCAAAGTCCACTCCTTTTACTTGAGCATACCCTTTGCATACTAGTATGGCCTTATTTCTGACTATATGTCCATATTCATTAAACTTATTTTTATATACCCGTTTGGTTCCAATTACATTCTTGTTTTTGGGTCTTGGAACAAGATCCTAAGTCTTATTTTTTCTATTTGATCCAGTTCTTCATTCATGGATTTAACCTAGTGAGCATCTTGACTTGATTGCAAAATATTTTTGGGTTCACTCATGGATAACAATTCAAAAATTGCAGAACTAGATGTATCTATAAGCTTTCTTCTAGTTTGGACTCCTGCATCCTTGTTTCCAAGAATATGAATTTATGGATGATGTTATTGAACATACCTTGATGGGGTATTTGGTTATGATGTCTCCATTATCTATTCTTCCTGATACTCATGAATTTCATCTCCTTGTGGCTCATTTTTTATTGGTTCATCATATGAAATATTGTTGAGCACATGCCTATTTTGGAGGAGATGATATTTTTGAAGGAAAAACCCAGAATGGGAAAATGACAGCTGGAAGGAAAAGAAACACGTGCGAGGAAAGCATGCAAGGCATGCATGCATGGAAGCCTAACCACATTAGGGTTAGGGTTTTGTAATATATTGTAATGGCTGATAAGCCAAGAATATGTATAAATAAGTACCTAGGAGGTCTAGGTCGGGGGTTCTAGCATGAATAGGAATATTGTTTTATGTAGATGAGAAAAGAGATTGTAAGAGATGTAACTTTTTTTAAGATGTTGAGCTACAGGAGATTCAAGCAAATCGATCCCGAGGGTTAGATCGCAGGCTGAGGAGCATGGTGAGATCTAGTCAACCTTATAGGGATCAAGGAGCCTGTAGTGAGTTCAATACCAGAGACTGTAGTGTGTGTGATGAAATATATTACATAACCATAATAAAAGAGATTGAGAGACAAATATTTGTGGACGTATCCCAGGAAGGGGTGAACCACGTTAGATCATGTGTTATGTGAATTTTTTATTTTTTATGTCTTTTTTGTCAATGGTAAACTCTCAGATAAATGTCTTGATGAAGTAGTTAGATCTGTTGATTTACATGCATGGATAAGGAAAGATAGTATATTAAATATATATGGATGAGATAGTAAATAAATTAAGACCACAAAGTACAATACCATATCCCCACTCACTCCTAGACTGCAAACACTTGAGCATTGCAGTCACCCATAAAACTATCTTGGGTGAGACTGCACAGTACACCCAATGTGTTGTGTTTCCTTTTGGTTTACCAGGAGGAATGATAGTTTTAGAGGGATTTTTGGGGAGCTTGTTTATATCTAAACCTAGGTCAACCTTAGAGAAGAAAGAGGATAAGATTAACCAACAAATGGTTTTGTTCCCGACTAGAACTGCAAGGGATTGAGTGAGTGGTATCCGTGAAATAATCATGAAGATAATGAAGCTATAAAAAGGAATGTTCAAACCGTGGAATCCAATGAAGGAAGAGATCAAAAGATGGTTGAAAAAAAAGGAGTTGGAGTTCGCACAAAAAGACAACATACACCCTAGCATAACATCGTGCAAATATCTGGAAAATACGTATTTAGTGACTTGCATGAAGTATTTTTATATGATTTACCACATGTGTTGCAAGAGTGGATATTGAGGTTGAAAGAAAACCCTGAGACAAATCATATTAGACAGTTATAGTGGAATCCTATGGAGATCACGCAGTTACTACAAGTTGATAACAAATTCTCGCACACAGTAGATTTCTGGTTAGACAGTATTGTTGTAGGATTTATCACAGAATTTGGAGTAGACACTACGAAGTCTTACAGTGCAGTAGAGAAAGAGTTTCTTAGAGGAATGTTGGTGTATATATATACTTAGTATATTTCACTCATTTATATGTCAATCTAGGATTTGTAATCAAAAGAGTTTTTACACTATATGTGTCGAAAACATGTAGCCTATCTATGTTTTTTATATCTAGCTCAATCAAGAAATAATTAATAACATAACACTATGTATCTAAATGTTTCATACAACTTTAAACTCAGAAGATAAAGCTTATAAAAAATCTCAAACAAACACTCAATTGAAAAGGTTCTTTCTTAGATAACAAGTTTGTTCATTAGAGGCTCATGAAATGAAGAGATGAACTGAGATCTTGCTTCTTGTATCATTTGAAACAACAATTACTAATTCACTTTATTCACTCTTAGAAAGAAACAAATCATGACCCTATCAATTCCAATCAAACCTTACTTAATACAGGAAACAATCAATATGATTGCGAGACTTCATTACATTGAGCATGAAGGCGAGAGATGAAGTCTTATGGTTCATGTACCTACTAAGAACAACACAATCATAAATTCAAAATGATAACAATTTCTTATTTAACAATCCCAAACATATATCCGACTCTTGTTAACTAAATATCAATATGCAGAAATGAAAATGGAATCATCTACTATGATCAATATAACCATTCTTTCACACTGATTCAAAATCAAATAAATTTGCATCATACCTAAGAAAGTTTATGCACTTATAATTATCTGCAACACACAACTATTAAGTGTTCACACTGACACAATTGACTTAAAACACACAAAGAAATGTACATGGAGGCTTACCTTGGTTGGGGCGGTGGGCCCTTGCCAAACCAATAAGGTACCTCTAAAGAAATTGCAAACTAAAACAATTTACTCATACTCATGAATTGCACAAAATAGAATTTGTATTCCTTCAATTGATCGAGTGAATCAACAATTCAACATTTCATTTCTCAGCATAAAAATGTGTGTCATTCTCTATTGACTACTTACTTTCTATCATCTACACATCATCCATTTTAAAGAAGGTTAGCCGTTATAACCAAGGTCTGAGGATAATTATCAAATGTTTTCAAAATATTACAATTGGTGATTCATATCATATATCTAGGGATGGAATTCATCTTGATGATACAAAGTGCATGAGTTATGAAGTCTATCGTGATCTCCAAACTATATAAGGATACTTCCATCCAACTAATTTCCTGGAATCACCACCACCATACTTGTTCAACACGTTAATCCTATAGACAGGGGTTTAGTACCAGACTTGTAGAATCATAGATCTGGGTACCAGATCAATGCAAAAGTAGTATCGAAATAGGTGCAAAGCTGGTACTGGAAGAGGCATAGAGATGGTACTGGAAGAGGTGCAGAACTGGTACCAGAAGAGGTGCAGATTTGGTATTGGAAGAGGCGCAAAGATGGTACCAGATCAGGCAAAGTATTGGTACCGGGTCACTATAGAGTACCCGATAAGGGGGAGAATTGGTACCAGATAAGGTGGAGTACCGGACCAAGCGGTTGTTGTAGTACCAAATGAGTGGTAGTACCAGATGAAGATGCTTAATTAATAGTTAAAGTAATTAGGAGCATAAATAATCAACCATTTAATCCCAATTTAATCAAAAAATCAAACAAATTATGTTTTACCATAGGTTACATCTCTATGCACATGGTCAAAGTCACAAGGTAGGTTTGGGGAGGAAATAGACAACATATGCACATGTGAGAGGTAAAATTGACCCAGATAGAGGATAATATAGGATAATAGAAGTGTCAAAATGGAGACTCAACATTTCCCCCATGCTAAATTCATTGCATGTCCTCATGCAACAATGTCAAAAATGATACTCAAAACTTTGCAAAACTGAACCATCTCCCATCCTATCTGCACATCATTTATCTGGCTGTAGAATGTAGAACCCAAAAGCCTCGCTCCTAAGCTCCTTCTTAATCACCCTGGTGTATTGGATCAAACGTAAAACTTTGTTGAGTTTAGTAGAGACCTATTCTTGTGCATCCTATAACCTTAGGTTATATTCTTTCAATTGTTCATTCTCTATCGTAATATGCCTATCCAACACTTGATACTCTATAACCTCTTGTTTCATCTTCTCATTTTGTTTTGTCAGTTTCCCAACCTTCACTATCAATTGTTGTTTGCTCATAGAATTGGCAGGATCAGATGTGGTTGTTTTTTCAGTCACCTTCTCTCGGGCTTCCTTCTCTTTTCTTAGACCTCTCAAGGTTTTTGTCAGTAACCCCTTACTATCACTAATTGTTGCTCCATAGCCACTTTATTTCTCTATAGAATCGAAATATCAATAGGCTCTTCTGGAAGAGAAGGCACATGTGGAAATATTATATGTTTGGTCATGCTCCTGGTGGTTCTTTATATAGGAAGTGAGGCTTCCTCAGATTTGTTGACAGGGGTGGAAGTCTATTCAAACAAATTCCTTTTCCTTTTTTAATAGAATTTATAGGCATGGGGACTTGTTTCTCTTGTACATATTTGATTTTCACCTTAGAGGACCGAAGTGTAGGTTCTGGAGTTTGTTCTTGTTGAACATTCCTTGTTTCCACTCTAGAGGACTTGTTGGACCAGTCAGACTAACTGAGAGGTGGGGGTGAATCAGTTAGTAACAAAATTTACTGATTTTAATTCTTTTAACACAATCTGCCTCTTTACTTATGAATAGCTTATCTCAACAATTATGTAAGAATAAACAATTAGACATATCAAATAGACAGTGACACAATAATTTCATGAGGAAACCCATAAAGGGAAAAACCTCTTCTTATTTTAAATGTAAGGCAAACACCAACTTCTCTTTACAATATATTTTATCTGAGAAACTTCTCAGATGAGGCTACAACCTCCATTTTTTCAGCACCAACTAAAGGAAAACTCCTACTGCCTGAATGCAAGCTTCAACTTGCAATGAGATTCAGTCTCCCTAGCTCCTCCCTTCAACCCTTGAAATTTAGGACACCAACCTCTGTACTTTAAGCAATCACAATATAAATCCAAGTAATCATAAGAACCAGTCATTGTCATAATACATTTAATACAATCTTTGTTTATCCTCTGAATAATTTAAGCCTGCAACTCAATCTCTGAAAAATTATCTCTGTCAAAATCTATTATGTAATTCAATTCTACTTTTGTAGACTCTGTCATAAATTCTGTAAATCAATCTATGAATTTCATTGACATATTTATACGTAATGAACTCTGCAATTTTAGAGACAACACCTTTGACACTTATCTAATCATTACATACCTTTGAACTTCCTATGTGTTTGATTTGCCTTCAATGTCATAATCGACTCTGCACAAATGTCATATTTTCATCTCTGCCTTAATCTTCTCATCTTTCATCGTAACTGTGTATCTTTTGTTCTATTCATTTTCAATCACAGAGATACCATACATTTCCTCCTTACTATTTGAGAGTTACAGCTCATGCTCCAATGTCTCTCCTCTCTTCCATATGCTTCATAGAAAGAGTGCTATATAATCAAAAACATTTCGAATCTCCTTCAGGAATTAGTTTCAACCTCTGTAATTGACTGTAACTGATAAATTACTTCATGTTCGATCATGAAAGGTCAAGAGCAAAGAATGCACAACTGTCGTCCCATTAGATTTCTTGAATAATCCACACCGTTGATTTATAACCATTAGAACTATGACTTGAGCCTTTAGAGCCTTTCTTATAGTTGTTGAATTATGACCGTCGAGGTTATTTACTTAAGTCTTTTGATTAATTCATAAGACTAAAAACTGTTCCATTCCCTCTCAGTGATGGAATGCCATTCCAAAAACTCTTCCATTCCCTCTCATCGATGGAATTCCATTCTGAAAACTGTGCCATTCCCTCTGTGCCTTTCCAAATATTCAGCACATGTGTATGCGCCATTTGTGGTAAGACTGTTTAGTTATAGTTCTTCTCTTCAACACATATGTATGTGCCATTTGTGGTGATAACTAAGATTGTTTAGTTATAGTTTTTCTTATTTTTCCAGAAATAACAATACGCTAACAAATGCTCTACAATGACAACTATACCTGCCATAAATAACAATGTCGACAAACTCCACAATGCTAACAAATGCTCTGTTCAAAATGTTATGTTTATACATTTGTATGCTGCCAATAAAACAATGAACAATAATGCCAACAAACTCCCCCTTTGGAATTGATGGAAAACTTACCTTTTTCTTTTCTCTGTTCTCCCCCTTTTTTCATCTATGAAAAAGGAGCCATTAAACTCCCCCTGTCTGAGATAAAATAATACCACTATCATCATCGATGAGTCATGAACCTGTGTGAATCAATAAACTTGAAAATTTATGAGGAATGTATCAAATATTTTAAAGCCTTGTCAATTTTGTCTTTAACGAACTGATAAGAATGAAGATTATAGGCAACATGTCTTTGCAAAGATGTTTTTGTCCCTCAATGAATTGATCATTTAAACCAAAATTTATTTCAACTTTCTTTATGCTGCTGAAGTTTAATGATTCCTTGTTGATATGTTACTCCTCCTGACCAAAAAAAAACTAAGAAAACATTTGTATACATATATTATTTGGCAAAATCTCCCCCTTAAACAATAGCCATGAACAAACAAATGCCAACAATCTGATAATATGTTGGTAATTTGTATAATGGCAATTTGTAGTTTGATATAAAACCAACTTACAGAGAACAAACTCCCAACTGATATCGAAGACTTTCAAATTGCATTTTGGGTAAAGGTTTAGTAAATATATCTACAATTTGATCCTTTGTTCCAATGTATTCCAGTTTGATAATTTTGTTTGTAACTTGATCTCTGAGAAAATGAAATTTAATAGGAATGTGTTTTGTTTTTGAATGCATAACAGGATTTTTGGAAATACCGATGGCACTAGTATTATCACAATAAATAGGAATAGGAGTATTATAATGAATGTGTATATCTTCCAACATTTGTTTCATCCATATAACCTGTGTACCACAATTTTTTTCATCCATATAACCTGTGTACCACAATTTGTTTCATCCATATAGCATGAATATCCAACCAATTTGCCTTCATCAGTTCTAGAATCTAATTTTCCCAAATTTCTACCAACTCTTTTAATGTAACACTTACTCTCAAAAATTCTAAAATGTTTTATGTTTGCTGGTCTTCCTTTCCATAATTGATAGGGTGTTTTATCAATATTATTTCTTAGAAAACTTCTATTCAAGATGTGTATAGCAGTATGAACATCTTGAGGCCAAAACATATCATTCAATATGGACTCATTTAACATTGTTCTTTCCATCTCCATAACATTTCTGTTTTTCCTTTCAACAAAACCATTTTGCTGAGGTGTTTCTATAACAAAGAAATGTCTTTTAATGCCATTTTCATCAAAATAATTGTTAAATTTATTTGTCACAAAATCTCCTCCATTGTCTAACCTTAAACACTTAATCTTCATATCATTTTCATTTTCAGTCAATTCTTTGTAAACTTGAAAGCAACTAAATGTTTCAGACTTGTTTTTTAACAAAAAAAACCAAGTCATCCGAGTAAAATAATCCACAAATAAAAGAAAGTATCTTTCACCATTTAAAATTGTTGTCCTCATAGGTCCACACACATCAGCATGTATTATTTCCAAAGTTTTTGTTGTAGAATATTCCTTTGTTTTAAACTTGACTCTAGTCTATTTACCATGTTGACATTGTTTACAAATAGAGTTGGAAAGATTCTTTATCACAGGTAAGTTCCTTATTGCCTCCTTCTTATGTAACTAAATCAGATTGTCAAAGTTAATATGTCCAAGTATTTTATTCCATAACCAACTCTCATCTTCATGTCCAAGATAACAATTTTCATCCTTCTCATCTAAAATGTAAATGTTAATTGATGTTCTTGTAGTTGTTCCAACTAACTGATTTGTTTTAACATCCCTGATTTGACACTGTTTAGAATCAAATATCATAAAATGCCCTTTATCACATGTTTGACTTACACTCAACAAGTTATGTTCCATATTTTCAACCAGTAAAACATTTTCAACCATTATGTTTTTATTGTTCAAACAAACAGTGCCTCTTCCAACTATGTGAGTTGATTGTTCATTACCAAATGTGAGTGTACCTTCTTTTCTTTCATCTAAAGCAAAAAAGATTTGTTTTCTACCTGTCATATGTTTTGAGCATCCACTGTCCACACACCATTTAACTTTATGATCATCTTGTAAAGAAAGTTTTCACTCTTCAATTTCTAAATGATCGTTCTTCCTTTTCCAATAACTAGTTTTCTGATTTGTGTATTGGTTTATAACAGATTTTTGAAAATTCATTGGACAGTTTCTTGAAATATGTCCAAAGTTATTACACCTATAACACTCAACTTCAAATTTCTTGCCAAATTTGGTGATCATCTATTGAAAGGTAAGTGCCAAATATATGTTAATTGTATGTTGTGTAATTGTACATGTGTTATAACTTGATGAGTAATTTCTGGATATATCATCTATGTTATTTCTGCATTGACTTGTGTATGGTTAGAATATATTGTTAGTATGTTTTAATGATTATTTATGCATGAATAAGTGGCATGAACAAAATGTTGTAACTGTTAATTGTGTTAGATATGCATGCATATAAATTCACAAAATGGTATCAAAGCTAAGTGAAACATCCAAGAAGTGATGTTGCTCGGCCTGTTGGTGGTCGGGGACGTTACAAAATGGTATCAGATCCATGGTTTCAACACTAAGACTGGATGGGCCATCTTAGTTGAAGTTGAAGAAAACGTTTCAGAAAATAATTATTGTCAAAATAGCCAAAACTCAGGTTCAGAGCCCATGGTTTCTACTTGGAACCTGGATGGGCCACAAATGAGAAATTAGGTGAAGAAAGTCCAGAGAATTTTGAGGTATAAAGTGCCAGAAGGGCGTTAAAATAATACTTGGACTATGTTCAGAAACACAGGAGGCATAACAAGTTTAAGAAATGGCCACAGAGAAATAAATCACAACATTCATGGTGTTGGTTCGTTAGATCTGGGCGAGAGAAAGATAATTCGTCAGATCAAGCGAAGACTAAGTCATGACCGTCAGATCTCGTTGAAGGGAGATCGACAGTGGGGAGACATTGCAGAGATAGGGAAGTAAATTAAAGCGAGAGTAAGTTGAGACCCTTCAATCCCTCAGTGTCATTGATCTTTCATGATCAACAAATCAACGATGGATATCGATTCCACCATGGATGAGAATATTCACATTGCAGATATCGGGAAGGAAATTAAAGCATGAGCAATTTGAGTTTCCGCAATCACTCTTGGTCGTTGATCTTCATGTCTCTTTAAAACAAGACTGTTGATCTTGAAAAGTGAGATAAGTGCCCAAAGTTTAAGTCAAGGTCACAACTCTCGGTCACCTATAGATAAGACAGAGCGAACTTCGTGCAATTCCTCTCTGTTGATCCAAGAAAGGAACACGTGTTGGCAAGTTAGCTTATTCGAGAATACAAAATTTGGGAGAAACAAGGTGTGATTAGAGTGGAAACTCCTAAAGTTACGAATCCCAAAGCTTCGAAGTCCCAAAGTCCAAAGACAATCCAGAACGTTCATCTAAGGAGACGTGTGTCAGATGATCATCTTGTTCAGGAATTCGACATTCGGGAGAAACAAGGTATGCTAAGGTGAAATAGCATGAAGCCCGAAGTCCCAAACTAACGTGGCTTGTTGACGTCACTAGGGATGACATGTACACATGGGATGTGTGCCATGTGTCAGTGAATTAAGAACCTTTGTAACATATAAATGCATTTAGAATGTGACATATATCACCTGCCTAATTGGACCACATGTCGGCTTCATGTGTCCTGCCATGTGGTGCTCCTGGAGGTGGCACAAGGTAGTTAAACTTGGCGAAGAAGTTAGCTGGATCGGGCCCACATTAAATTTGGTCATGATCTATCAAGATCGATGGTTGGGCGGCATTGTGGATATCGAAGTTGCGCAGCAAATAATTCTACAAGGCAGTCCCATAATCCAAACCACAATTTCCCAGAAGGGGTACGTGTCAGCGTGGGGACAATTGCAGAAAGATCGGCGAGTTACTCCAAAACCGCCAACCCATTTACCCACAATTTGAAAAGTACTAAAGTTGATGTGAAATTTTCAACATTTATTAGTTCGAGCACGGAAAATGTGGGCCCCAGTGGACGCGTGGTGCCAGATCATGAAGTTCGGAAACTTGAAACTCTAGAAGAAATGGTGCATGAAGGAATGTGGATCGTAGATCCGTCATTCTTCATGCATTCTACAGTTCGTTGTTATGTGATGTTTGGACACGTGAAAAAATGGAAACCTATGAATCCTAGAGCTCGAAGTTTCAAGGCTCCAGATAAGTGCCCAAATCATAAGCATTGGGTCACATTTGTGGTCCCATGCGAACCAAGGGATGAAGAAAACAAAAAGGGGGCTAGCGCTCGAAATTTATTGTATAACAGAGTGGGGCTTAGAGATAGAAGCCTGAGGGGTTCTTGATCGACCAAGACCTGCAGAAAATAGAATCTAATATTTTTTTTGTTGAATCAGATTGGTTTATTCTGGAAAATTATTAACGTTTATTATCCTGATAAAATTTTGGTTGACTGCACATTTTGCAGAGTTATAAATTTTCAGAACTGAACCGAATTATCACATAGTGCAGAGAAATGGGGAAGGCACGGGGTACTTACAGTTTAGAAAATGAAGTTAGATGAATGGATGTCCATTTAGGAGTTGAAGGATCGAACTCCAATGGGCATGGAGAAGAGATAGATAAAGAAGGAAACATGATGAAAATCATTGAAAAGTTTCATAAAGATGTCCAATTTCACCAAGCAAATAAAAAAAATCTCATGAACTCCAAGGAGAAATAGGGAGAATTCAACATAAAGTTGATGCAGAGCCTGGAAAGAATAGAAAATAAATTGGATAAGGAGAGTGGCTCAAGAAAATCAGGAAGTCACAGAAGAACAAAAATTGATATCAGACATCACCAACACTCCCCGAGGAATGCCAATAAGAGAGTACACAATAGCTCAAGTCTATCCCCTGTTAGGAAGCATAAGAGTTCTGGGGAGGATGAGCTACGAGGAGAAATGAAAAAAATCAAACCTCCTACATTTTATGGGGAGCAAAAGAAGGATGAAGATGCAGAGACATGGTTGTTGGGTATGAGAAAGTACTTTCAATTGCATAAGTATTATTCTCATGCAGAGGGAAGAATTTCCATCTATCAAATCAAAGGTAAGGCATCCATGTGGTGGGATCATCTTGTGCAGCTGCATCACATTAAAGAGAAAGGTGTTAATTGGAGGGAATTCAAGAAGTATTTTGAAAAGAAATACTTGACTAAGAGGTACTATGATAATAAAATGAAAGAGTTCTTTGAACTCAAGATGGGAATTATGTCCATTGATGAGTATGAAAGAAGGATTTTAGAATCGCCGAAGTATGTTTCTTTCATCAAGGATTAGACAGACAAGATTCAAAGGTATTTGATTTGGTTTCCACCATCCATCAGTGAAAAAATACAATATGATGATCCCAAAACATTGGAGGACACCATAAGGCGAGCTAAGTGCCTATATGATCAGAAAAAATCAAGGCCAACTTTCCAAATAGCTTTGGAAGACAAGAAGAAATTAAAGATGGGTCATAGGAAGAAGGGAATTAAGCCACCATTCTTCAGAAATAATCCTCAGTTAAAGCCAACTTCTAGAGAACCTAGAATGATTGAGACAAGTGGTCAAAGGCCAAGGAAACCCCCTATTCAATGTTGGGGTTGTAAAGGTGATCATATTTTTAGAGTTTGTCCTCACAGAAGTGACAAAGAGAGTGATGTTCACAATGTTCAGCGAGCTGAAACAGTGGGGGGAATGGGAAGAAATGTACCAAGGATCTATGCAGCCTTGGACAACAAGAATGCAGAGTATCAATCACATATGATTTAAGTGGAAGGTATGATAAACAACCAAACCATTACTATTTTAATTGATTCAGGAGCTAGTCATAGTTATATAGATCCTAAGATGGTGGAAAGTTTTCAATTGCCAAGAAACAAGCATGGAAAATCTTGGTTGGTGCAACTGGCTACTGGAGCCAAAAGAAACTTCAATGAGATGATTAAGTCAATTTCTTATGTACATGAGTGGACTGAGCACAAAGGCATATTTGAACATCTGTCCTTTACGATCTTATGACTTCCTAATTGGTATGGATTGTTTAGACCAACACCATGCCATCTTATACTTTTGTAACAAGGCTTTCACTTGCCTAGATTATTAAGGAAATTAGAGAATAGTCCAAGGAATTCTCAGGGAAGTTATTGTCTGGGAAATCTAAGCAATGCACTGAAGAAGTGTTACAGGAAGGGATTTCAAATATTTGCAGCCCATATGGAGGAAGCATATAAGGATAAGGTGCCAAATTTGGAGGATCATGCAGTCCTAGAAGATTTTGAAGATGTGTTCAAGGAGGTACTAGGATTACCTCCAAAGAGAGATATTCATTTCTCTATTAATTTGATTATTGGAGCAGCTCCAGTATCAAAGACTCCATACAGAGTGAGTACACCAGAGATGAGGGATTTGCAAATGCAGCTTGAAGAACTTCTAAAGAACGGGTATATACGCCCAAGTGTGTTACCTTGGGGTGCCCCAGTCTTATTTGTGAAGAAGAAATATGGGACATTGAGATTGTGCATTGACTTCCGACAGTTGAATAAAGTAACTATAAAGAAAAGGTATCCTCCTCCAAGGATTGGTGATCTCTTTGATCAATTAAAGGATGAAAATATATTTTCAAAGATAGATCTCAGGTCAGGATATCATCAGGTAAGGATTAAAGAGGAATATATCAGCAAGACCGCCTTCAGGACAAGGTATGGTCATTATGAGTTCACAGTGGTTCCATTTGGGTTATCAAATGCACCCGCTTTTTTTATGTTCTTAATGAATGGTGTTTTCCGGGAATATTTAGATAAGTTTGTCATTTTTTTTTTGGATGACATTCTTGTATATTCTAATTCGAAAGAAGAGCATGAGCATCATTTGAGGATGGTGCTGCAAGTGATAAGAGAACATCAGTTTTATGCCAAATTGAGCAAGTGCTCATTTTTATCAAAACAGAATTCACTATTTGGGGCATATCATATCTGAGGATGGGATAGCAGTGGACCCTGAAAAGATAGAATCCATTATAGAATGGTCATCACCAAATAATGTCATAGAAGTCATATACTTCATGGGTCTAGTTGGCTATTACAAAAGGTTCATTGCGGGGTTTCCAAGAATAGCTCACCCCATCACTTCCTTGCAAAGGAAGGGGAAGAAATTTCAATGGAGAGAAGAATGTGAAAGAAGCTTCCAGCAATTGAAGAACTGTTAACCAGTGCTCAAATTCTGAGGATTGCAGATCCAAATGAAGACTTCATTGTATGCACAAATGCATGTAAAGAAGGATTGGCTGGAGTCCTCAGTCAAAATGGGTTTTCTATATGTTATGAATCAATGAAGTTGAAGGAGCATGAAAGGCTCTATGCCACTCATGATTTGGAGTTGGAAGCCATAGTGCATGCCTTGAAGAAGTGGAGGAACTACCTCATGGGAAAGAGGTTTGAGATGAGGATAGACCATAATGGTCTGAAGTATTTTTTTGATCAGCCAACTCTAAATGTTAGGAAAAGAAAATGGTTAGCGTTTCTCAGTGAATATGAAATTGATATAAATCATATCAAGGGGAAATAAAACAAAATGGTTGATGCACTCAGTAGAAGAGTGCATGAGTTTCATGCTATAGCCATTAGCATGTACCAATCAGATTTGAAAGACAGATTTGTAGAGGTTGCAAAATCAGATTTGCAGTACATGGAATTAGTAACAAAATTGTAGTAAGGTAAAATGCAGTAGAAGGTTGAGGATTATAAATTGGGAATTGATGGAATCCTCCTGTACAGAAACAAATTTTATGTACCCAACTCTTCTGAATTGAGGAGTGAACTTTTAAAATAAATGCACAATGTACCTTATGCAGGACACCCATGATATCAGAAAACAATTTCAGTAGTCAAAAGCCAATATTATTGGTCAGGCATGGAGAGGGATATTGTTGATTTTATTTCTAAATGCTTGGCATGTAAAAGGGTCAAGGATGAGCATAGACACCCAGTTGGGTTACTACAACCATTACCCATTCCTGAGTGAAAATGGGAAGTGGGAACAATGGATTTCATCATTGGATTTCCCAAAACAAGCAAGAAGCATGATGCAATCATGGTACTGGTGGACAAGCTTACTAAAGCTTCCCAGTTCATTCCTATAAACACTACTCATAACGAAACTAATGTTGTTGATATTTATATGAAGGAAGTAGCATGCTTGCATGGCATACCCAAGACAATTGTGTCTGACAGAGACCCAAAGTTTACATCAAAGTTATGGAAGGGGTTATTCAAAGGGTTCAGAATGAATCTAAACTTCAACACTACTTATCATCCTGAGTCAAATGGGAAAACATAAAGGGTGAACCAAGTGATAAAGGACATGCTAAGGATGTATGTGATGGAAAAACCATCTAAATGGGAGGATTATTTACACTTGGTAGAATTTTCCTACAACAATGGGTATCAAGCATTTTTGAAGCACTTTATGGCAGAAAGTGCAACACCCCAGTAAGTTGGGACAACCCAGCTAATAGGGTAGTGGTTGGGCCAAAGTTACTCAAGGAAATGGAAGAACAAATGTTGAAGATTAAGAAGAATTTGAAGGCTTCCCAAGACATGAAGAAAAGTTATGATGATAAGAATATAACTCATAGGGAATTTAAAGTAGGGGATCATGTATTCCTGAGAGTGAAGGCCAACAGAAGTTCCCTGAAGTTGGAAAATTGTTCAAAGTTGGCAGCTCGGTATTGTGGTCCGTTTGAAATCCTAGAGAGGATTGGTCCAGTAGAATATAGGCTTGCATTTCCTACATGCATATATATACATAATGTATTTCATGTGTCATTTCTTAAGAAATATCTACCTAATGCTAATCATGTTATTGATTGGAATGTGATTCAGGTGAAGCTAGAAATCATTGTTCAGGTGCATCTAGTGCGTATACTGGATCGGAAAAGAAAAGATCTATGGAAACGAGCCATAGGGCTTGTAAAATTTCAATGGACCTAGTACGGTCCTGAGGACGCAACATGGGAGCATGAAGATTCTATGCGGGAAGAGTACCCACATCTTTTTGAAGATTTTGGAAATCTTGTTGCTGTTGTGTAAGTAAGTTGCACTGAGGACAATGCAAAAATAAGGGGAGGGGATTGTAACACCTGAAGTCCGAGCCCTTGCTGAATTGTAATTATGTTTATAGGATGGTGAGCCAAGTGTTTATAAGATGAAGACTTACATGTTTATTAGGCTGGAGGGCCTAGATTCTTAAGGCCATGAGCTTGATTTTGTATATGTAAATACAAATATCATTAATAAAATTACACTGTTGTGTGTTGACTGACCATGAAGAAATATTTATGGGGGACTAAGTTCCACTAGTTAGGGTAAGGGAGGGGCTAAGTGTCTAGGCCTAGGCGCTAAGCTAGCGAGCTTACCTCTAAGGGAATAATATTTTATTATTATTTCCTAAAGGCTAAGGTGGACATGTTCGGTGTTGTCCTAAGTTCCTGGAGAGGGAACGAGTGATAAGTGGAACTCATGTGGCTTCAGGAAGACATGTGTGAACCCGGGCACATGAAGTTTATAGCGGGGAAATCCAACTCGTTGGGGGTTACTCCTCCTCGCCATTCTCACGACCCTGACGATTCTCTAGAAGTATTTCACCCTACTCGATTCACCCACTGACTCATGTATTGAGCCATCATATCCATCGTCGACCTCCAAACAAGAACACACCCTATAATTTCTTGAGTCGTGTTGTGTCTTAACTGTTGGTCATTGTAGCCCATGCAGTTCCTTGACTAAGTGTGGCTTTCTTCCATCATCTGTTATTTACTGAGCTTTGTTGTTTCCATCACATTTTTGGGAATTGACTTAGAATTTGGACTAAAGAAGAAGGTTGTCAGGCCTATTGTTTGAAGAGGTGGGTTGTCAGGCCCACGGAATGAAGAAGCGGGTTGTCAGGACTGTAAGCAACTCTCTTTGGGTGAGAGAGGTTGTTGGGGAAGTGATTTCCCAGAGGGAGCCCAATTGCAACTATATTTCTCGGAGAATTCATGTTTGTCCTATTATTGAAGTTGTGGAAGGGAAGTCGGGTAGCCGAAGGACTGTGGAGCAGAGAAGGGGAACACTTCCTAGGGTGTGATAGACATGTGGGGAATGAGAGGTTGTAGGTTGTTAGTGTGATCTCATCCTGGGCGATAATCCTTTCTGTTGACCTGTGCGACTTTCTTGTTGCCCTTGCCAAGCCTAGGAATCCCTTTCCCGATGGATTTTAGTCCCAGCTCGAGGGTGACCCACTGCTGAGCGTGATGATTAGTGTGGTATAAGGTTGGGAGGTTCGTGGAAGGTTTGCACACAGTTTGGTGGTCATCTATTGAAAGATAAGTGCCAAATCTCCATTAATTGTATGTTGTGTAATTGTACATGTTTTATAACTTGATGAGTAATGTTTGGATATATCAACTATGTTGTGTGTGTAGGCTTACTGTTATTTCTGCATTGATCTGTGTATAGTTAGAATATATTGTCAGTATGTTTTAATGATTATTTCCGAATGAATAAGTGGCATGAACAAAATTTTGTAACTATAAATTTTGTTAGATATGTGTGCATATAGATTCACAAAATGGTGTAAGAGCTAAGTGAAATTTCCAAGAAGTGGCATTGTCCAGCCTTTTGGTGGTTGAGGATGTTATAGGCTCTGTGTGAGTATAGAATATGTGAACATAGGTTTTCATCTCAAGTGTGTGTTATGTGTTGTAGAAAGAGATTTTCCACAACTAGAGGTGAGTTGCAGCATGGTGTGTTCCATCCGAAGATAGGTGGCCAAAGAGGCATTGTAGCCCTAAGTGCGGGAATGTTTCACAGTCTATGTATTGCAGCATAGAGTGAATTGCAGCATGGGTGCATTGATTTTGAGGACTTGTATTCGAATGAGTGTTGTAGTGTGAGGATGATTGAGTTGCAACAAAGGATTTTTCATAACAGCGATATGTTGTGAGAGACGGCTTGTAGCATAAGAATGTGTGTTGTACAAGAGGTGAGTTGCAACAGAGGGTGAGTTGCAGTAGAATACATATTGCAGCAGTGAGTTGGTAGGAGAGTTGCAACAGAAGGCGAGTTGTGCAACAGAAGTTGATTTGTAGCGAGTTGTAGCAAAAGACAAATTATATTAGTGAGCTACAACTGAAGGTGAGTTGTAGCAAGTGAAAATGAAGTAGGTTGGTTAGTACCAACTGGTGATTCTGTAGCATCCATTGTGGTGCTAAGGGAAGAAAAATTGGATACATGGGAGTAGAGGTACAACCCTAGGGGTTGTGACATGATCATGTGAAATGACGAAAAATGTAGCAGCATGAACAAGCTTTATGGTAGTTCTGATTCCTATGATGCACACAAGAATAAAATGTTCTACTACGAACATACTCTGGTGGAAAGGGATGGATGAACGTTGCATCAACACCTCACAAAAATACATATCCATTAGTTATGGTGTGTGACGATGCTAAGTTTCAGGTAACAAAGCAATATAAGATTAGATTTGAAATAACAACTAAGTTATTTGATGAGGTCGAGTTATATGTTGTGCCTCTCGACATTTGTGACATTGTCTTAGGTAGTCCATATCTATTTGATAGGAACAATGTATTCTACTAAGAAGAGAATAAATATCTTATTTTCAAGGATGGGGTTGAATACATTGTCAAATTGCATCATATCAAAACTAATGTTTCTCTAGTGAGCACAGGGAAAATGAAGAGACTCATGACTGCAAGTAAATATTTTGTTCTCATGATAGTGAAAAAGGAGTTAATTAACATCATTTCTAATTATGATGATTTATTTCAAGAACCTTATGGGTTTCCTACTAAAAGGGAGGTTGAACATGAAATATATTTGTAGAAAGATGCTCCTCTTCTAAATATTGGTATGCACATGTCATCAGTAATCGAGAATGTGTATATTAAGAAGCAAGTTCAAGAATTTCTTGATAAAGTGGTCATCATACCGAGCTCCTCTCTGTCTGGATATCCTATTGTATTAGTTCTAAGGAAAGATGGAACATGGAGGATATGTATTGATTTTTGAGACCTAAACAAGATCACGGTAAAGAACCATTATCCTCTTCCGATAATTGATGATTTGTTAGATCAGTTAAATAATTTTTTGTATTTCACTAAGATGGATTTGAGAATTGGTTACCATCATATCATAATTGCAGAAGGAAACATATGGAAAAATTCTTTCAAAACCAAGCAAGTCTTGTTCGAATGGTTGGTTATTCTATTTGGGTTATGTAATGCGCCAACAACATTAATGAGAGTAATGAATAATGTGTTCATAACCTACATAGATGATTTTTTCATTTTCTATTTAGATGACATATTGATCTTTAGTCGAAGATGGCAAGATTATAAAAATCATGTCAAGATAGTCCTTGAACTCTTCAAGAAGGAGAAGTTGTATATGAATTTATCTAAATGTAAATTTGGAAAAGATTCTCTGGTATATTTGGGATACATTGTAGGGAATGGTCAACTAAATATATATCCTGAAAAGGTAGAAGTCATTGTAAAATGGCCCAAGCCAACTACTGCCACCGAAGTTAGGATCTTCTTACGAGCAATACAATACTTGAGAAAATTCATTGCTAATTTCTCACACATAGAAACACCTCTACATGTGTTAACAAGTGTTAAACAAGTCTTTCAATGGGGAGGAAAGCATGAGAAATACTTCGATACATTGAAGGAAAAGATAAGCACCACACTAGTTTTGGCACTGCCAGATCTACAATGGCCATTTGAGATTCAAACCGATCCAAGAGGATATGCCATGGGAGAAGTCTTGATCCAACAAGGTAAACCTATATGTTATCATTCTAAGACTTTCACTCAAGCTGTGATTAACTATCCAACATATGATAAGGTATTGTATGCGTTGGTACAAAGTGTTAATAAATGGAAGCATTACTTAATGGGGAAGGAGACAATAATTCATACCGATCATCAGCCATTATAGTATTTGCAATCACAAACCAAGCTACAACAGTCACGACACTTCAGTTGGATGGGTTTTCTACAACTATTTCATTTGGTAATCAAGTATAAGAAGGGTATTCATAACAAGTTTGCAGATATGTTTTCCATGCTAGTTATTAATTCATTTGTAATACTAAGGTATAATCCTTTATCACATGAAATTATGTTGAACAATATGCTAAGGATGATGATTTTAAATAATTATATGATGCATTAACTCACGACAATCAATAGTCATATTTATTATATGCATGACACTTTATTATATCATCTTGGAAAATTATGTATACCAAGAGATGAAATAGTGAACATAATGAGATAAGATCATACATCTATCATCTCTGGTCATTTTGGGGTTGGAAATATAGTTGCACAATTAGAGAGGTATTGGTATTAGCCTCAAATGAATGAAATTATTTCCAAATATATCAAAGGGTGTGTTATGTGTGCCACAAGAAATCCTAGAAACATAAAGTCAGGGTTATATACGTCACTTCCAGTACCTTCTCATCCATGGGAATGTATATCCGTGGAACTTATAGGGTTTTTTCGATGTCCAGGACAGGACATGATTATCTATATGTCATGGTGGACAGATTCAACAACATGTGTATTTTGATTCTTTGCAATAAACAAGTCACAATTGAATAGAAAGCACATATGTTCTTTGATAATGTATGGGTTCATTTTGGACTTCCTACATGTATAATGTCATATCGAGACTCTCACTTTTTGGGAAAATTTTGGTCTCATTTATAGGCACTAATGGACACTAAGTTGAAGAATATCACAACTTTCCATCCATAGATATATGCACAGACAAAGGTGGTAAATAGAACAACGATACATCTACTTTGAGGATACTGCAACAAGCATCCTAAGTTATGTGATGAATATTTACCTTATATACAACATGCCTACAATCATGCCATGCATTCATCTACTAAGAAAACTCATTTTGAAGTATGTTTGGGGTACTTTCCTAAATCACCTATGGAATTTGGTTTTAGAGAAGAAAAAAAAGAAGATGAACAAGATGATACAGATAAAGCTAAAAGGTTGATTCAAAAGATTCAACATGTACATCAAACAATACAGAAATGATTGGAGAATATCCAAGACAAGTATAATGAAATGCATGATAAACATTGGGTTGATCATCAATTTGAAGTTGGTGATCAAGTATGGCTACATATCAACAAGGATAGAATGAAAGGTGAAGGTAAAAAATTAAGACCAATATGGTATGGTGCATTCAATATCTTGGAAAAGATTGGTACTAATGCCCTTCATCTAGATCTACTAGCCTACATGCAAATGTATTCAATGGTAAATGTTGAGAATTTTAAGCTTTATGAGCCTCCTACGATTATGGATGAAGATGAAATTATTCAGGTTCCAACAGTTGATGATTTTGCTCCAAAATATTTGGAGCTATAGAAAGATGTTATTCTCGACAAAAGAATCATAACTTCACAGTGAGGTGATGTGGAATATCTTAGAGTTGGCCTTGAAGGGGTAAAACCAAGTAAATAAAAATGGATGGAGATCGGAATGGTGAGGGAACTCTACCCTCACGTAGATGTTGAGTAATAAAAACTTTTGGTTGTCCAAAAGGATTCTAATGGAGAGGAATGATTCAGGAGGATATGGGAATGCCCACAGAGGTCTAGAAGGATCTATAACATCCACATAGGTCTAGAATGGTTCAAAAATTCCCAAAATTAAACTGTCCAAAATTCTCTCGAAAATTCCATCAATGCGTAGAATTCGGCAATAGCTTTCCAATGAAACAATTTTTTCCTCGAATGGTGTTCGTATGCAAACATTATGAGCGATAAAATTTGCAGTCAAATTAGTTAAAAGGTCAAAGGTCAAAATCCACATGGGAAAAAGGGTGACATGTGTCACCATTGCAAGGGTGAAACATGGCACATGATCGTACATGTGACGTAGCAAGTGATATGTCACATGATTTGTTGGAAGATAACTAGGAAAGTGATCCAGGTGGATATTGGTGGCCACCCACCTCTTCCAACTGGCTCAAAACAATTTTCTGACAATTTTAGCAATTTACTATTTTTAGGAGTTTTTAACTTCTAGGGCCATTTTGAGGGCCTAAATGAAGGTTTTTCTGGATAAAGCTTCACAATGATATATGAAGGCTCTAATTGAGCCGCCAAAATGAATCTCCTCGAATATACCTATCCAACAAGCTATTGTGTTCCCCAAATGGATATTGTATGCCAAAGTTATGCCCCCAGGAATTTGATACACCAAACTACCCAAAACGGGGTCCACAAAATTGTTGGATTTTCATCTTCCGGGGTTAGGGTTTTGGATTTTATTTATGATAAAAATTTCTTTGTATATTCATTGTAAAAAATACTCTTGTGGATGCGAGTAGTGGACACATCTCCTCTCATAGATAAGCTACCACCATTCTAGCAAGTCTTTTTCTCTGTATTTTTTTTTACAGTCTTTGTACATTTTCGCTCATTAATAGAAAATTGTGTATTATTGTGTCTCTATGTTTATCATTGAATATATGATACATTTATGTTATATTATTAGATATCTGAGATATCTCTGTACATTTATTTATTATATCTCCGCTCTCATTTCATGCTGAAAATAATCCATATCAAAAAGGTACAATCCAAGTGGTCGAATCATATATTGACAAGTGACAAGGAATAACCTATAAAAGGATGCCATGTGGTATCCTCCCATTGGCCAATATTGGTTAGTGTTTACCAAAATACTGTGGGAGTCGACAGGGGTCAAACCCATGACCTCCCAAAGACCCTACCAAACCTTCATTACCAATACACCATACAATTGGTTCTTAACCTAATGTGGAAATGGTTATATTTGAATTTAAATAAAGGTTCATTCTGTGGCTAGAAGGGACAAGGGCTTAATCCCTCAACCCTTAGACCTTGGTATATTACATAAAATATGACCACCATATATTTCGCATGGATGTTACCAAAAAATTCATTTATAACATATAGATGGAAATATATAACATTGGACTTCGGGATATATATAGCACATATATAGTTATAAAAAAATAACTTGCAGACGATGGGAATAGAACCCCTGACCCACCAACTATGCCATCGATCTAAAAAAATATGCTAACCAACATTCTGCCAAGTCTAGTTGGTTACAAGTACACCGTAAACACTAGTTAAGGGGTCACATGGAATCTAGAGAGTGGTTAAGGATGCACACCCTATCTAATGGGCACATGCACTGAGGATTGTACACACATTATTTTATGTAGAATTTAGTCTCACAATTCATACCCAAGGGTACATAAGTTTTGAGGCTACACCATAAATCATTCCGAGAGGTCCCTTACTGCAATTTGGAGAAATTAATACTCATTTTGCACGATTTTTCGCAAGGAATCCAACAATGCACTTCATTTCTTCATTTGAGCAACATGTAAAAATTGCATTGTAAAATGCAAGCATTTGAGCATTAATAAAGAAGGTCTCTATTGGAAGTGGACCCGAAGATGTAGCCCAAATTGGGTGAACTCCATTATCAAACGTGTGTATGTGATTTTCATTATTGTTGTTCTATTGTGCTCAATTATTTACAAGTCATTTTATCATTAAAGTGGATGTGGTTAGATAAGTACTTCACATGTAATTTGTATACAACCAAGCGATCATTTTATTTTGAATGTCAAGTATATGTTTCTTATGTATTTAAAAGATTAATAGGCATCTAAGGATATTTAGGATCAATAGTAAATGCCAACTCAACACTTTTATGGCAAGTAATATATATCATGTGGAACCTCCTATGATCCCAATATGCCATCATATTGATACAATCAATAAGAGGTGGAAGTACAAGAGGGTCAATTAGAGCTTGCCATAAGATATTGGTGATACAAGCAAGAGGTACTAGGTGGACAAGTTTAAAATTTAGAAAACTCCATGTGGTAAGATGGTGTATTTTATGAATAAGTCAAGAGGTCTTAGTTTTTCACCAAAACATCTCTAATTCCCTTGAGTTCATATCTAAATGATTACTTTAATGGACTCTATAAGTATTTTAGTTGTGGGAGATTTAATAGTTTTTTCATCCTTTGTTGCTCCTATTGCATAGCTTCATCAATGGACTCAATACTATACTTAATCACATGATATAATTTTTTGGTTCTAGAAAATGTAGGTAATAAATGACTTATGTCCTTAAATATGCATAACTCTTTGAATTGATCCAACAAGGCACTAACATTGAAATCCATTATATTTCAAGTCTAGGACATCCTAAATACATAGTCCATACATTATTTTTGTTAATATTCTATGTGGCACAGGTCCCCACCATATCAATATCTTAAGGATAAAACAAACTATGCCATGTATGTAGAAAAAATAGGGAAGACTATTGTGTTAATGTTTATGCCATTATTATATTTCTTTGCATTTCAATAGATAAGAGCATCATAAGAACACGATCACTGAGAAATACACATTCACAAGAGACACAACATTTATCCTAGGAAACCCTCTAGGGGAAGAAAACCCAGCAAAAACTTCCTTATCATAAATTGCCAATACAATGTTCAAGAGATAACTCAAACCAATACAGATAGTCCTCTCCAAAAGATGCACCGCTCTTCTTCTTCTCTCTCACTGGTAAGTTGCATCTTGCTTCTCAAGAATGAGCAAGTGTGTTGTTTTTAGAAGTGAGGAGCTAGCCTCTCTATATATACAAGACTGGCACGTGTGAGGGGGCTTTATTGGCAGGGCTGACCTCTCACTCTGGGTGGATAAACCCACCTTTAATTTAATTTTGGGTCTCAATAATAACTGTTGGGGCCGACTTCTTATTCTGCCTATTACAATTGTTCAATGACCAATCCGCAAAAGGGGATTTGGTCCTAATACAATTACCGACGTGATTAATCCACAATGGGGATTAATCCAATGAATAAAATAACAATAAGAATAAGAATACTCTTCGCAGTTACATTATTTCAACACTCCCCCTTAACAAGAATTGTCTTCTTCAACAGCATCAGGCGAGAGAGGTCTACATCATTAGTGGCATCAGGAGGACAGTATCATCAATATCATCTTGAAACATTGGCTAGCACATTTATGAGTCATCAAAAGATTTCTTCATCAACAACATCATCATTCTCGAAATAATGTCATCATCATCTGCATCAATATGTATCAATAAAAATGATACCTCATCACAACACTAGGCTGGCACATCACAATACTATACTCGCTCAATGTCACAACTGATAAGTTGGTAGCTCAATGTCAGTCACATCTTTCTTTACATCTAACAACAAGGTCAGAATCAAGGAATCATCTTGCTTTACGTCTAACAATTGGGTCAGAAGCAAGGAACACATCAACATCTCGCTTTACGTCTAACAACGAGGTCAGAAGCGATGAATCATCTTGATTTATGTCTAACAACTAGGTCAGAAGCAAGGAATCATCTTGCTTTACGTCTAACAACTAAGTCAGAAGCAAGGAATCACACATAATCTCGCTTTACATCTAATAACGAGGTCAGAAGCAAGGAATCATCATCATCTTTCTTTACATCTAAAAATGAGGTCAAAAGCAAGGAATCATATTGCTTTACGTCTAACAACTAGCTCAGAAGCAAGGAATCACACAATGTCTTGCTTTACGTCTAACAGTGAGCTCAAAAGCAATGAATCATATTTCTTTACATCTAACAGCGAGGTCAGAAGCAAGGAACACACAACGTCATGCTTTACGTCTAACAGCGATGTCAGAAGCAAGGAATAAATATATATACTCCCCCTTTCAGGGAGGGTCCTTTCGGACTATACCAAGCTTATCTCGAAAGTGTTCAAACTTTACATGAGATAGAGGTTTGGTCAACATGTCAACAACCTGTTCATCCATGCTAATGTACTGGAACTTCAAGGCTCCTCTCTATACCATGTCGTAGATGAAATGATAGTGGATCTCTATGTGCTTTGACCTGTCTTGGAATACAGGATTCTCTGTCATCTTTATGCAGCTCTGGTTGTCACATAGAATCACGGTTGCTCTCATCTCCAAGTCAAATAGGCCAGTCAACAACTTTTGAAGCCATATAGATTCGAAGCTAGCAAAACATGCGACAATGTACTCTGCTTCCGCCGTGCTAGGAGCAATACTAGATTGCTTCCTACTCTGCCATGAGATCATGGCTGATCCCAAACTGAAACAGCATCTGGAAGTGCTTTTTTTGTCTGCAACACTTCCTGCCCAATCTTCATCAGTATATCCACTCAATGTGAAGTCATGATCTCCATCATAGCTGAGTCCATAATCCATTGCACCTTTAAGGTACCTCATCACATGTTTTGCAGCCACTAGGTGAACATGTATGGGCTCTACCATAAACTAACTCAAGGTGTTCACTGCAAAACAAATGTTTGGTTTGGTATTTTTCAGGTACATCAGCGATCCAATAATCTGTCTATACAGTGTGGCATCTATCAAGTCTAACGAAGTATCGACCTGCAGCTTCATCTTCGCTTCCATGGGTGTATTCATGGACTTGCATTCTAGCATGTTGAATCTCTTTAAGATTTCGATCGTGTACTTCCCTTGATTAAGGAAGATCCTTTTTGGACTCTGTCGTACCTCAAGACCTAAGAATTAATGCATTAGGCTAAGGCCTTTCATTTAAAATTCTGCGGCAAGTCTCTGTTTGCATTCAATGATGAGCTTTTCTTCTCCAGTTAAGAATAAGTCATCCACATATAGTAGTAAGATTACTGGTTCATTATCCATAATTTTGAAGTAGATATTTGAGTCTGCTTTACTCTTGGTAAAGCCTAAGCTCGTCAATAAATTGTCTATACGGCCATACCAAGCTCTAGGAGCTTGCTTCAATCCATATAAGGCTTTCTTCAATCAGCAGACATGAGACCTCATGTCTTCAACCTCAAATCCTTGGGGTTTCTCTATATACACTTCCTCTTCGATAACACCATATAGGAAAGATGTCTTTATGTCCATCTGGTGCAGCTTCCATTTCATCTTAGCTGCAAGAGCTATGATGGTCTTGATCAAAGTGTATCTGGCCACAGGAGCGAACGTCTCTTCATAGTCAATTCCTTCCTTCTGGGAAAATCCACGAGCAACAAATCTTGATTTATATTTCTCAATACTTCCATCAGCAGCATGTTTTATTTTGAAGAGCCATTTTGATGATACCACATCCTTACTTTTTGGTCTGGGAACTATTTCCCATACATCATTCTTTATTATGGATTGGTATTCCTATGTCATGGAATGATCCCATTCCTTCTTTTGAATGGCCTCTTCAAAGCATGTAGGTTCTTCATCAAGTAGATTGCACATCAAAGCCGTGTAACTGGAGAATGGCTTTGGTCTTTTCACCTATCTTGTGGTTCCTTCTGGAACACCATACTTCTCTCCATCTTGAATAAGCTCTCTTTCCCAAGCAGGATTTCTTTTATGGGAGAAGGTCATTTGAGAAGGTTCTTGAACTTCTGTTATGTTGTGGTCTTTAGGAGTCTCCTCATCAGGGGAAGTTACAAATTCCCTTACAGGCTCTGTAGCTCTGGGAACTTCCCTCACAAATTCTGCAATCCTGGCATTTAGAGGTTCCTCTTCATATACATCTTCAAGCTGGCATCTTCTTGATTTCTTAAGTGTTTCTTCTTCATCAAAGGTCACGTCCCTGCTGATCTCAATATGGCGGTGACCAGGTATGTAGATTCTGAAGGCCTTGGATACCTCACAGTATCCCATGAATATTCCCTTCTTTCTGGAGGGTTCTAGCTTGTTTCTTTTCTCTTTCGGTATATGAATAAACACTGGACAACCAAATATTTTGAGATGTCTTACCTTTGGCTTCTTTCTGGTAAACATTTTTTTTGGGGTCTTGAACCCAAGTGCGCTATGGGATAATCTGTTTTGCACATAAACAAATGCCATTGCTACTTCTGCCCATAAGCACATAGGAAGACCTTGATCATGAATCATGGTCTTTACAGCTTCCATAATTGTTTTGTTCTTCCTTTCAGCTACACCGTTTTGTTGGGGATTATAGGGAGTAGTGAGTTCCCTCTTGATCCCAAATTCTCTGCAGAAGTTTACGAACTCCTTTGAGGTATATTCTCCTCCATTACCTGACCCGAGTATCTTAATATTTCTTTAAGAAAGATTCTCTATCAAGGCTTTGAATTCCTTGAATTTACCGAATACTTCATATTTAGATTTTAAGAAATATATCCAGGTCTTACGAGAATAATCATCAATAAATGATACATAGTATACATACCCGCTAATGGAGGATGATGGCATTGAGCCACACATGTCTGAATGAATGAGTTCCAATACTCCTTTTGCTTTGCTATCCCTTTTTGGAAAAGGGTTCTTGATATTCTTCCCATGTGCACATCCATTGCATATTCCTTCTTGATCAACCTTGAGTTCTGGTAAACCTGTGACAGCTTTACATATGTATGGTAGCACCTTGTAGTTGATGTGGGCCAATATTCTATGCCAAAGTTTTCATGAGTTTTCGATGGCATGGGTCATGGTAGTTTCTGGGTGACCCTTCAGCTTATATAAGCCATTTTCTTCACTTCCGATGACGATTGCTTCATTTAAGGTTTCTCCTTTAGCCCACATAAGGACTTCTCCATCTATGAAAGCAACTCTATAGGCTTTCTTGTCTAAATTTGATATGGAGAGTAAGTTCTTCTTTAAGACTGGTACATAGAGTGCATCCTTCATTGTTATTGAGTTTTCTGAATCTAGCTTGTAGTTTTATTCTCCTACTCCCTTGATGGGATATTGATAATCATCTCCAAGAGTCACTTTCTGAGAAAACTTTTTTCCTGAAATACAAGAGAGAGTATTTTTCTTACCCTTCATATGTTTTGATGCACCGCTATCAATGAGCCATGTGTCCTCTCCAGGTGATACAGATCCTGAGAGAGTTGAGATCAAGACATGGTCCTTAATCATCTTCATAGGTGGTTCTTCATCTTAGGCTATGTGAGCATGTTGCCTTTTGTGCTTCCTCTTGTATTCTTCTCTTCTGACTGGACAAGAATTCACCTTGTGTCCCATCTTATCACAATGATAGCATTGTATAGATGAGAGATCTCGTCCCTTGCATTGTCCTTTCTTCTGAAAATTTCTTGGAAGAGATTCTTGGTTGTTGAATTTGTTTGATGGTTGCTGTTCTCTATGAGATTCCCTTTTGATGTAGGGTTTCTTCCTTCCTCCTTTTGTATGAGTAGCTAGGGCTTGATCATCATCCCTTGCTAGTAGTGCTTCATAGTTGGCTACCCTTGTCTCTTCTTGGATGCATTCTTCCCATAGGCTCTCAAATTGTAGTTTCTCTTTTCTGGCACATACGGACTGGATGAAAGCATCCCAAGGTTTTGTGAGACCATTTAGGGCTGTTATTACAAATTTGTCTTCGTCGATGGTGTCTCCAATCGCTTTTAATTGTTCTTTTATTTCTGAGATTCGAGAGAAATATTCTTGAATCATTTCTCCTTTCTGCATCTTGGTATTCTTCAATTGAGATCTTAGATTCATCTTTTGGTTGATGTTCTTTCCTTCATATAGTTTTCTTAGAGAGTCAAACATTTCCTTCCGAGTTTTCTTGAATGATACATATGGGATCAGGTGGTCTTTGATTGAATCTGCAATGATTCTTTGAGCCCTAATTGAGTCCTGATGTTTTTCTTTCTCTACGACATCTTCAGGTTCCTCCACTTCTTCTTTGATAAATTTTACTAGGTCATTATCTGTAAGGATCAGACCGATCCTATACTTCCAGGCACGGAAGTTTTCTATGCCTTCTAGTTTCTCAACAAGCTTTGTGCTTGCAGACATCTGGTACTTGAGGCTACGAAAATGACCAAAAATTGGAAATGCTTAAAATCAAATTTTGACCTTACCAGGAGGTGTGCTTGGCTGAGGTGAGTAGCCTAGTGTCCTTGGATTTGAGAAAATCCAATTTTTACCCCTTCAAATCTGATCTGCGGATTTATGGACTGGTGCTTCTGGTACTTCTGGTACTTCTGGTACTGGTTTTCTGGTACTTCTGGTACCTTTGTGAAACTAGGGTTTTACTTTGCGAAAGATCCAACCACTAAAAAGGTGCACTCTGAGTGCCAAAATGATCCTTGGGGGAGGTCACAGCTTTCTAGGTGGTTTTAGGGCTAAAAAGATTCACTTTTGCAAAACCCTAATTTGTAGGTACTACAACAGTGACGTTTTTCTCTTACAAAATATGTTTCTTTCAGGTTGGCTCTGATACCATGTTAATGTTTATGCCATTATTATAGTTCTTTTCATTTCAATAGATAAGAGCATCATAAGAACAAGATCACTGAGAAATACACATTCACAAGAGACGAAACATTTATCCTGGGAAACCCTCTAGGGGAAGAAAACCCAGCAAAAACTTCCTTATCATAAATTGTCAATACAATGTTCAAGAGATAACTCAAACCAGTACACATAGTCCTCTCCAAAATATGTGCCACACTTCTTCTTCTCTCTCACTGGTAAGTTGCAGCTTGCTTCTCAAGAATGAGCAAGTGTGTTGTTTTTAGAAGTGAGGCGCTAGCCTCTCTATATATACAAGACTAGCACGTGTGATGGGGATTTACTGCCAGGTCCGACCTCTCACTCTGGGTGGGTAAACCCACCTATAATTTAATTCTGGGTCTCAATAATAACTGTTGGGACCGACTTCTTATTCTGCCTATTACAATTGTCTGATGACCAATCCCCAAAAGGGGTTTTGGTCCTAATACAATTACTGACATGATTAATCCACAATGGGGATTAATCCAATGAATATAATAATAATAAGAAGAAGAATACTCTTCGCAGTTACATTATTTCAACATATTGATATGGACACACAACAAATATTAGATAGGCATGTGGCAGAAGTGTGAAAATGCCATGTCATTATAGGTGATGCCATGAAGACCAATCAAAATCTACCACAAGGAAGCATGAAGTCAGTAAATAGGGAAAATAAGACCTTGAATTCCACATGGTAGTGAGGTTGTGGGTACTTGTAGATCCAAGGGGAATTTTTCCTTCAAAAATTGGCTAAATGTTCGGACTAGTCTTGAAGTAGGATTAAGGAATATTTTTTAAGTAGTTAGAGTTAACCTAGTTAGAGAGTTTTTTGTCCTAATGTTTCAAAACTTGCACACCACTATCTTTGATGCTTTATTACAATCATTTAATAATATTTTTTGTATAGTGTACAAATTTATTTACGGATTTCATATTCCTAAACTATGCATGTGGTCTTAAAGGCTAAACACCATTCAATTTTGGAATTCACAAGTTTCTAGTTTTGAGGAACTAAGAGGATTTAAGCCTTCCTATATTTTAATAATCATAAATATTTAAATGAAATCAATGAAGTAAAAATTCATAATTCATAAGTATTTTGGATCCTTGAATGCCTTGGTAGATTTGGATTCCTTTATATGGAACATTGGAAGCATGGCATTGCTCCATCTAAAAGTTTCCTATGAACATGGAAAGTCTATAAGAAGAGGGCCTAAGGTATTGAAGAGATTTCACTTAAAAAATGAAACCACTCACATAATTCTACATGGAAGAAAAATTATGAACAACTAGATTATACATAGAACAATCCTGATATACCACATGGTAGTGGGTCCTACCATATAAAACATTTCACAATAAATCCATATTTCAAGAGATAAATTTAAATTTAGAGGAAGAGAAGGGAATTTGAACTTTGATTATTTCAAAGGATAACACATCATCACAATTAACGAGATTTGAATAGGTCCTTTACCCAAATTCTTCAAGACGTGATAATTGTGTGCTATGAATTAAAACAACTCCATTTTATGATGAAATATGGACCCCCAATAGAAAACGTTCAAGTAGGCCATTGTGGCTCTCAAGGTTAGCATGTATCATGGAGGTTGAACATTAAATGATCATAATAATATGTATTTAGTTGGTGGTTCTACATTTTTACACATGATCTTCACATGTTGAGGTAAATACCAAACAATGAGTATTTGATTTGTACTCTTATTTATTCTAGATAATTGTAGTATTTATTCCATGACATTGTTGCATACCTACTTAGAAATTTTTGTATGGGTAGTCAGCGTTGTCGACTAGACCCTCCAGTCGAATAACCAAGTTGACTAAAGTAGTGGGTTAGGATTTTGATCGAATATACAGTTAGAGTTGACCGAACCAATAGTTAAATAATTTAATCGAATGGTAATAGAATACCACACACACACACACACATATAATGGAATGTAAGAATAATATGTGATTGTTCTGAGTATAATAAAAATCTTGATGGTTCTCTCACCTCTTATGTGTGTTTGTCTATATGACTATGTTCTCTTCTATATGATGGTATAGTATGTGTTTCTCTATGTAAGGATCTATCAGTAATTATCTCAGACTTCCTCTCATACTACAACATAGGCTTCGTTGCCGGTAGTTCTGAACTCGGGCATGCATAGTAAAGGCACATAGATGTTAACTTTGGAAGAGATATGCAAATGGTGGGAGCGTAAAATTACCAACTACATCAAAAACTACACAAGAAGAAATCGACTAATGCTAGCAAAAGCCCACACTTAGTTATTCTCGGAGACACGTGAACAATTTTTGGAAGCTATTCCAGAGGCACTTTATGAATATCTTGACCATTCTAATGCAAATACTAACTCATGATGAGTACTTTATGCATAAAATTATAAACAGAGGAAGAACAAAATTGAACGAGTGGTTTGAGAGGATCATGCAAAAACTACATCAAAGAACAAGAAATTGAATATAGAGAGTCAGTCCAAACCATCAAGGTAGCATCCCCAAAAACCTTTTGGGATATGACACATAAGAGTGCCCTACATATGCAACAATATACAGAACTAACAATATACATAATCTATACAAAAATAGCATCCACATAGGTCTAGAATGGTTCAAAAATTCCCAAAATTAAACTGACCCAAATTCTCTCGAAAATTCCATCAATGCGTAGAATTCGGCGATAGCTTTCCAATGAAACAGTTTTTTCCTCGAATGGTGTTCGTATGCAAATGTTATGTGTGATAAAATTTGCAGTCAAATTAGTTCAAAGGTCAGAGGTCAAAATCCACATGGGAAAAAGGGTGACATGTGTCACCACTGCAAGGGTGAAACATGCCACATGATCGTACATGTGACGTAGCAAGTGATATGTCACATGATTTGTTGGAAGCTAATTGGGAAAGTGATCCAGGTGGATATTGGTGGCCACCCACCTCTTCAAACTGGCTCAAAACAATTTTCTAACAATTTTAGCAATTTACTATTTTTAGCAGTTTTTAACTTCTGGGGCCATTTTGAGGGCCTAAATGAAGGTTTTTCGGGATAAAGATTCCCAATGATATATGAAGGCTCTAATTGAGACCCAAAAATGAATCTCCATAAATATACCTTTCCAACAAGCTATTGTGTTCCCCAAATGAATATCGTATGCCAAAATTACGCCCCCATGAATTTGATACACCAAACTACCCAAAACGGGGTCCACAAAATTGTTGGCTTTTCATCTTCCGGGGTTAAGGTTTTAGATTTTCTTTATGATAAAAAGGCCTTTGTATCTTCATTGTAAAAGAATACTCTTGTGAATGCGATTACTGGACACATTTCCTCTCATAGATAAGCTACCACCATTCTAGCAAGTCTTTTTCTCTGTATTTTTACAATCTTTGTACATTTTCACTCATTAATAGAAAATTGTGTATTATTGTATCTCTATGTTTATGGTTGAATATATGATACATTTATGTTATATTATTGGATATCTGAGATATCTGTGTACATTTATTTATTATATCTCCGCTCTCATTTCATGCTGAAAATAATCCATATCAGAAAGGTACAATCCACGTGGTCGAATCATATATTGACAAGTGGCAAGGAATAACCAATAAAAGGATTCCATGTGGTATCCTCCCATTGGCCAATATTTATTAGTGTTTACCAAAATACTATTGGAGTCGACAAGGGTCAAACCCGTGACCTCCCAAAGACCCTACTGTTGGCAGCCAACTCATTTCTTTCATTATCTTATAAGCTGCCTCCACCTATGTTTTGCAAACATCATTTTTTTTCGTCGCAATTTTCAATAAACGACATTTTCATTTTTGCGACATTTGCACATTTGTCTTCGTTAAGTTTTCACAACTGTAAGCGTGAAAACTTCTCCTTTCGAAGTCGTATTTCGATCATTATCTGAACTGTCAATATCTCTTTTGTCATTATGCCTATTGCGCTTACCTTTTATTGATCATTATACAACTGGCAAGGTCCTCTAATCGGTTCTCATACTTCGATTGATTGTATAACTTGGTTTTATTGAGTTTGTAAGGCATTTAGCATTTGCATTTGCAATTTATATGACTTTCCTAATCATTGATTCTATGAAAATGCATAGGGGTTATGATTAAATTTTTTATATATATGTCTTTTGATATAATCCTTATGCCAATGTTTTCATAACTTTTGGCTTGTCAACTATATGAATACCGCTTGACACCTTGGTTAAACTTTTGATTATATGAGCTGATACATTGGCGCATAGTTGGTTTTGGTTTTAATTTGTAAGTAGGGTGTTTAAACACTATGGCATAACGTTTTCGCGCATTGGTATACACATTTGATTTTATTAGTCGGCTACATGACTCGATGGTTGAACTACTATTATGGATTGAGCAGCTATGTAAATCGGCGGTTGTACTTGGGTAATGAATATTTTTCATGGCAGACTCCACCACCTTCGCATGCTTGCATTTATGTTTATCCCTTATTCCCGTTCACTTCTATTAGCTCAGGTAGCTCTACTCCTGTGTGTGTTGGTGATACAAACCCTCGGCTTACCATGTGCCCGACTCCATGGCACCAGTCGTGTGGGTCGAGCCAAATGGAAACAAATCTCTGTTAATGTTTGACAATGCTCGCCAAGATTTGGAGGACAACGGATGGCTTACCTTCGTGAAACAATTTGAGGATTTTAATCTCTGTGTAGCACGACAGTTTGCCATGAACTTCGATGGCTGTAGAGCCAAGGTGGGTGACATACAATTGGAAATTGATGAGAAATTTATCAGTCTTGCCACAGGGTTACCTACCACAGGACAACGTTAGTTTAAGAATTGTAAGGTCGAGGAGGTCTCGTGGACATTGTTGTTTCTATCGCGCAAAGTCACCTCTTATGACAGAGGTATGCCCATATCTGCACTTAAACCGCGATGGCACGATACTTTGATGATAATAAAGCAGTTCGTGACCTATGAAGGTCGATACGGACTTGTGTTTCTCTACCACCTGCGTTTGCTTATGATTTTTATGGGATACCCTCTCAATATGCCCTTTTATTTTCATCGTAGCCTGTATAAAATGTCTAAAAGGTTCAAAAGGAAACAGGCTGACAGCAGCCTGTTCCACTATGGGTTTATTAAGCTTATCGTGGTTTATCATTTGAGTTTTCATGGTGATAGTTGGAGGGTTTTCATCGCCCGTAATGGCTTTGAGGACACTGACCCTTTACAGGTTGACAAACCTGTGGTAATGGAAACCAGGGCCGAGCCACCTGTACCCTTACATCTCCTACTGCCTAAACCCTCGGCCGACCCTCCTATTGACTTACACGAGGCTATAAATGAGAAGTTTGAGGCTATTAAGAAGCCTATGAGCAAAAAACCCAAGGCAAAGCTTACTGCTAATGCCAAAGGGAAAAGGAATGCCCGGCTCATTTTGAGAATGGCCAGGAACAAACCGAAACCCTCTGTCGAAACCGAAACCCTCTGCCGAGTCCAACCCTATCGTCCTAAGTGAGGATTCTGATTCTGATATTGAACATTTTTTAGCCGATGAATATCCTTACTCGCAGTTTTTATGCCCTGAACCACCATACGATTTTGTATCTAACCTTCCCCCCTGCCTAAAGAACGACCCTAGCTACCCTGGCATTAAATTGCCTCGTGAAACCCTCGGTCATTTGGCCAAACCCTCGCCTACTCTTTCTAAACCTACACAGTCACCCTGTGACCAATGCAATTCATGGTTAGAACGATATTACATTGGTGTTCCCATACTCCAATCGAAGATTCAATCAATGGAAGATCAAATTGCAGTGCTAACTAGTCAAAAATCCAAGCTCCAAGCAACAAATAAAAAGCAAAAGACAACCGGCTCCATCCTTTTCAAAAACGTGGAATCAGCCACGGCCGTTGTAAATTTCAAACTGGCATAATCAAGCAACCTCGTCACTATACAGGTATGGTTTTGACATCGTTTTGTTTTGTAAATAATCTAGTTTGATGTAATGATTTGAATTTAGTTTTTTCAATAGCTCAGTCACTCATCCAAATGCCTCTGTCATTCGGTGATCATCCTGTACATAGTTTCGTTTTGATAAAAATAGAAGGAATTTCGATTTGATATATGATTTGATCATTCCCAGAATAGCTATCGATAGATTTTTGTTGGATTTGAGTGGTCTTCGTTTGGACTTGATTTGGTTATCTGCTTGATGGAATTAACGAAATTGTTGGTTCGTGTTCAATTCGATTCATTTTCTGTCCACTCCCAACAGGAAGTTTTTCACGCTCAATTTAGAATACGATTCGTCTGGATTTGATTTCGTTATGATCCATATGCTATGGTTGGTAAACGATTTTATTTTTACGATATGTTGTGTTATGTAATCTTCTATGAACAGGAATGCAATCCTTTTCGGTTTCAATTTAAAAAGAACGACTATGTTCCTCTAAAAACAATATGCTCATTTAAGCATGTGCATGCACGCGCGATTTTGATTCGTAATGACTGTGTTAAAATCTTTTCTATTTCTTAAGTTGGCAAGATTATTTGATGAGTTGGATTCCGATTGTAATTGATGCTCTGTTTAAATTTATAAAACAAATTGGTCAAACCCGGTTATAATGCTTTTGATTGGAACGATTTTGGTAAAGGAAAATCGAACTTGTTTGCTCATTGTGCAATGATAAACGATCGATATCTATAACGAACTATGTTTGATTGATCCTGTTATAATTTTATTTGTGGACAGTTACAAGTTAGTTATGGTTTGAATTCGCTCACAGCCTAAATCATTTGCTATACAGTTATCATGATTTGAAAATAATCATGTTCGATTCGATTATTTCTCCTGTTGATAAGACAAGTATAACGAAGTGTTTGTGATTTGTATTGAATATCAAAACGATTTTACAACTAGTGGATTCGATTTGTTGAGAAACGATTATAGTGTTGTTCCATATGATTTTGGTTCACCCGACTTATGATAATAATCGAAACAGAGTATTCCTATCTCTGTATTGGGTTGAATGATGTGGATCCTGTTTGATCTCGAATGGTATAATAATTTCAAACTAAATGATTCGTTTTCAAATAGTTCTTGGATGATGATTAAATTTAATTCTTTAAAAAGATTTGAATTAATCTCAATGTTGATTATGTATCTTATTTAGAATAGCTACAGAATCGCATGATTCTGTAGCTAGTCTATAGAATTAGGTTTTTATTGTTTTATTAATAAAATATCTCTCTAACTTGTCTATTTCTGACCTGCTTCAGGTAAATTCGAATTGCATGGGACATGTTGGGTAGTTCAAGAGATATTTGGGTGTTTTAGTTTTATTGTAGTTACTTAGTTTAGTTAAAATTGGGAATATCTTCCCAGATTTATGTAAACAGTGTGATAACTTCCACAGGGAGGTTTTACCCTGTGGAAAAACTTATAAATACTTATTATTTTTTGTAATAAGGCATCCTCGCTTGTGGGAGAACCAGGATAATGGATATCTAATAGAGACTGAGACAAAAATTGATGTTTTGCTACATCTTTAGCTTTCATAATATCAATCTTTTGTTTCATGTTTATGTTATCAATTTGCATTTGATTAATGACTACTTTAGCTATCTTAGTCTTTTGAAAATGATATGATTTAATTAATTTGATCCATATCTAATTTCTTCCATTACTTAAAAATATAGCAATTACTTGATTCAATTTGTGAATGACAGATTTCTCTTCTTCATCAATTGAATTATTAAGTATATATCTTTACATACGGGCTTATCTAATTGTAGAGATTTATAAATTATATAATTGTTGTGATTTTTATGTCTTGTTTGTCCTGTAAACAAATTTAAAGAGCACTGTAGCTATCATTTACGAGAAGCTTATGGATTATTCGGTGCGAGTTTCCTTCATCCGATCTGCTAGCATAGTCATCATACACAGGACAAATCTGGAGCGTTTCCAGGTCAACTTGTCATTTATTTGTTTAGTATATTTATTAGTAGTATAGTTAGATGTGTGTTAATTAGATTTATAATTAGAATTAGTGTATTAGTGTTTTAGTTTAATTAGTTTTCTGTTTTATTTCTTGTTTATAAAATTATAAAAATAAAAAATATCTTCCTCTGTCTTAGGGCAGAATGCAAATGAGTTTTTCAGGTTTTAATTAAATCTGTAAATTGTCAATATTGTACATTTTGTGAATAAGTTATATTGCAGTTATTAGTTAGAGAATTAATTAGAGTTAGTATAGTAGTAATTAGTAGATTATATATATAGAATAATTATATTTAGTTTAGTTTGTTTTAATAATTAGTTTTAGTTAGATTAGTTTATTAGTTAGTTTTATTTATTATTTAGTTTAGTTTGTTTYTTATAGTTTTAGTTAGATTAGTTTTCTTTTGTTCTTTTAGGACCTTAGATCGGCTAACGGAGCCGCTAAACCCGTCAGTGTGGTTCATCCCAAACATCTTGGGTTATTAGACAACCCCGGACCGGTTCCACTCTCTCAGTTGACGGGCGATCAATTTCACCCGCCAACAAATGGCGCTAAAAGGAGGACCTGAACTTAATTAATGGCATGAGGTGGTCGCAAGACTCCTCCCCCCCCCCTAATCGCTCACCAATAGTGACTAGAAGTCGTTCACACGATAATATTCCCCTTCAAACAGCAACTACTTCAACCGACGATCCACAGATCACAATTGACCTAGCAACCCCTAATTCTACAGGTGGTGACATACAAGAGATTGTTCGTCAATCTCTTATTAAGACACATAGTGCCTTAGCTCATCTTAGGCAACCAAACCGTCCGTGGGGTCAACCTTTAGACTTATCTGATATCAGAGAACAATTAGGAGATACTAACCTCACTGTGAATCCCACAGCTCCAATCACAAATCCTGCTACAGGAGGATCTGGAATACCTCCTTCACCACCTCCATCATATCCTTCCTCTTCTGGAGGAGATTTTTCTGACGAAGGAAATTCACCTTCTCGGCCTTCCACACCCACTACCCCAATGGCAAATCAAAACAACCCTGCTAGACCCTGGCTTGATCAGGATGTTGTAGTTGTACCTGGAGCCCAACACCCTTTACCTAAACACCCGAAGAAATGGCTTCCCAAGTTTGATCCTGACTCAAAACAGATAGCTGAAGATCATATCAAAAAATTTATGTTAGCCATAAGACTCCGCAATGTTGAACATGAAGATGTTGTCTGTAGGTTGTTCCCTTATACTTTCGAGGGTAATGCATCCACATGGTACTTTGCCCAGCAACCCCATACCATCGCATCTTGGGAAAAGTTTGAGTCATTCTTTTTGGAAAAGTTCAGAGACGGCAAGCCTCCGGAAGTCTTAGTCATGGATCTTTCTAGCCTCAAAATGAACCCAAAAGAAAAAGTTAAAGAATTTAATCAAAGATTCTTAACACTCAAAAACCGAATTCCTGCGGATTCCATGCCTGCTGAGAGTCTTATAATAGATTACTACACTAAATCTTTGCATCAAAGCATAGCTATTTGGGTTAAACGATCCAAGAAAGCCACGTTGTTAGAGGCCTTCGAGGAGGCCAGCCAGATTGAAAAGGATATACTTAGTCTTAAATACTCTTCTAACAACGAAACTGAGACTATCTCTTCTTCCAAAAAGAAGATTGAAATCCCCGCCAGACCCACTCAAAGTAAAATACAACCTGAAAACTCTGATTTGGAAAACTTAACTAAAGTTGTTCAAAAACTGTCGAATCAAGTTATAGACTTAAAAAGGTCGACTGAAGAATCTTCCTCTAGTAAAGGACCCTACAAACCCCCTTTCCGAAATCCTTTTCCTACCAACCGACCTAATCCAACCACCGAAGGCCTTAACCTAGAAAGTTTGCAATGTGCCCTTCAAACAATTCTAGAAGCCCAAGATAACTTGATACCCCCTGAAATCCCTCAAGAGGTAGTTGAACAAAAAACAGTTCAAGAAGAAGAGTCCTCTCCAAACATCTTTGGACACTTCTCGGATAGCATCTTTCAAGCTAACTTCGAGACTGTTCACCCTTATAATACTAGGATTAAGACGACAAACAAACCTTCTACCGAAAACACTACAACTTCGCCTCCAAAGCAATCTAAATCAGCAGAGACTAAACAGAATAATGTGAGCCCCAACTTAGATTATGATGTGGTTGAAGATCTTAAAAAGATAAGGGCTAACATTTCTATTTATGAGTTGTTGAAGTTTCCATTTTTGTTACAAAAGATGTTGCAAAATATTTCAGAGAACGACAAGAATGGTAATTCAAGTGGTAACAAGGTTGTGCAAAACAAAGTCCCTCAGAAGACTTCCACTAAAAATAATTCTGATCCTCAAGATAAAGGAAGCCTTCCTGTAAGTAATGTGAGTAATGTAAATAATGTAAATAATGTAGATAAAGTAGCTTTAGACACTGTGAGTAAAAATCCACAAGCTACTACTCTTAGTACTCGCAAAAATGTACCTCCTTTCTTGTTAACTTTCGAATTTTTTAACAGAAACATGCATAATTGTATGGTGGAATGAGGAGCGTCATCCAATGTGATGCCTTGGTCTATCTGCCAAAAGATTAATGCTGAAGTGGAACCATCTACTTTAAAAATCATACAACTTGATCGAACCAATGTTAAAGTTATAGGCGAACTAAAGAATGTATTGATTAGATTATCGTCTAACCCCAAGGTTCATCAGGTTATTGATATAATTGTTGTGGATATTCCAGAAGTGTATGGTTTGTTTTTAAGCAGGGACTGGTCGGAGCAGCTCCATGGTTACTTCGCGACAGACTGGTCTCACCTATGGCTTCCAGAGAACGGTAAGCCTAACAAGATCAGGGTGAATTGTGAGCGCTACCTTAAGTTCACGGTCACAGACCTGAATGATCCTAACGAACCATATACACCTTTTGCTGATTCACCCGAAGTCCAAGGGATGGACACCTTCTTTGGAAATTTCATGGCCGAGGCTTCACCTATCATCAATCCATAACAACAGTCCGAGATCGTAGCATATATGCAACCAACAGCTTCTACGCAACAGTCCTATGTGCCCGATGTAAATCAAATTTGGTCTCTATATTTCGATGGTTCTAAGTCTAAAGAAGGAGCTGGTGCAGGCTGCATCATTATCGATCCAGCAGGTAACAAGACATTAATTGCATGCAGACTAGAATTTGAATGCACTAATAATACTGCAGAATATGAGGCTTTACTGCAAGGTCTCAGAAAAGCTCTGGATATGAACATTCAAAACCTGGTTGTATTTGGCGACTTTGAAATAGTGGTTAAACAAGTAAGAGATTCTATACATTGTCTTTCCCCACATCTCAAAAGTTACTAGTCTGAGGTATGGAGTTTACTGAATAAATTTTTTGCTTTCAATATAAATTCCATTCCTAGATTAAATAATGTTGAAGAAGATCTATTAGCTAATGTAGCCTCTAAACTTCTTCCTGCAGAAGGCTTGTCCCCAGACGCATTCTCCGTCGAGCTATTGTTTCGACCATCTGTTCCTGACAATATCACAAACTGGAGAGTATTTGACGATGATCAACAGATCATTAACTTTCTGCACATGGAAGAAACCTTTCAAGGCACGGTGATAGATGAGCGCATGCACGATGACAATTTGCACGATTTTACAGTAATACCTGATCCGAAATCTCCTGAAGCACTATCGGACATGGTAAATTCCATACCCAAATCCATAGTTAGATTAGAGAAGTTTTATGATTTTGAAGATAAATTTAAAAAGACGGTCAATTGTAAAACCAATAGTTCCTCGTTGTCTTATGAAAAAGTGAACTTAGGAACTAATGAAAATCCTCAGTGCATTAACCTAGGCTTGGGATGTTCTAGACAAGAAAAAGCTGCATTTGTTAAATTATTTAAATAATTTAAGGACGTCTTTTCATGTACGTATGATGATCTTAAAACTTTCGACCCTAATATCATACAACATGTCACCCTGATAAAGCCCCAAACCTTACCCTTCCAACAAAAACTGAGGAAGATGCACCCTAAACTAGAACCGACCGTTCAAAAAGAATTGAATAAACTCCTAAGTGCTAAAATAATTTTTCCTGTTAGGCACACTCAATGGGTTTCCAACCTTGTCCCAGTTCGAAAGAAAAACGGGGAAATCCGACTCTGTGTCGATTTCCGAAACCTCAATAGAGCGTCTGACAAAGAAAACTATCCTATCCCACACATGGAACAGATCCTTCAACAGGTATCTGGTTCCGAGAGGCTATCCTTGTTATATGGTTTCTCTGGATACAACCAAGTCATGATGTCTCCACCAGACCAACTCAAAACTACCTTCCGAACCCCGTGGGGCACTTATGCTTATCGTAAAATGCCCTTTGGATTGATTAATGCTGGTGCCACCTTTCAGAGAGCAATGGACATTGCTTTTTGAGGCTTAATCAATCAGTTTGTCGTAGTTTACTTAAATTATGTGACTGTTTATTCTAAAAACAAAGACGATCATCTAGCTCACTTACGAGTCGTTCTACTGCGATGTCGTAAATACGACATCTCCTTGAACCCCAAAAATTCCATCTTTGCAGTAGAACAGGGTAAACTCTTAGGTTTCATTGTGTCTAGTGAAGGGATGATTATTGACCCTGAAAGGATGCAAGTCATCGCTAAACTTCCCCCTCCTACATCCAAAAAATCCATGCAGTCTTTCTTAGGCCAGATTAACTTCGTGAGGAGATTCGTCCCCAGTTTCTCCGAAATGGTCAGGCCTCTACAGAACCTGATTAAGAAAGACACCTAATATCACTGGGGACCCATAGAAAATCAAGCTTTCAATGTCATAAAGAAGAACATAATAGACGCTTTGTCTCTCATGAGCCCTGACTTCTCTCAAGATTTTACACTCTATACTTTTTCCTTTGACCGTTCCTATGCCGCCGTCCTAACTCAGAAGAATGATGAGAACAATGAAGTACCCATCGCCTTTATGAGATCTTCTTTCAAAGGTGTTGAACTTAACTATCTAGCGGTTGATCGGCAAGCCTACGCTGTTTTCAAAGCAGTTAAGCATTTACGGTCCTATCTTTTGAAGTCAATGACGAAAGTCATTGTCCCCTACCCTGCCGCAAGGAACTTGTTAGTACAGAAGGAGTTAGGAGAGAAGAGAGCTAACTGGGTCACCTCCTTGTAGGAGTATGACTTAGAAATCACCCCAACTCATATTGTGAGAGGCCAAGGGTTGTGTAAGTTGGTTGTTGATTCAGAAACAGGACAACAAGAAGATAGTGATACGTCAAACCTAGGACAAAGCGATCAAAGTTTGATATGTTGCGTACAAAACCTCGTTAGTCCCTGGTATGACGATATTAGGTTCTCTCTTGAACATGGGTCAGCACCCCGTCACCTTGACCCCACCAAGGGAAGAGCATTGAGGCTAAATTCTTCCTCTTTTCATTTGGTTAATGGTGTACTGTTTCGTCAGAATTTTGACGGCGTACCGATGCGTTGTCTTGAGAAAGATGAAGCAGAAAAATTCTTGCTCGAGTTGCATGCAGGAGAAGCTGGTGGTCACTTCGGTGGTGACACCACCACTCATAAGGTTTTAAGAGATGGTTACTATTGGCCCATGCTTTTTAGGGACACCCATGCCTTGTGTCGTAAATGTATCATCTGTCAGAAAGCATCAAGGCGGTTGCAAAAACCATCCTTTCCCTTGCAACCCATTTCAGTAGATTCTCCTTTCCAGCAATGGGGCCTTGATATCATAAGTCCAATTAACCCTCCATCCTCGCAACAACACAAGTATATTGTGACAGCCACATATTACTTTACTCGATGGTTTGAAGCTGCTACATTAAGAGTTGTCAACACCAGTCAGGTAATCGCCTTTCTAAACTCGAATATCATCACTTGTTTCGGTATCCCTGTCTGTTTAGTCTTTGACAACGCTTCATAATTTTCTTCTATTGAGATGAGTGAGTTTTCTTTGGAGAAAGGAATTAAGCTGAAGTATTCTGCTAGTTACTACCCCCAGGGCAATGGATTAGCAGAATCAACAAACAAGAACTTGATTAAAATTATCAAGAGAACCGTGGTTGAAAATCACAAGAATTGGCACAATGCGCTGCTGAACGCACTGTGGGCTGATAGGGTAACGCCAAAATCTACCATAGGAAACTCCCCCCTTTTTATCGTTTATGGTAGAGAATCAATTCTGCCACCTCACATTCTTCTTCCTTCGCTTCAGTTGTCACAAAAAGTCCAAGAAGAAGATTGTCCCCCTCTAGAAAGACGGATTAACGCTTTAATGAAGCTGGAAGAGGTAAGAGCCCAAGCTAAGTGTAAGTTAGATCAACATCAACAATTGGTTAAAAGCTGGTTCGATTCTAATTCTACTTCTGATAGGAATTTTGAAGTAGGCGATCTCGTCTTAAAATGGGACAAACCACACGAAGGAAAGGGTGAGCACACTAAATTTCAAAACTTATGTCTTGAACCATTTTTAATTGTTGAAAAGTTGGGTCCTAGTTCTTTTCGATTGCAGAATCTCGAAGGGCAGCTTGACACCTACCCAGTGAATGGCCAAGACCTAAAAAGATACTTTGCTTGATAACTACCCTTGTATATTATGTATATATTTCATTTTTGTTTGCGTTTTCCTTTGCTTTCTGTTTTGATTTTGATTTGAATTTATCAGTTTGTGTTTTTTGACATACACATACCTGTACATTGAGATATTCAGACAAAGACGATAGAAAATTCCTTCTGAAAAATTTGTACAAACATCAATGGTATATTTCTGAAATTGATATCTGTGTTGGAAAATTTTGTTGTTTGAAAGAAGTTTACTGATTTCGATCTTTAAGCAAAGTTTGTCATGATCATCTATTATCTTTTTACGTTGTCCATTTTCCGTAAAGGAATGACTCAAAAGATGTCTCCCTGTATTAGGAAGTTGTTTTTGTAAATAAAACATATTTGGATCTAAATAATGGTCAGTTCTAAAAAATTCTGATGAGGTCTAAAAAAATATGTTGAAATATCAATATTTTCAGCGTCACCCCGCTCAATTATAAAAAATAAAATAAAATAAATTATGAATAAGAGCTGTGGGAAGTGCTTGTAAACCCGTCGGGATACTAAACAAGTCTGCTGGCAGTGGGTAAATACATGCATGGTGCTAAGACAACTTCGTCGGGGTACTGAACAGGCCTACTAGCAACGAAGCAATGTCGGGTATATGAAAATTCGCAAAAAGAAACCTCTTTAATGTCCTTTGTTTTGATCCAGAACTTCTTGGCAGGATACAGATGTCAGAGTGGGTTAAATGGAAACCCTGTCGAGGCTATGGACGCCTGCTGGCAGCAGAGGCCATGCCAATAGTATTGGAGATTTTATCTTTAATATCGTGACTTACTGATCTTAAGATTGTTATCAGTTTTCATCTTTTAAAAACACTACTGAAAAAATTGATTAATGATGATGTTTGTACGATTTTCTGTTTGCTATTTTCAAGTTGAAATTATCTTTGTTGTCCTAATCTAAATTTATTTCTTTGACAGAAATAACTGCTTCTACCAGTGTGTTGCCATTGTTGGCAGCCAACTCATTTTTTTCATTATCTTATAAGCTACCTACACCTCTGTTTTGCAAACATCATTTTTTTTCGTCGCAATTTTCAATAAACGACATTTTCATTTTTGCAACATTTTCACATTTGTCTTCGTTAAGTTTTCACGACTGTAAGCGTGAAAACTTCTCCTTTCAAAGTCATATTTCGATCATTATCTAAACTGTCAATATCTCTTTTGTCATTATGCCTATTGCGCTTACCTTTTATTGATCATTATACAACTAGCAAGGTCCTCTAATCGGTTCTCATACTTCGATTGATTGTATAACTTGGTTTTATTGAGTTTGTAAGGCATTTAGCATTTGGATTTGCACTTTATATGACTTGCCTGATCATTGATTCTATGAAAATGCATAGGGGTTATGATTAATTTTTTTTATATATATGTCTCTTGATATAATCCTTATGTCAATTTTTTCATAACTTTTGGCTTGTCAACTATATGAATACTGCTTGACACCTTGGTTAAACTTTTGATTATATGAGCTGATACATTGGCGCATAGTTGGTTTTGGTTTTGATTTGTAAGTCGGGTGTTTAAACACTATGGCATAACATTTTCGGGCATTGGTATACACATTTGATTTTATTAGTCGGCCACATGACTCGATGGTTGAACTACTATTATGGATTGAACAGCTATGTAAATCAGCGGTTGTACTTGGGTAATGAATATTTTGCATGGCAGACTCCACCACCTTCGCATGATTGCATTTATGTTTATCCCTTATTCCTATTCACTTATATTAGCTCGAGTAGCTCTGCTCCTGTGTGTGTTCGTGATACAAACCCTCGGCTTACCATGTGCCCGGCTCCATGGCACCAGTGGTGCGGGTCGAGCCAAATGGAAACCAAGCTCTGTTAATGTTTGACAATGCCCGCTAAGATTTGGAGGACAACGGATGGCTTACCTTCGTGAAACGATTTGAGGGTTTTAATCTCTGTGTAGCATGACAGTTTTCCATGACCTTCGATGGTTGTAGAGCCAAGGTGGGCGACATACAATTGGAAATTGATGAGAAATTTATCACTCTTGCCACAGGGTTACCTACCACGGGACAACGTTGGTTTAAGAATTGTAAGGTCGAGGAGGTCCCATGGACATTGTTGTTTCTATCGCGCAAAGTCACCTCTTGTGACAGAGGTATGCCCATCTCTGCACTTAAACCACGATGGAACGATACTTTGATGATAATCAAGAAGTTTGTGACCTGTGAAGGTCAATACGGACATGTGTTTCTCTACCACCTGCGTTTGCTTATTATTTTTATGGGATACCCGCTCAATATGCCCTTTTATTTTCATCGTAGCCTGTATAAAATGTCTAAAAGGTTCAAAAGGCAGTAGGCTGACATCAGCCTGTTCCACTATGGGTTTATTAATCTTATTGTGGTTTATCATTTGAGTTTGCATGGTGATAGTTGGAGGGTTTTCATTTCCCGTAATGGCCTTGAGGACACTGACTCTTTACAGGTTGAAAAACCTGTGGTAATGGAAACCAGGGTCGAGCCGCCTATACCCTTACATCTCCTACTGCCTAAACCCTCGGCTGACCCTCCTATTGACTTACGAGGCTATAAATGAGAATTCTGAGGCTATTAAGAAGCCTACGAGCAAAAATCCCAAGGAAAATCTTACTGCTAATGCCAAAGGGAAAAGGAATGCCCGGCTCATTTCAAGAATGGCCAGGAACAAACCGAAACCCTCTGCCGAGTCCAACCCTATCGTCCTAAGTGAGGATTCTGATTCTGATATTGAACGTTTTTTAGCCGATGAATATCCTTACTCGCAGGGTTTATGCCCTGAACCACCAAACGATTTCGTATCTAACCTTCCCCCCTACCTAAAGAACGACCCTAGCTACCCTGGCATTAAATTTCCTCGTGAAACCCTCGGTCATTTGGCCAAACCCTCACCTTCTCTTTCTAAACCTACACAGTCACCCTGTGACCAATGCAATTCATGGTTAGAACGATATTACATTGGTTTTCCCATACTCCAATCAAAGATTCAATCATTGGAAGATCAAATTGCAGTGCTAACCAGTCAAAAATCCAAGCTCCAAGCAACAGATAAAAAGCAAAAGACAACCGGCTCCATCCTTTTCAAAAACGTGGAATTAGCCACGGTCGTTGTAAATTCCAAACTGGCATAATCAAGCAGCCTCGTCGCTATACAGGTATGGTTTTGACATCGTTTTGTTTTGTAAATAATCTAGTTTGATGTAATGATTTGAATTTAGTTTTTTAAATAGCTCAGTCACTCATCCAAATACCTCTGTCATTCGGTGATCATCCTGTAAATAGTTTCATTATGATAAAAATAGAAGGAATTTCGATTTGATACATGATTTGATCATTCCCAGAATAGCTATCGATAGATTTTTGTTGGATTTGAGTGGTCTTCGTTTGGATTCGATTTGGTTATCTGCCTGATGGAGTTAACAAAATTGTTTGTTCGTGTTCAATTCGATTCATTTTGTGTCCACTCCCAACAGGAAGTTTTTCACGCTCAATTTAGAATACGATTCGTCTGGATTTGATTTTGTTATGATCCATATGCTATGGTTGGTAAACGATTTTATTGTTACGATATGTTGTGTTATGTAATCTTCTATGAACAGGAATGCAATTCTTTTCGGTTTCAATTTAAAAAGAATGACTCTGTTCGTCTAAAAACAATATGCTTGTTTAAGCCTGTACATGCACGCCCGATTTTGATTCGTAATGACTGTGTTAAAATCTTTTCTATTTTTTAATTTGGCAAGATTATTTGATGAGTTGGATTCCGATTGTAATTGATGCTCTGTTTAAATTTATAAAACAAATTGGTCAAACCCGGTTATAATTCGTTTGATTGGAACGATTTTGGTAAAGGAAAATCGAACTTGTTTGCTCACTGTGCAATGATAAATGATCGATATATATAACGAACTCTGTTTGATTGATCCTGTTACGATTTTGTTTGTGTACAGTTACGAGTTAGTTATGGTTTGAATTCACTCACAGCCTAAATCATTTGCTATACAGTTATCATGATTTGAAAATAATCCTGTTTGATTCGATTATTTCTCCTGTTGATAAGACAAGTATAACGAAGTGTTTGCGATTTGTATTGAATATCAAAATGATTTTACAAATGGTGGATTCGATTTGTTGAGAAACGATTACGGTGTTGTTCCATATGATTTTGGTTCACCCGACTTATGATAATAATCAAAACAGAGTATTCCTATCTCTGTATTCGGTTGAATGATGTGGATCATGTTTGATCTCGAATGGTATAATAATTTCAAACTAAATGATTCGTTTTCAAATAGTTCTTGGATGATGATTAAATTTAATTCTTTAAAAATATTTGAATTAATCTCAATGTTGATTCTGTATCTTATTTAGACTAGCTATAGAATCGCATGATTCTGTAGCTAGTCTATAGAATTAGGTTTTTATTGTTTTATTAATAAAATATCTCTCTAACTTGTCTATTTCTAACCTGTTTCAGGTAAATTCGAATTGCATGGGACATGTTGGGTAGTTCAAGATATATTTGGGTGTTTTAGTTTTATTGTAGTTACTTAGTTTAGTTAAAATTGGGAATATCTTCCCAAATTTATGTAAACAGTGTGATAACTTCCACAGGGAGGTTTTACCCTGTGGAAAAACTTATAAATACTTATTATTTTTTGTAATAAGGCATCCTCTCTTGTGGGAGAACCAGGATAATGGATATCTAATAAAGACTGAGACAGAAATTGATGTTCTGCTATAGCTTTAGCTTTCATAATATCAATCTTTTGTTTCATGTTTATGTTATCAATTTGCATTTGATTAATGACTACTTTAGCTATCTTAGTCTTTTGCAAATGATATGATTTAATTAATTTGATCCATATCTGATTTCTTCCATTACTTAAAAATACAGCAATTACTTGATTCAATTTGTGAATGACAGATTTCTCTTCTTCATCAATTGAATTATTAAGTATAGATCTTTACATACGGGTTTATCTAATTGTAGAGATTTATAAATTATATAATTGTTGTGATTTTTATGTCTTGTTTGTCCTATAAACAAACTTAAAGAGCACTACAACTATCGTTTATGAGAAGCTTCTGGATTATTCGGTGTGAGTTTCCTTCCTCCGATCTGCTAGCACAGTCATCATACGCAGGACAAATCTGGAGCGTTTCCAGGTCAACTTGTCATTTATTTGTTTAGTATATTTATTAGTAGTATAGTTAGATGTGTGATAATTAGATTTATAATTAGAATTAGTGTATTAGTGTTTTAGTTTAATTAGTTTTCTGTTTTATTTCTTGTTTATAAAATTATAAAAATCAAAAATATCTTCCTCTGTCTTAGGGCAGAATGCAAATGAGTTTTTCAGGTTTTAATTAAATCTGTAAATTGTCAATATTGTACATTTTGTGAATAAGTTATATTGCAGTTATTAGTTAGAGAATTAATTAGAGTTAGTATAGTAGTAATTAGTAGATTATATATATTGAATAATTAGATTTAGTTTAGTTTGTTTTAATAATTAGTTTTAGTTAGATTAGTTTATTAGTTAGTTTTATTTATTAGTTAGTTTAGTTTGTTTTATATTGTTTTAGTTAGATTAGTTAGTTTAGATTAGTTTTCTTTTGTTCTTTTAGGACCTTAGATCGGCTAACGGAGCCGCTAAACCCGCCAGGGTGGTTCATCCCAAACAGCTTGGGTTATTAGACAACCCCGGACCGGTTCCACTCTCTCAGTTGACGGACGGTCAATTTCGCCCGCCAACACCTACCAAACCTTCATTACCACTACACCATACAATTGGTTCTTAACCTAATGTGGAAATGGTTATATTTGAATTTAAATAAAGGTTCATTCTATGGATAGAAGGGACAAGGGCTTAATCCCTCAACCCTTAGACCTTGGTATATTACATAAAATATGACCACCATATATTTCGCATGGATGTTACCAAAAAATTCATTTATAACATATAGATGGAACGATATAACATCGGACTTCGGGATATATATAGCACATATATCATTATAAAAAAATAACTTGCAGACGATGGGAATAGAAACCCCGACCCACCAACTATGCCATCGATCTAAAAAAAATATGCTAACCAACATTCTGCCAAGTCTAGTTGGTTACAACTACACCCTAAACACTAGTTAAGGGGTCACATGGAATCTAGAGAGTGGTTAAGGACGCACACTCTATCTAATGGGAACATGCACCAAGGATTGTACACACATTATTTTATGTAGAGTTTAGTCTCATAATTCAGTCCCAAGGGTACATAAGTTTTGAGGCTACACCATAAATCATTCTGAGAGGTCCCTTAACGTAATTTGGAGAAATTGATACTCATTTTTCACGATTTTTCGCAAGGAATCCAACAATGCACTTTATTTCTTCATTTGAGCAACATGTAAAAATCGCATTGTAAAATGCAAGCATTTGAGCATTAATAAAGAAGGTCTCTATTGGAAGTGGACCCGAAGATGTAGCCCAAATTGGGTGAACTCCATTATCAAACTCTTGTATGTGATTTTCATTATTGTTGTTCTATTCTGCTCAATTATTTGCAATTCATTTTATCATTAAAGTGGATGTGGTTAGATAAGTACTTCACATGTAATTTGTATACAACCAAGCGATCATTTTATTTTGAATGTCAAGTAGATTTTTCTTATGTATTTAAAAGATTAATAAGCATCTAAGGATATTTAGGATCAATAGTAAATGCCAACTCAACACTTTTATTGGAAGTAATATATATCATGTGGCACCTCCTATGATGCCAATATGCCATTATATTGATACAATCAATAAGATGTGGAAGTACAAGAGGGTCAATTAGAGCTTTCCATAAGATATCGGTGATACAAGCAAGAGGTACTGGGTGGACAAGTTTAAAATTTAGAAAACACCATGTGGTAAGATGGTGTATTTTATGAATAAGTCAAGGGGTCTTAGTTTTTCACAAAAACATCTCTAATTCCCTTGAGTTCATATCTAAATGATTACTTTAATGGACTCTATAACTATTTTAGTTGTGGGAGATTGAATAGTTTTTTCATCCTTTGTTGCTCCCGTTGCATAGCTTCATCAATCGACTCAATACTATACTTAATTGCATCATATAATTTTTTGGTTCTAGAAAATGTATGTAATAAATGACTTATGTCCTTAAATATGCATAACTCTTTGAATTGATCCAACAAGGCACTAACATTGAAATCCATTATATTTCAAGTCTAGGACATCCTAAAGACATAGTCCATACATTATCTTTGTTAATATTCTGTGTGGCACAGGTCCCCACCATATCAATATCTTAAGGATAAAACAAAATATGCCATGTATGTAGAAAAAATAGGGAAGACTATTGATATGGACACACAACAAATATTAGATAGGCATGTGGCAAAAGTGTGAAAATGCCATGTCATTATAGGTGATGCCATGAAGACCAATCAAAATCTACCACAAGGAAGCATGAAGTCAGTAAATAAGGAAAATGAGACCTTGAATTCCACATGGTAGTGAGGTTGTGGGTACTTGTATATCCAAGGGGAATTTTTCCTTCAAAAGTTGGCTAAATGTTGGGACTAGTCTTGAAGTAAGATTAAGGAATATTTTTTAAGTAGTTAGAGTTAACCTAGTTAGAAAGTTTTTTGTCCTAATGTTTCACAACCTTCACACCACTATCTTTGATGCTTCATTACAATCATTTAATAATATTTTTTGTATAGTGTACAAATTTATTTAAGGATTTCATATTCCTAAACTATGAATGTGGTCTTAAAGGATAAACACCATTCAATTTTGTAATTCACAAGTTTCTAGTTTTGAGGAACTAAGAGGATTTAAGCCTTCCTATATTTTAATAAGCATAAATATTTAAATGAAATCAATGAAGTAAAAAATCATAATTTATAAGTATTTTGGATCCTTGAATGCCTTGGTAGATTTGGATTTCTTTATATGGAACATTGGAAGCATGGCATTGCTCCATCTAGAAGTTTCCTATGAACATGGAAAGTCTATAATAAGAGGGCCCAAGGTATTGAAGAGATTTCACTTAAAAAATGAAACCACTCACATAATTCTACATGGAAGAAAAATTATGAACAACTAGATTATACATAGAACAATCCTAATATACTACATGGTAGTGGGTCCTACCATATAAAACATTTCACAATAAATCCATATTTCAAAAGATAAATTTAAATTTAGAGGAAGAGAAGGGAATTTGAACTTTGATTATTTTAGAGGATAAGACATCATCACAATTAACAAGATTTGAATAGGTCCTTTACTCAAATTCTTCAAGACATGATAATTGTGTGCTATGAATTAAAACAACTCCATTTTATGATGAAATATGGACCCCCTCAAGGTTAGCATGTATCATGGAGGTTGACCATTAATTGATCATAATAATATGTATTTAGTTGGTGGTTCTACATTTGTACACATGATCTTCACATGTTGAGGAAGGTGAAGTTTGATGGGTTGTTAATGCTAGGATAATGATCATCGTTATTGTCAATAAAATGGATATAATACATGACTAATGAAACAGATTGCTCAAGAATCGTAGAAGGAAAGATACACAAAGATTATGAAGCATAGTCAATGCAGCCACCCTCTCTAAGGTATGGATTATTATAATCAATGCATCCACCCCTCTGAGGTATGGATGATCACCCCTCTGAATCATGTCATTAGATAAGGTTAGGTTTGCGACTCTTTATTACCCCCTCGATGTCCATTGTAAGTATTACTTAGACTTTGTTTAATTTAAGCATATCATATATTCCAAAGCATGATATCTTCTACAAATTTTATTAATAAAGAACAAATCTATATATCTATTGGTTCATTTGCTAATGTGTGATTTTGTATGAAGATTTGTTATGTATTTGAATGCCTTCTTCTAGTATTGGTTTATGATATGATTTACTTGACATGTCATGATTCATTTATTTCCATTTCCTTACTATATTTATTCATATATTCACATTGAACCCCTATTCACTATTAGTTGAATCTATTTCCTTATGGATAAGTACTTTTGTTATTAATCCAAACCATTTCATTCAACATTCCATTTTGTTATTATTTTTTTAGATTGATTGTAATATCCAAAGTACATGAACTTAATAGATGAATCTAGTTATATTAGGGGTACCCTCTTGGGATTGGAAAACATTTAATTCTAAAGTGAGGAAGAAATTACCAAGGTGACTGTGGTATTACATCTAGACTAACATTTGATAATATTTTTTGGGTTATTTTGTGTTGTTAAATTGCAGGATAAAATGCCCATTTAATTGAAGAAGAAATATAATGGAAACTAATCAAGGTAAATACCAAAAAATGAGTATTTGATTTGTACTCTTATTTATTCTAGATAATTGTAGTATTTATTCCATGACATTGTTGCATACCTACTTAGTAATTTTTGTATGGGTAGTCAGTGTTGTCGACTAGACCCTCCAGTCAAATAACCAAGTCGACTAAAGTAGTGGGTTAGGAATTTCTTCAAATATACAGTTAGAGTTGATCAGCCCAATAGTTAAATAATTTAACCAAATGGTAATAGAATACCATATATATATACATGGATATTTAATGGAATGTAAGAATAATATGTGATTGTTCTGAGTATAATAAAAAGCTTTGATGGTTCTCTCACCTCTTATGTATGTTTGTCTATATGACTATGTTCTCTTCTATATGATGGTATAGTATGTGTTTCTCTATGTAAGGATCTATCAGTAACTGTCTCATACTTCCTCTCATACTACAACATAGGCTTCATTGCTAGTAGTTCTAAACTTGGGCATGCATAATAAAGGCACATAGATGTTAACTTTGGAAGAGACATGCAAATGGTGGGAGCGTAAAATTACCAACTACATCAGAAACTACAGAAGAAGAAATCGATTAATGTTAGCAGAAGCCCACACTTAGTTATTCTCGAAGACACGTGAATGATTTTTGGAAGCTATTCCAAAGGCACTTTATGAATATCTCAACCTCTCTAATGTGAAGACTAACTCATGATGAGTACTTTATGCATAAAATTATAAACAGAGGAAGAACAAAGTTGAATGAGTGGTTTGAGAGGATCATGCAAAAACTACATCAAAGAACAAGAAATTGAATATAAAGAGTCAATCCAAACCATCAATGTAGCATCCCCAAAACCCTATTGGGATATGCCACATATCAGTGCCCTACATATGCAACAATTTACAGAACTGACAATATACATAATCTATACAAAAATAACAACATACATAATATGTACATAACTAACAACATACATAATCCATGCTTAATTATATAATTACAACAATATAAATAAATATTAGACAAAGTAACTACATTTAATTAAACATAAGAATATTCATATTTGTGAAATAATCAACTAACTACATACCTCATACTTTCCTCCCAACCATAGACTTTGTTGCTCATAAATTTAACAACAGGTCACCCCCGAGTTGGGGATAAAATCTCCACATGGGAAAAGGATTCAGAAACCAAGATAAGGTCACTCAAACAACATAAATGCTCAAACTCGGGTGCCAACTCTAGCATACATCCTACAATCCCTCATTCCCCACATGCATGCCCCACCCCAGGAAGTGTGCCCCTTCTCTTCTCAACAATCCTTTGGTTGCCCCACTTCCCCTCTGGGGCTTCAACAACATGCTGGAAAGGAAGTCTTAGAGCCCTATAGTTGCATATTGGCACCTTGAGAATCAATTCCAAGTAGTTTTCTCACCTGAAGAGAATGCTCATTGGCCTGACAACCTGCTTCTTCAATAACCCACATGCCTGACAAACTACCTCTTCAACTCAATTTTTCAGGTCACTGATTGGATACAGCTTCAAATATTTCCAATTACAGGTAGGGTGATGAAAGCATGAGAGTACAGATGGTAGTAGTGAATATTTGTATAGAATGAGAATCAAATGAACTAAAATTCCCAAACTATATATGCATGTGTTCTATGTGACACATGGAACATAATGGAATAACTTTTTCCCCTACATGTAATTTGTTTCCCTTCTTTGGGAACTCAGGATAACATATTATTATAAGACTTAGGACTTTATAAATAATATTGCATTATTTCCTAGGCTTAATCCCCTTGACTTAGACCCTTTTTCCCTAATCTCTTAGCCCCCATTTCCCTCTCATGGAGTCTTATCCCCCCATACTCTTTCTTCTGACTTGGTCTCTAGCAGTGGTGTATTTTATTAATAATATGAATGATTACATATTACAATAATAGGCTCATAATCCTTTTAGCATCTAGGATCTTTGTCTTAATAATCACATAGGTCTCTAGACTATAATATCCTAGCTCATTGTCCTGTAGACATATGTACATTTACAACTGGAGATAAACCTGGGGGTATTACATTCCCATCCCCCTTATTTATGCACTAACCTCAGTGCATTATATTCCTTGTATATTTAAAACTCTTAAAAAATCTCCATGTCTTTGCTTTTGAAGCTTGTTATCCTTCTAGTGTTCTTCTTTCAAGCACTAAATTTATGTCTTCATACTTCAGCTAGAAGTCCTTTTCTCTATTCAATAAAGCTACTTTAGGAAATAATTCAACTCATTGTGGCCTTCTTGAGCTTCCTCTTCCTTGTTGCACTTACCCTTCTAGGCTCATGAATCTTTTCACTACTGCACTGTCCTTTAGCAATCCATCTTACCATGGATTTCACACACAAGGAGAGTGCCAACTCATCTCTAGACCCCCCCCTAAGGATCTTTATTTTTGGAAATCATAGGGCTCCATTGTCCCAACATAAGCCTTTCTCCCCAAGAATTCCATATTTAATAACCATCATCTCATCCGTATCACACATATGAAGTCAACATGAGATAATATCATAACAATTTCATTTCGAATTCAAATTTTTTGTATAACGAAATCCAAATTTTTCCGACGTATGAGCTTCCAAATAATTATTTCTTGGCTATTGTAAACATAGGTATCAATATTTATTACGTATTTCTGCAACACCATACTAAATACCACTTTTCCCTACAATACTTCTATCTTGCATTTAGCTAGACAAATCGTTAGTATTTCCTGTGAAATACATTTTTATTGCAATAGGCACGAAAGTTCATAAAGTGTTCTCAGAATTTTCTACACTTAACAATTCAATCACAAATATCAAACCATTGATTAATTCAAATGAAATTATCATGCTCTACATATGCACTTTCAACAATTAGGATTCTCTTTCTTTCAACACCATAATTTTCATTATTCTATTTCCTAAATAGAAATTTTCTATAGTCATTGCTCATGTGACTACTTGACTTGCAAATTTTCTCGTTTCAATGTCTAAAAACCCCCGAAATGTTCTGTGAGTCAGTAAAAATCACATCATTTCAGTTTTTATCATAACCATTTTTTTAAAATATAATATATGCATGCATTCCCAAAAGATGGAATTCTAGCTTAGCAGGAATGTGTGCAATTTTACCACTTTCACGCTTTCATGATTTAATCATGCATACTATTCAATGCACTCTTGCATTGGCTTAATAATGCCATTTTTATAAGTCATGCATCCCACCATGATAAATTAAAATGTATGGTCAATGCCTTGACACATCATCCATACAGTTCCCATTACCTGTCTAATCATGTTGATGCCTTCCTTTACAATCAAACACTACACCAAGAGTATAATTCTATGGTGTTCATTAGTGTTAGAAACAAGGTTGAAACCCAAACATTAGTTATAAATAGGAAGTTCATTGGATACTTGTGTGAAACTATAGCATAACCAACCATTTCACAGTCTCATACATGACTATATTTACTGGAATTTATCTCTATAATAGTGTCATACCCCTTTCTTGATTTGGGTATTAACTCATAACCAACAAAAATCGTGACATCTTATTATGTCACATAAATGCATTCAAAAGATAAATAGACTTTGTAATTGACACAGGTCCTTGGCCTTTACAATATCACATGGTATATCACTCCAATGAATGAATGCACAATCATATAATAAAATCATTTTATAAAATAATCTTTGCTAAGGAAACTCTTACCTAATTCCCTTCAACAATTTATGCAACAAAACAACATAAAAATCATACATGCATAGATGCCATTAAATAAATTTGATGCTACTTTATTAGAAGGTAACACTAGGACCTCTCATGCCTCCTTTATCAATCCTCTAATCAACAATTCATATTTATGTTGTTTCCTTCCATATGCAGCAACATCATTAGCAACATTTGCAATCATGAAATACTTTCCTCTTTCTTGGCACAACAACCACCATTAGCAACTTTTGTATTCATATATATAATAATAGACTACTCCTATTCTTAACATGATATATATATATATATATATATATATATATATATATAGAGAGAGAGAGAGAGAGAGAGAGAGAGAGAGAGAGAGAGAGAGAGAGAGAGAGAGATGCATTAATAATGCATCCTTAGCATGCCCATAAATGCATTTGCATTCAAATTTCTTGTGTTATGTATGGCTATCCAACAACTATAACATAATTGTTTCTATAGAAATTTCAACAACCTCTTTCTTCATGTACCTCTCTCCTTGTTGTTCTTGGTTGTCCTGTAGTCCCACTAAATTTATTATACCCTTTTGTAAGTTTGTTGGAATCATTGCACATGACTTATTATGTCCTGAGAACTTTTCCAATCCAACCAATCCTGGTCACTTTACAATTTTCAACCTTGTACTATGATGATATTAATATCCAACATTCATCTATTTCCTTGATCCATTTGACCCAACCCATACCTAGCCAAATTATCTTTCCAATCATGATGTTTTATAGCATTTGTATCTTCAATATCCATTTTCTTTTTGCAACCGTACTGCTCCATCATTTTCTTGACTAAACACTTCAGTACTTATGGTTTCTTGCACATTCCCTTCTCTTTCATTAACCCATTTGGGTCTCATCTTGACTTCTTAGTCAATTTCCAACATGTTGCAATGTTACCCAAATGCCTTCCCTTCCCACTTCTTAGAGATTAACTGGAACTAATTGACACTGCTTTTACTTGCCATCATAGATTCCAGTGATACTTCCAACCTCCTGGAATTTTACCCATGGCTCTTTTCCATTTGAAATGGATTCTTTTCAGGTACCATCTCCTTTGCATTCTATACCAAGCATAGAACTATTTTCTTCTTCATGGTTCCTTATTGATTTCCCTTCAGGAACTTCATTTCTCTGTTTATGTTCCCCTTGAATTGATATCTCCATTCTACTTGGGAAATACCTTCATCACTTTTGGAATGCATCAACAATCCTCTTCTATTATTTTCATCCCTAATAGAGTGTTTTCATGCACCCGTATTAGCTTGGCATCCACCTCATGATTTCTTCTTCCATTATATTAAGACGTTCATGGGCCTGACTCCATCCTATAATCTTTCTTCCCTTTATGGAATAACCGTTATTTGTGACTTGACTGCATTCTTTTGGATCCAATCTGTACATAATCCATTTCCTATGCATATGTTGGTACTCTTGAGCATACATGTATTGTTCATTACTTTACCCTTGTAGTTCTAGATTTCATACCATGCTTCCACTATGCTACTCTGATAAAAATAATGGAAGCACTACTCCATAATTGCATAACCAATCCCTAGAGATGATGCACCTTATATCCATATATGCATTACGTCTCTCTCTTTATTTGAATAATATCATTATGATAATCAATTCATTTTATAATATATTTGAACACAATGTATTTATTTATCTGTATATTAGAATCCTTTAAGGTCAATGGACTTTAATTACTTCAACCAATACATAATTTACTTTTGCACCATAATTCCTCTCTAATTAGCATTAGTGGATTTCTTGTAGTAGTTTCCTTTACACATAAATTTTTATATTCTTGTATTCTCAAGCCTTCATAGCCTGCACTAAAATTCATATCACAAAAATATTAATCCTTGGATTTTGATCATCATGAGGGTATCCTTGGCATAGCACTCTTTACCTAAATGTCTATGCTCATCTTTAACCAAGTTCAAATCCTTTTATATTTTTCCCAATCCACCTATCATAAATCCATGCTTTGTATTTCCATGTGAATATATTGTACACGCATTATCATGTACTTCAAATAGATTTACTACCTAACATTTAGATCTGATATTCCCATTGTCATCTAGAATTCTTCCCTCAAACATGAATTTCATTAGGGGTCTTCCATGTTTCTCATTGAACCCAAAAATATGGTCCAACAACTTCTTAAAGGAACCAAATGCTCAGGTTGAGGCATTGTCTCTGTTCTTATGTCTCCTATATGTAGACATCACTTGAATTTTTCATGTTTTGATTATAATCGTATCATATGAAAACATGCATACAACAACATTTGTTGGGTAAAACTGTAATATACAATTATGGTAACATATGCATCATTTTCCCCCTTTATGGTCACTAAAAATCTTCTTTCTAACTTCTTGAAAATTGTGCTACTCAATTCATAGTCATGGGTGTATAACTGAATTATACTATTTGATACATTTCCAATGACTACTCTCTTGTTCATTTTTGAGTTATGAATCGAGACTTACAGTCATTTGAGCATTACTGACTTTCTCCTTATGCACACCCTTCAACCAGGTGAAAATTTTAATTATGCCCATGCATCCCTTTCCCTAATACTTTATAGATTTTATAGGATCTCAATTGGTTTCCTTCATGACCATATTTTAGAAAATCTATCCAACTTTTACCTTCATATGGATTCCAGGCTGTTAGGTACAACCTATTGAACTTTCAGGCCAACTAACTTTTGTTGGCATTGAATACTATAGGTGCCTTCTAGGCCCTCCTATACATTTCTAAGTGCCCAAATTTCTATTTCAACTCCATGGATGTCTTATATGGCTCGATTGATGCAGACCCCCCTGCCTCAACAAGTTCTGCACGACCTCCCGGTCTAAGGATTGTTCACGAAATCACTTCTAAGCCGAAGAGGCTCCTTGGGATCCCTATCGGAACCTCAACATTCGATCCACAGGTCCTTGTATGAAGACTCCACCTGTGTGAACATACACTAGGCGTGAGCTTTCATCTCCTCACATCCTCTTAATATGACCACCTATCTTTTCCCGAAATGGAATTTCAGGTTTCAGGACTCCATGAGTCCTGATGTCAAGAGCCTCTGCCTTCTCGATCCTCCGATCTCCAAAATGTTGAAATGCCGAAATCCTTGGCCCAACTTTCTCCTCCAAAGATGTGTCACACTTCGCGACTTCAGGACATCCGATGTGAAGTATCCCGGCTTCCTGTCTGCAGGATTTCCGGTATGCCGAAATCCGAAATCCCTGCCTTCAATGTTCCACTCCCAGGACACATCACGCTTTCACAACTTTGGGTTTTTCTTACCCAAGAGCATGGACTCCTTGTCCTCTAGGACTTCCAAAATCCTGAATCCCGATATGTTGAAATATAAACCGGTGCTATTCTCCTAGACACTTTCGGGAATTCATGTTTCGGAACTTCACGAATCTCGTTGCTCAAGTTCCTGCCCTCTCGTACTCCGAGTATCTGAAATACCGAAGTACCGAAATCCTGAAACTCCGGTCCTCCTTCTGCTAATCCTTCTTCTCCTGAGTGAGATCAATGGCGCAAAGCCTCCCTTGATCCAATGACTCAGATCCTTTCGAGATTCTATGGGTCAAGAGTTTTGAACTCTTACCCCTACATATTCCAGTAGCCGAAATACCGAAATGGCCTTTTGGGGATTTCCCTGAAACCTTGATCACTTGCCACATGTCCTCTTGTTCGATGGTCACGATGCTTTCAGGACTTTGACGAGTCCTCTTCTTTGCATATGAGGGTTAAACCTCATTCTCCTTTCCACATATCCGATGGATATCGGCTATCTACGCAATATCTGATGGCCCAGATCTATTCCTTCCCTGTGCGCTCTTCTGCTGCTCCATGGACGTGAAACTCGATGGTCTAGATCTCGCTTCTCCAGCTCCAATCCAATGGTAGTTTTAGCTTCCTCCTGAGATAGTTCTTCTTCCTTACCTTGGAAGATTCCCCAAGTTTCAAAGGCCTCGGCCTTTGCTTCCTCCGCGAAGCCTGTTCCTTGGCTCTCACCTGTGTTCTAAGGACGTTGTCTCTCTTGAGCTTTGTCGACTCTTGACCACCAAAGGGTGTCTCAACTTCTGTGATTCCTACAGGGTCTTTGCACACAACCAAGTGTTATATATCCTAAGCTTTAGGACTTAGAATAAGTCCTCACTCTCACTCCCGTTCATGTGCTCGACCTCCTGAGCTCCTAGACTTGAACCAAAGTCCTTCTATGCTCACTCCTTGAGCTTGACAAGCCTCCAGATGGTTGTTGATCAACACTTAAACCGAGTGTCGGCCCGGTCCACTCCTTGCATAGGTCTCTGTCCTCTTTGAGCTTCAACTTCTCAGACCCCAACGGTCTCTGCCCCTTTCTCTCCTTGAAGGGATGGAAATTCCCTCTGGCAATTTCCTGCACAATCACACCTTGTTGAGCTTGCAGGGCATTTAGTAACTCGGTGAAGGTCCCCCTGTGAGACTTCTTCTTCTCTGAACTCAAAGAAGGAGTTCCTTATGTGCTCTCAGCACTTGCTCAATTCCCTTCTGGCAGAGCTTCTAGAATCCTTAGGGATTCTGCCTTCTCAACGAACTCGAAACAGAGTTCTTCTCCTGTGCCCTCTATGTGCACGCTGAATGCCCTTCTGGCAGAGCTTCCACAGAATTCTCAGAAATTATGTCTTCTTGTTGAACTCAGAATAGAGTTATCCTTTTATGCACCTCTTGCACATGCTCGATGCCCTCCTAGGAGAGCTCTCCAGAACCTTCAGTAGTTCTGGTTTCCTCCTCTGTGCTCTCCTCTGCACAGTTCCTACCTCCAAGGTGTTCAGCAACCTTGAGGTTTCTTCCTGAGTCTAAGACTTCCTCTGGTACACCCTCCTGCCACGACCTTGTCTGAATCCGCAGAATTCAGAAGTCCACTCATTGCATTGGCTTGCAGAACCCGCAGTGTTCTATCATGCACTCCTTGCATGAAGCCACAAAGAACCTAGACCTGGAATCAAAGAAATCCAAATAGATAGGGAAATATTTCTATCTCCTGCAGATGGAACTTAACATACATCTACAGCATATAATGAACACATGAAACATTCACAAAACACAAAATGACATGCAGGAAAAATTGTTGTTTGTATTAATGTAAAATGCCTCTTTTACAATGTGTTCGAGCTTAGACTTTGACAGAGTCTCATCTCCTTCTCTCCTCTCTACTCTACAAATTGTCTCACGTAGAGATCCCCTAACTACTACTCAAAAAATAAGATCTAAGATCTTTTACATGAGGGGCTCTTTGAGCTCTTCCCTCCATCTCACCTACTCTATTCAATTACATTGAATTTTACAATTAATGGTTGTCTAGTCCAGATCGGATCTAGATCCATCCTTACAACCATTAAAGACTACTTATACCTAACGCCTTCTCAAAGGCACATATTTGGCTCTACCAGCCTTACATACATTTAATACAATTTCAAATTCAAAATGTGAGGGGACTGGCACCTCTCTTCCTTGAATGTGCTCTTTGACTGCGCTGAGTGGGCTGGCTGGCTGGTGCATGGCTGGCTGGAGTGATGCTCCTACATCATCAATAAATTTTTGTAGACTGCTAATGTTCCACAATCTGATTCTGAACTAGGAAGTTACGACCTTTGAAACTTAATTGGGTCTCAAATTTACCTTGCATTGTTTGGCCTATAACTTCCTCGTATTAGCTATATTTGGTGAACAATTTACACCATTAGAACCATATCTCCGAGATATATTATTTTCATTGTATAAAATTATGTCCTAAATGGAAAAGCAATTTTTATTATTTGGAATACTCAAAAATATCATTTAGGCCTTTGAAAATGGCCTACAAGTTGAACACCTTAAAAATACCCATTTTCTAGGAAATGTTTCACTATTATTTTTAAAATCTAGTTAAATTATGCTGACTGTGATGCTAACATGGAACCTGAGTTCATCTAGAACCCAAGGTGGTTCCATATCAACTCCTTGTCCCCATGGTTCTTCCATGTTGGTCTCTACCTTCTTCTTCACCATTATTGGCACGCATTACTTTACCTCTATAGGTGGGTATCACCTTCAGTTTTCAAGCCCCACAACCTAGCTACCAAGAGAAAATATTTTATTAGGTCACGGTGATGTGTGGGCCCCATCCCACACTCTTTCTACTTGGTGCATGAATTTGCATGCCTGATTAATCCAACAATGAAGGATCGTGGGTCATCAACGATGATCAACAGTCATTGTTGCTTCGTGGGCCCCCAAACCTACCAACCATTAACAGAGGGGGGGAGGGGCCATGAAACGTAACCCTGATTTGGGCTAGTATAATGTGTCACACATCAATGGATTGCATCCCCCTTTCCTAGGGTTATCCTAACCACATAGGACCCCCTGTTGGTGCACAATTGGTGACCGAGGTTTATGTCGTTACCAAGAAATATATCGTTATAGTCTAGTAGTGTTGGAATATTCAACCTTCCTCAAGGGAAGGAGGTCTCACCCGAAGCACAACCTAGACTTGTGTGTCATAAAGTGAGTTAGCGAGGGCATACCACCAGACCTAATGCAATACATGACAAATCCATACTTGAATGCAAAAGGATTATATCATTATAAGTCTAAGCATGTATGTCCATTCGATAATACATGTTGTGTGCCATAAAGATAAGTGCATACATCATAGGAGCTTGTAAACAATATTGCAACTACCAATTACATAGAGTGGGAAATATTTTGCATCACAGAGATCAAATATCCATACACATAATGACAAATTTTTGTGCCCCAATAATCCATCATGTTATTATAATATCATAACCTAGCATACATAGAGTATATCTTCCATTCCATGATTTATATAGAAGAATAAACAATTAGATACCCACTATGAACTCTTAGACTTCTACGCAAGCACATTTAATTTTGCATAGTTCATTACAATATCTTATTGCATCATACTCGATGACAGTAATGGTGATAGTCTGGTGACAAAAGAAGAATTACAAGGAATCTAGAAATAGTAGTCTAAAAGCTCTCGATAATAGCACAATATATCAAAATTAACTCATCTACTTAACAACTAAGAAACCCTTCAACTCGATAATTAGGAAACCCTTTCCCATTACATATCCCCATATTTATGGATTTTCCTTGGGTTCTTCTTAACTTCTTAAGTTCTCTCTTATATTTTCTTGATTCTACTTCCACTCTGCATGTGCTCGAGGCTTCTAGATCTTTCCACTTGTTGGTCCAGCTAGTGCATGAACTATTTCTATTGTTGACCCACGTATAGTTAGATCTTCGCTCATAGTGGATACTTTTTGTGGCTTCTAGCCTTCCACTACCCTGCTACACTTTTCAACAAAATTGAACTTTCTCCAAAATGAAGGGCCCAATAGGCCCCGACCACAATATTTGACTCATCCCAAGTCAACCTTCTACTCTTTTGTTGTGGTCTCCTTCGAATGAAGGGCCCAACTCTGTTATAATGGAAATATCCTACTCATAAAAACTATCATAGTGGTCCACACGATCCTATCATTTCCTTGGCAATATCTCAGCTACCGCAACAAACTCTTATATAGCGAGCACATTGGGTTCCTCCGACTTAGTAGCCAACAAAGTTTTCCATTCATTTTTGACAATGCTATCAATATGTTGCAGTTGAACATACTCTACCTGCACGATAATTCAAAAATTTTGGAGATCTTTCTTAGTGTTGTGAGTAGATTCATCCAGGGCATCAATTATTTCATTCTCAATCTTTATTTATGCAAACTTGGAGGCCTGCTCGATTGGATCGGTGATTGTTTGGGATTCTGCATTTAGTTTTTTCAGTCGAGTGTGTAAGTCTTCAATAGGTTTGTTGCAATGTTTGATCAAGACAACCCAATCATTGACCATATCAAAAATATATCGACATTCGTCGGCCTGAGCATGAAGAGAGGACTTGACAATGTTTCCCTCCTCCACTGCATGTGTAATATTTTGGATAATTTCTTCAGGTTTATCCTATTCCTTCAATTTGAACGCATCTAAATCCTTTTGCAGGGTATCAGTCCTTGTATCCAACTGTTACCATGTGCCAACAATGAGCTCAACTCTCTGTGGTGGTTCAACTAGAGTGATTTATTCAGTAAGCTCAGAAAGGACCTGTCAGAAAGAAGGCCATACTTTAGAAAAAATTTCTTCTATGGCCGCAACTGTCAATTCAGCCTACACACACAAGCCATGCTCGAATTCTACGACAGAGATAGTTGTAGTGGTGATCTCTCTCATCTATTGTTATTTTTTTTGGAGCTCATCATTATTTTTCTCAACTACAGTATTTTATTGTTCCAATTGGTTAGTAGAGGCACGTACCATGTGCAAGATCTAAGGCATAGACCATGAGGAAAGTTGCACGGTGAAAATAGAGGGATCCAAGGGAAATATTGAAGCAAGTTATTGGTCACTTTCCATTGAACGTTATGATAAACTAGGGGTACCATCATCATGAGGAATTAGGTAAATAATGTGAAGGATATACACAAGTCGATCCTAAAGATGAAGAGGAAGTTTTGTCACCACATTAGTGTGCTCAAGGAACAATTCTAAAATTTCCCGACACTGTTGCAGGTCCTGCAACATTGATGTAATTTTTTCCTTGACCAAATTCATCCTATGATCTGATTGAGAATCATCCTAGCCATCCAGGATATCTTGTAGATAAATATCTTAGTCCATTAGAACATGTGTCTTTATCCCAGTATGGATGGTCACTTCGGGTTGTGTATCCATGGGGATTTGAACCTGCAAGTCCTGGGAAAAAGTGGAGGGTAATGGAACTTTATGGCCAACAATTTCACCAAGGGGGTTGGTAGTCTATGGTAAACCTATGTCGAACTGGGTAAGGTTAGGTGGAATTTGGACTTGTGAAACCTGTGGGAAAATGGACAAATTGGGACCAAAACTTCTTGTTGGAGTAGCAAAGGGGTCACTAGTTGCAATCCCTACAATATCAAGGTTGGTTTGGCCAGGGGACAATGGAGTAGTGAGTGGGGTATTGGTAGACAAACTAGATTGTGGAGTGGTTACTTCTTCAGTGATGAGGGTAGATTTAGACACATTTAGGGGATCATCATTGATGTGTATAATCGATACATTAGCAGGAATGGGGGTAGTGGAGTGAGGTAGGCTGGAAATGGTGCAGGTTGGGGGTGTAAGGGATGATAGAGGAGTGGCCTCCATTATGATGGGGTTGGGCACAATTTTATAGGGAGACCCATTACGCTGCTTCTTTAAAGGAAATACATAATCCATGATCTCACATAGTTGCTTACCCGATATCGTTGCATCATCTGGAATGGAAGAAAAAGGATTTGGGTAGCCTTCCCTCATAACACTTATTCTTCTCCTTCATCTTCCCCTTCTTCTGATATGGAATGTGACCAATCCCTTCTCATCGAATTGGTCCCTATGTCTAAATTTTGTGCCAGAGTTGACCGTTGCACAAGAGAAGGAATCATGTAGGAGAAACATGAACTCTTTCGTTTGATAGTAACACCTCTCCAAGCAATGAATTATTTCTTGAAAAGATTCTCATCCAGGTAAAATGGGAGAGATTTCACATAGAAGAGTGTTCGATCAACCTCAAGGGGTCGAACAAAACTATAGTGACAGTTTGTTCTGAACCAGATGTTGTGTGTGTGTCGATTAAGTAATGACTGTGGAATTTGCGGTTGTTGTGTTATGGAGATCAATTGATTGTGCCACTGGAGGAAGGTTGTAGTGTGATCACTCGAGTTACTAGTAGTAGTGTGACTACTCGAAGGGTCAAAAATTTTGGCGAAATGACCGTCTGCAGAGTGGGATACATTGTGACCCGTTGGAAACTTCCATTTCCACATATCAAATGCTACCAATAGATATTCATAGATGAGGTACCCCTCTCTTTTGTGTGCATCTACGCAAACATTTAACATTTTGGTGAGAAGATATTTACACCAATTTAAAGGTGCACCATTCTTATTGAAATCTTCTATATCTATAGCATCAAGGGTACACCCATTTCTAGTGTAATTCCACATTACTTTCTTGGAAATAAGGTAGCAGGACATGCAGGTTTGTTCATCCTTTATTGGTGAAATTTGTGCTCCGTGACCATCACATTTGGTTCCATATATCTCATAAATACTAAGCTCTGCGTTCTTCTAGTCGTGTTTATTCAATCCCTAGAATCCATATGTAACATATTTCCCTTTTATAGACAGGCCCATGATATTATGTATATCCTCCACGTGGATTGGGTAGGACTTATCTAACCATAAGGCATCAATGTGCACTCGTCTAATGAGGAAATTTGTTAATCAAGCAACTTATCCAGTAGTGTCGAAGAATGGTAGGCCGCGAAGACACATCAATGTGGAATCACATAGTGGTATGAAATCATATTTCCACTATCATTATAATTATCCATACAACAGTGTGATGCAATCCATAAATGAGTGGATGGCCATGTGTGGATATTCTACAGTGTCAATAAAATCAAGGTCGACCAAATTGGTTTTCAACCTTCCCATGCATATCGCCTTGAATGGTGACTTGCAAATCAATAAAATACACTGGAATAATGGTTTTGGGGAGCCCCCCCCATACAATTATGTGAACCATTGTAACATTCCTACATTGGTAAACAAATAATACAAGGGGACAAATTCATGGACGTGGGCTCACAGGTTTCTCAAGGGCTCCAGGGAAAAATATGAAGCAACTGGATGAAAACATAATAATCATTGGGTCATCGAGCAATGGGTAGTATATAAGAAACATGTAGGAAGTGAAATCATCAACATGAATGAAGAGATATATCATAGAAAAAATCATACTTAACATCGAATATGACCCCTGAACGTGGAAAAATCCAAGGGATATTTGGGTAATTAAGACTGTGAATGGAAAACCGGTAACAGGGTCACGAGGGAAACAAAATAAGTAATGTCTGCACCAAAAATTGACCGGAAAAGGACTAACAGTTGGTGAGTTTTAAATGATTCTAATTATTAATGACAATATGGAAAGAAAGAAAGAACTAACAAAATTTAACTCCCAAAATGACAGAGACATGGCACAAAAGTCGAACATGGGAAACACTGAATACAGAAAGATTTGATTTATACTTCCCTAACCACAAAGGTTATATCCAAGATGGATGACTTTGAAATTGCCACTAGACTTCTAGGACCGATGAGAGATTTACACCTCACCATTTTATTGACGGAAATAGAAAACATAGAGAGAATTGACAATCCTACCTATGAAACTTATGCCTGGAGATAGGAGCGTAACGAAATGTTCTTTATGAAGAAGAAAGGTAAGGATTCATACGTGTGCAATTCACCCATCCTAGTCTAAGAATTCCATCGAGTTGCGCTAATCGGTCAGCGCTGGAGTCACATATTTTCACAACTATAAACAGTCCTAGCCAATGCATCTAAAGCTTCCTCAGATGTTTCTAATACTTATTGTTGTATAACAGGACTAGGTCACCTTGAAAAAATTAATTATTCTTTATATGTCGATCATGCCAAGCCTTCTGACAAGATTTATCCACAGTTTGATGAAAATTAGCTAATAATCTAGCCTCCTCAAGCTCCATCAATTCCTCAATATCTTCAGCAAGGGATTCGTCATATACCTACTGGGGAATCTTAGCTGGCATGACTACATACGTAAACCCCATTTCTATTAGTATATGGTAGTGAAGTATTCGTGAAACTTGGGGTGTGAAACGAAGATGGAATGACTACTTCTCTACCATATACCAATTAAAATGGGGTATACCTACATAGTTACTTCTTTGTAGTCATGTAATCCCATAACACAGTTGGAACTTGCTCATCCCAGTCGTCCCAATTTGAGAAATAGATGTTATTCAACTCTATATCCAAGATTTTATTAAATTCTTTGATTATTTCGTTAGCCTGTGGATGATAGGGACTTCTCTTGTGATTTTGAATCAAAAATTCTCTTGTAAGTTTCGCGGTAGTCTCACTGATAAAATGGGATACTTGATCACTGGTCAAGATCCAAGGACAACCAAACTAGGTAATTATATTCTAAAAAATAAACCATATTGTTGTGGCTGTAGAGAAATCTTGAATAGCTTCCACTTCATCCCATCAAGTTAGATAGTTAGTTTCAGTAATTATGTATCTTTCCTTTGAATTCTTGGAAGGGATATTTATTAGACCAATGAAATTGAAAACCCATTTTTCAAAGGCTTGCAGTTATCAGACAAAGTGTAAATGTAACTCATCAGGATGATATGGCTTCCCCACTCTCTAACATACATCGCAGACCAGAGGATATTCCTTAGCATATTTAAACATCATAGGCCACCATGATCCTACTTGTAATACCATTCAGGAAGTTGTCTTGCCACCAACATGTCCTCTCACAACTCCACTGTAACATTCCCTAAGAATATCAAGTCTTTCATGGTTTAGTACACAGCGCCTCAAGATGTTATCCAATCCTAATTTGTACAATTCTCCCACAATTAGTTGATAATTTGTGGCACTATTGGAGCAGTCTATTTTGGGAGAAAAGTCTGAGGAAAGAGTACAAAAAATGTTGTAGGCAGCTAAGGAATGGACCAAAGGAAGGAGTGCACACTAGAGAATGAGGAGAAAGAAATGTGTGTGAAGGAAAGGGAAGCAACACACTAGGAAGGAATTTATTATGTGGACAAGCCCAATCCACTAGGGTTAGGGTTTTGGGTTATGGCGTAGCGATTTTTACCCAATTCTGTAGTATAAATAACATGTATGAGGTATATAGGATGTATCTTGATCTTATCTATCATCTAGTTTTGGAGAGATTGAGTCTTTTGGAGAACCTTTGAGTTTTGAGTCATAGTTATTGGTTTTGGTTGAGAGTTGTGGAGTTTAGAGGGAGTCAGTTTTGAGATGTATGGATTGTAACTGAGGTTTGAGTTGCAAGCTGTGGAGCTTGGTGCGACATTGGTCAGCCTCACGGAGTATGACAAACTTTTGATGTAATGCATGCAATGCCTTAATTTTCTGAATATGAATAAAGAAGACAGATCTTTGTGGATGTAGCCTAGGGGGGTGAACCATGGTAAAACCTGTGTTATTGAATCTTGTCTTTTATACATTGATATGCTTATTATTTTGAATGAATTAATGAATAGATGAATCTGTTAATGTTAATTTACAATGCGCACTAGATTAGTTATGCATAATGAATGTAAAAGGTTAAATGAATTATAGCTTTGATGAATGGTGTATGTTGAAGTAGAAGGAGAGTAATAAGCCTAAAATCCCAATGAGTTCCATCCCTTCCATGAATGCATACATTTGGGTGGGACTGTGTTGTGCACTCTGTGCACAGTGTTTCCTTCATGTTTACTAGTTGGGTCGATGGTTTCTAGGGTTTTTTTGGTGAACTAAGGTAGAACCCGGTTCATACCATACATCCAAAAAATGGTTCCGTTGTCGTTTGGAACTCATAAATCATATTGGACGGGACTGGATGAAGATAATGCAATGGTAGAAAGGGATGTTTAGGCCATGGAATCTACCAAATAAATATATTGAAACATGTTTGGAGACAAATAATCTTGAGTTTGCGTAGAAAGATAACATAAGTTCCAAGTATACATCGCGCCAATATTTGGAAAGTTATGTGTTTACTGATTTGCATAAAGCATATTTATGTTATTTTCTAGAATTGTTACAGTAGTGGATATTGAGGTTGAAGGATAAATTTCCAACTAACCAGATAAGGTGAGTATATTGGACTACCAATAAAATTTCATGGTTGGAAAGGGCTAATAATAAATTTACACGCGCAGTGGATTTTTGGTTTGACAGTATTACTGCAGGGTTTATTACTGAATTTGCAGTCGATACTACAAAGTCATACACTGTTGTAGAGTAGGATTTTTTGAAGGGACCAAGAGGAAGGTACATTAGGTCACTTTACATGTTAATCAATATCTTATTGCATGATAAATGCATGATGACCATGGAATCAGACAACTAAATCACTATGCGTGCATGGGGGAACTAGGGGAAGCACTAAGGAAGATATGAGATATGGAGTGGGATCTGGATGGAGGCTAGAAGAAGGAAGAAATGGAACCCATAATGATGGATGAGGAACAAACCAAGGATATATTGAGAATATCATGAGTGATGTGCAAAGGACGACCCTACTAGTATAAGATCAATAGTAAGAAGAGGTCAGTAGTCGAGTAGGAGGGATTGAACATTGATGAGGAAGAGGTAGAGGATCTTTGTGAAATGGGGTAGATTGAGGAAACCTTTCATGCCACATATGAGAGGAAAACCATAGGTTAGGAGTCTATTGTAGAAGAAGGCTCTCCATTCCAGATCCGAATTAGTTTGGAACCCACAACCCCATGTGCGCCTAAGACAAACAAAGAAGAAGAAATGTTCAGATAGAAAGTTATTAGTGGTAGACAAATTTTAGTAGGACATGAGTCAAGTGTAAATTTCAATACAAGTATTAGTTCATCTAGTAGCATTCAAGTATCTACATCGTACAGAGGTGGTAGTACAACAAACTTCACAATGGTAGGACAAGATCTAACTATTCGGTTACTAGAGTTCCATGGAGAAGGGTCGAATGATCCAGAGAATCACTTGTACATTTGTGAGAAGATCTAGGTGGATAAGTAGATTACATACAAATATAGAAAGGTTGCATAGTTGACAATCACATTCATAGACTGCACATTCGACTAGTATATGGGTATCATGGTAAACAATCCAACGGGAGCTCCTACAATTGTCGCATATGTGAAGAAGAAAATGATCAATTAATTTCAGAAACCATGTTCAGAGGATTAGTTCATGAATGAAATGATAGATATTAAGCACAAAATCCAGGTGATTCAGTATGGGAGGTTTATCATTGATGACAAGACGTCTCCTACGCCCATCCACAGGATCGATCAAAATCCCTTTCTGAGCCAAAGTGGCTCTTTAGATCCCCTGTTGGAATCCTCTTATCAAAACCCAATCCACAGGTCCTTTAATTCTCTTCATGGCCTCCTACACTCGCCGTGAACAATTTCCCCACAGGAAAACTGTTTATCAGGCGTCGGGGTTTCGTTGTCTCTGTTTTCGAGAGTTCTTATACTCTCCAACCCCCGATCACTGATGAGCTCCTTTTCTATGAGCTAGCCCTCCTAGCTAAGCTCCCACCATATGTCCACTGCCTTCGTGACCGTGGCCTTACCTCCTTTCGAGGCTACTCCTATCGGAGTTTCAGGGTTTCAAATGTCGTAAGTCACAAGTCCTCAGGACTCGTGATTCTCCGATCCTCGATGTGCCCCTAACGTTTTAGCCCTCCGGATAAACCCTAGTCCATGTGACCATCACTCCGTGACCACAACCTTACCCCTTTGGGGTTTTGGGGTTTACGATGCCAAAGTGCATATGCTTACGGGATTCCTGATCATCCAAATCTCGATTCCCCATTTTGTTGATAGCTGTCTTCCACTACAGCTTGGTCCTCCTCCGCTGCTATGCTGACAGTTGTCCCCCACTGATCAGGGTTTCGTGTTTCGCGATTCTGAAATGCACAAACCACTCGTCCATGGGATCCCTGATATGCCGATCCTCGATGCGTCGGTCCTCCGATGGACTCGCAACCTTTTACCTGCCACCTGTCCTCCTTGCTAGGCTCCTCTGTGGCCCACACGCTCCTATGCCTTATCGGGAAATTGCGTTTCGCGATTTTGCATTGCACAAAACCTTTTCTCCCAGGACCTGCAATATCCCGATTTACCAATGAAGCCTCCTGTCAAGATTTTCCTTGTGGCGCTCGATTGCTTCCATGCGTCCTCTCCAAGTGGACGGTCCCGATTATGTCGGGATTTCGGAACTTCCGATGTCCTGGCTCCCTCGTCCTAGAGAATGTCGATTCTCTGAGTGCCAATATCTCGATCCTTCGATAGATTCCTGACACCTGTCCCGTGTGAACGGACGACTCAGATTATATCGGGGTTTTCAACTTGGACTTCCCCGATCCCTTGACCACGGGAATGTCGATTTCTTGATGTGCCAAAACTTCGATGGCGCTTGATCTCTGCCACGTTTCCTCGCTAACGGACGGTCCAGATCCTTTATCCTCCTGCACCTACTCCAGAGGCTAACCTCCGAGCATCTTCTCTCGATCCAACGGCTTACAGGATTTCTATATGAGATCCGACGGTTGTCAGTCTCCTCCTCTTGGACTCCTCCTGGAGGTAAATTCCTCAACAGTCTAGATCTCCTCTATTGTCGATCTGACGGCTAACGTTGCTCCTCCTGAGCTTTTATAAACTCTGAACTCCTCCAGCGAGTTCTTCAGTCTCTGCACTCCTTGCAGCTTGACTTTGTGTGTGAAAGCACTCTCTCTCCTGAGATTTTCCTTCTGCTCCAGCAACTCCTTGCTGAGTCTTTCTGGGTATTTAGCAACCCTATATGAAGATCCCTCTGTGGATTCTTCTTCGAAATCACAGAACTCAAAGAGTCCTCTTCTCCTGTGCACCTATGCACCTGCTCAATGCCCACCTGGCAGAGCTCCTCAGAATCCTCAGTGATTCTACTTCTCCTTCCAAGTCTCAGCAGATTTCTTCCTCCAGCACCTCGTGCTTACGCTCAATTCCCACCTGACAGAGCTCTATAGAACTTATAGAAAAGTTCTATCTGCAACTGTGTTTCAGCTACACAGCCTTGCCTCCAGAGGTGTTCAGTAACCGCAAAGGTCTTCCTTCTGAGTTGATGATTTCATCTCCTGTGCCGCACCATGTCTTTGTCTGAACCCGCAGTATTCAGAAGTGCATCCTCTGTGCACGGCTCTCAGAACTCTCTGCATTCTGTCACACCATCCTGGTGTGAAGCCTCAAAGACCTTCACTTGAAATCACACAAACTCCCTGCAAATGCACAACTACAACATACATTCACAACATACAATGGAACACACACAGACATCCACATAACACAAAATCAATGCAGGAAAAAACTGCTTTGTTATATTAACAATGGCAAATGCCTGAATTTACAATGGTGTTCCCGAGCTCTCTCTGGCTCTCCTCTTCTCTACAACCTATCTCTCATCTAACTCAAATGAGATCTCAAAATCTCTTTTACCTGAGGGTTCATTGAGCGCTTCCCTCCAGGTCTACCTACCTTATTCAATTACAATCAATGGATATCTAGTCCAACATCTAGATCTAGATCTCAGCCGATCTTAGCATTAAAGCTGATCTACCTAATCGCCTGCACAAAGGCACGACTTCCATGGCTCACCATCCTAGACATTAAATTACATTCAATTTCAAATTTGAATGAGGACTGCACCTCCCTTTAATGCGCGATTTGAATTCGCCGCGTGGCTGGCTGGCTGGCTGACTGACGTGGAGAGATGCTCCTGCATCAAACTCCTCAGCTGCAAAATCATGAGCTCCTTCTCATGCACTTCCCCTCTAAGCAGTTGGAAATCCTCCTGGATCCCAAACAAACATCTGGAGCTTCCCATCTGCTCCATTCTGCTGCTGCTGCTGCTTCTGCTGCTCCACTGCTGCTGCTTCTTTTCTGCCCAGCCTCTTCCTGCTGGCAGTGTCTGCTGACTTCAACATCAGCTCCATGATCTCCTCGATCACTTCGTCTAGCTGCTCCCATGGCTGGTCCTATTTTTGCAGTCTCCTCAGCTGCAAAAATTTTTGGCCATTGGGCAGATCATCATGATCTCCCACGCCTCCTTCATTCGTTTCCAACTTCACCTGTCGGATGTGAATGCCCTGCACTTTTACCCTTTCTTCTAGGGATTCTATTTGCTGCCACAGCTCAGAAAAACATATGATGTCTGCCTCTTCCTCTTGTGCTCCTGCTGCAAACTCCCACATTGCAGTCCCTTCAGCTTCAGTGCTGAATGCATTGAGCCATTCTTCAGAATGCTCACTCTGTTTTCCTTCTTCTTCTGCTCCTGCTTGGGCACCTTCCAAAGTCTGCTCCAATTCTTCTTCTTCCTTGACAGTCATCGTCAGCTCCAATTTCCTTTTGAAAGTCACAGCTGACTGTTCCCCTGCGGTTGTTATATCATCTGCAGCATAATTTTCTGCCTCCTCCTGGGCACATGGTAGGAATACTCCAATTCCCCCAATCATCGAATATCATTCTGATCTTCCTCATCTGTCAGTTGCATATTCTCTGTCAGCTCCCCTAGCTAATTCCAACTCACTTCTGAGTTTATGAGACCCAGAGATAGTCTCATCTACTCATCCCTGCCCACCTAGCAATATGGGATGCTTCCGCTGCTCTCCTGGCAGACTATGAGATCAACCGATCCCACCTTCATCAGCACTCCTTACTGAATTGAACTCTCCATGAGACATTCAAATGGTCTCAAATGTTCATCTCTTCACTCCTGGCAGTCTTTGATGCTTCCACTGCCCTCCTGGCAGTCTTCGAGATCCCGCAGTGACCTCTTATCATTGCCCAGTTGGCAATGTGAAATTCCCTGGCTGTCCTCCTGACAGTCCGTGAGACCCCACAGGGATCTCACTTCACCGCCCTCCTGGAAAATGGGAATTTCTTCTCTGCCCTCCTGGCAGTCCTTGAGACCCTCAACAATTCCCAATTCATTCTCAAAATCATCGAGACTTCTCCCAGTCTCTGGCTCACAGTGATAAATCATCTTTTCCTCTGTGGCCTTGAGGTTTTCAACATACCTCAACCATTCCTTTAACAGCCTACGTTGTCTCATGACCATCAACTACTTGACTGGCCATTTTTATTTTCCCTTCTCCATGGGCAATTCACGCATCCGTCTCCTCCTCCTATCCTGCCGCATCCGCAATTCAAACTTCTCTATGTCTGCCTTTAATTCATAGAGCTCTCTAGTCATTTCTTTATCAAATTCCGCAAGATTTTCTGCCTTGCTTTTCTTCCTCCCAGCATGCCTATGGTCTTCAGTAACCATCTTGCTTCTTCTGTCTGCTCTCCTAGAAAACCTGTTGTCACTCTGCATTCCTAAGTGCTTCAACTTCATCCTCCTACAGTCTCCCTGACTGTCTATGGACTGCTGCCTACCTGCAAACCAGTCCTTACAGAGTCCTCTAGTGCTCTATCTTCTTCTTGCCTCCTCTGTCTACAATATACAAATAGAATACCGCTCTGATACCACTTGACATGTGTATCAGAGTGCTCTCTTATCTCCTCGCTTATTCCTGCCTAAAATCTACAAGCAATATTCAAGCTCTGATACCACTTGATGACAAAACGTCTCCTACGCCCGTCCACAGGATCGATCAAAATCCCTTTCTGATCCAAAGTGGCTCTTTAGATCCCCTGTTAGAATCCTCTTATCAAAACCTGATCCACATGTCCTTTAATTATCTTCACGGCCTCCTACACTCGTAATGAACAATTTCCCCATGGGAAAATTGTTTATCGGGCGTCGGGGTTTCGCTGTCTCTGTTGTCGAGAGTTCTTATACTCTCCAACCCCCGATCGCCGATGAGCTCCTTTTATATGAGCTAGCCCTCCTAGCTAAGATCCCACCATATGTCCACTACCTTTGTGACCGTGGCCTTACCTCCTTTCGAGGCTACTCCTATCGGAGTTTCGGGGTTTCAAATGTCATAAGTCACAAGTCCTCAGGACTCGCGATTCTCCGATCCCCGATGTGCCCCTAGTGTGTTAGCCCTCCGGCTAAACCCTGGTCCATGTGACCATCACTCCGCGACCACAACCTTACCCCTTCGGGGTTTCGGGGTTTACGATGCCAAAGTGCATATGCTTACGGGATTCCCGATCGTCCAAATCCTGATTCCCCGTTTTGTTGACAACTGTCTTCCACTACGGCTCTGTCATCCTCCGCTGTTGTGCTGACAGCTAGCCCCCACTGATCAGGGTTTCGCGTTTCGCGATTCTGAAAAGCACAAACCACTCATCCACGGGATCCCCGATATGCCAATCCCCGATGCACCGGTCCTCCGATGGACTCGCAACCTTTTACCTGCCACCTGTCCTCCTCGCTAGGCTCCTCTGTGGCCCACACACTCCTATGCCTTATCGGGAAATCGCATTTTGCGATTTTTCAATGCACAAAACCTTTTCTCCCGGGACCTGCGATATCCCGATTTACTGATGAAGCCTCCTGTCGATCTTTTCCCTGTGGCACTCGATTGCTGCCACGCGTCCTCTCCAAGTGGACGGTCCCGATTATGTCGGGATTTCGGAACTTCCGATGTCTTGGCTCCCTCATCCTGGAGAATGTCGATTCTCCGAGTGCCAATATCCCGATCCTTCGATGGATTCCTGACACCTGTCCCGTGTGAACAGACGGCTTAGATTATATCGGGGTTTTCAACTTGGACTTCCCCGATCCCTTGACCACGGGAATGTCGATTTCTCAATGCGCCAAAATGCTGATGGCGCTTGATCTTTGCCACGCGTCCTCGCTAACAGACAATCCAGATCCTTTATCCTCGTGCACTTTCTCCAGAGGCTAACCTCCGAGCATCTTCTCCCGATCCAATGGCTTACGGGATTTCTATATGAGATTCGATGGCTGTCGGTCTCCTCCTCCTGGACTCCTCCTGGACGTAAATTCCTCAACGATCCAGATCTCCTCTGCTGTCGATCTGACGGTTGACGATGCTCCTCCTGAGATTTTATAAACTCTGAACTTCTCCAGCGAGTTCTTCAGTCTCTGCACTCCTTGAAGCTCGAATCTGTGCGTGAAAGCACTCTCTCTCCTTAGCTTTTCCTTCTGCTCCAGTAACTCCTTACTGAGTCTTTCTGGGTATTTAGCAACCCTATATGAAGATCCCTCTGTGGATTCTTCTTTGAAATCAAAGAACTCAAAGAATCCTCTTCTCCTGTGCACCTATGCACCTGCTCAATGCCCACCTGGCAGAGCTCCTCAGAATCCTCAGTGATTCTGCTTCTCCTTCCAACTCTCAACAGAGTTCTTCCTCCATCACCTCATGCTTATGCTCAATTCCCACCTGGCAGAGCTCTACAGAACTTACAACAAAGTTTTGTCTGCAACTGTGTTTCAGCTACACAGCCTTGCCTCCTGAGGTGTTCAGTAACCTCAAAGGTCTTCCTTCTGAGTTGATGATTTCAGCTCCTGTGCCGCAGCACGTCTTTGTCTGAACCCGTAGTATTCATAAGTGCATCCTCTGTGCACGGCTCTCAGAACCCTCTGCGTTCTGGTGTGAAGCCTCAAATACCTTCACCTGAAATCACACAAACTCCCTGCAAATGCACAACTACAGCATACATTCACAACATACAATGGAACACACACAAACATCCACATAACACATAATCAATGCAGGAAAAAACTGCTATGTTATATTAACAATGGAAAATGCCTGAATTTACAATGGTGTTCCTAATCTCTCTCTGGCTCTCCTCTTCTCTGCAACCTATCTCTCATCTAACTCAAATGAGATCTCAAAATCCCTTTTACCTGAGGGCTCATCGAGCGCTTCCCTCCAGGTCTACCTACCTTATTCAATTACAATCAATGGTTGTCTAGTCCAGCATCTAGATCTAGATTACAAAGGCATGGCTTCCATGGCTCACTAGCCTAGACATTAAATTACATTCAATTTCAAATTTGAATGAGGATTGCGCCTCCCTTTAATGCGCGATTTGAATTCGTCGCGTGGCTAGCTGGTTGGATGACTGACGTGGAGAGATTCTCCTACATCAATCATAAATTAAAGAGACTGAAAGGTAAGTTAAAGTACCCTATTACTGATATGTAGCATAGACATTTATTTGTTAACTCCTTATTGGCACATTTGAAGTATCCATTGAGGTAGAAAAAGTTTCAAACTCAGACTGATTCCTTGCAAGCAGCCTTGTAGTTAGAGGAAAATCAGTAAAAGCATACAGATCCAGTTGTGGAAGAACTAAGAGAACATATGAAGAACCTAACATTTCAGTTGAATCCGAATAAGGGAAAGGAAAAGAGGGAGGATGTCTGGTGTACACTATGCAGAAAAAAAAGGGCATCATAAGAATCAGTGACCAACATTTGTGTACTATCGAGGAGTAGGAATTCCAAATCTGTTATCTTCAGGAGGACCATGCTGCGATATATGTAGAACACATGGAATTGATCCTTATAATTTTCCTATGATGCAGAAGTATCAGACAGTACCAAAGACTACATTTTCTATTTTTTGCAAGTCAGCTGGACATGAAGACAAGAACTGCAAAACCTTGGAAATAATGAAGGAGAGGACATTAGATACTTATAGGGAGTAGGATGAATTAATGAAAGGCACAACCTGTATATCAACAACAGTATAGCAACGCATAGTAGTTTGCAGTGCCACCGCAGTATAATAATGTGAAACATTTTGGAGAACCACCACATCATAATAATGCGTAGCAGTGTGCAATGCCACCACAGTACAATAATGCGCAATCATGGTATAATAAGGGACCATAGTACAATACATCGCGTAGAGATAATAAATGAAACAGAGGAGGCTTTAGAGGAGGAGGTCGTGGAGGAAGAGAATTTGGATGATGTAGAAGACCGATAATTGTTCACAACAATAAAAAACTTTTACAGAATGAAATAAATTTTCCACAACCACCTATGACTTGTATGTATTTCCATGCAGCAGAACATGAGACAGAAGATTGTTCGACACTTCTAGTAAAAATATAGGATAAGAGGAACCAAAAGAAATAGAATGTCCAATGGATTACTATGGAAAATAGATAATAGGATGGGAAGAAGATCAATATAGTTATTATAGGTGGAGCTAAGACAGGATCAGATGCAGTAAATAAGGAGCAAGATCTATACTAGTGCGTCAGGAAGAATACAACGCCTAAACAAAAGCTTGATGCACGCAAAGAGAAGGAGACATTTAAAGAGGCTAGACAAGAGATTTTGAAGGAGAATATTGTGTCTACTTCAGGAACAAAGCTAGTAGATGGTGTAATAGACTATGACATGTCTCCCTTATTTGATCATACCAACAAAGATCAACCTGCAGAAAAGGTCAGTAATTTAAGAAATTTGTTGGTATGTTATGTAAATATATTGAGTGATACGTCATCTTTGAAAGTGTTACAAAATTTGTTAGAAAAGTGTAATTTCGAGGAATAAGGATTAAATATAGTAAAATGGGTATGTAAGAAGAGAATAACAAGTAGGGAATTCAGGTTGAATGAAAACATTGGAGATTTCAATATGGGTGATATCAGATTAGACTTAGGGTCTGAAGTAAATGTTCTTCCTAAGAAGACATGGGAATCCATGGGAGAACCCACATTGGGATTTTAACCTATTCAGTGTAAGCTAGAAAATAAACATGGAGTGGTACCAATTGGTAGACTAAAGTGGATACCATTATATCTAGATGGTTTTTGCACCATGGAAGACTTTGAAGTGATTGACATAGTAGATAACACCTCACCATATCCAACATTGTTGGGGTTGGATTGGGATTTTGATAATCAGGATATTATTAACTTGAACACCAGGAAGATGGAATTTGAATCAAGATAATAAAAATTTATTGCTCCATTACATCCTTTATAAGGAAGAAGGTATGTTGAACCTGTGAAGAAAATTTTATTACAGGAGATATAAATTAGTTGTGTAGAACTACCATGCACGAAGAGGACTACATAAACCCAACTGAAAATGGAATGCTGAGTTGGAGGAGTATTAGTTATTGTTATTTAAACTATGACATGGGACTGGAGAAATAGAAGCATCGCTTACATGATTTATCTACCAGAATATTAGCCAGAATTACACGCACGCTAAGATGGGTTGGTACAGAGGTAAGAGAACCTCCTACTTTTTATGCTCAAAATAGTTTAGAATAATTTTTAATGAAGTTTGAGGTATAAGTTTTGGAGACTCATATGTTATCGGCATTAGACATTTCCTTTAAAAAAACACCTTCCCATTGGTGGGGTACTGATAAAAAGAATATCAATAATTGGTTTCAATGCAAGAGGTTACTACGCATTAGATTTGGCGCAAAGCAAGAGAATATATTTTTGGAGAAGTATAATGGAATTGGACAACCTAGAGAACACATAGATATATGTATATTTCAATGGATATTAGTACCACCAGAAGAATGGCCACATCACGTTATTCACACATTAAAAGGAATTCCAAAGAACGGGTACACATAATAGGAATAGTGCAGGGAAACTGCAAATTGGGAAGAAATGCAGTATAATTTTGTAATTACATTTTCCTTTGAACATGAGAGTCCAGAAATAAATACATCACTGAAGGTGGTAAGAGACATGATATTTGAAGAACCAAAAGTGGATATTTTGACAGCTTATCAGAACCACAACAGACAAAAAGTAAGACAATTTCTACACTGTTATCATGTCACAGAAGAAGAAGACCCAGCAATAGAAAACCCGTGCAATATCCAGATACCATATGTTGAAAGGGAAAGATAGGTATAAGACCAATTGTTAGAATCAAAATATTATGCATCCCCACTGAATATAAAGAAAATAAATATTGGAACAACAGAAAACCCAAAGATTGCAAGTATTGGAGATTATTGGGACAATCAAATAGGAGAACGAATAACAGAGTTATTGCGTGAGTACAATGATTTATTTCTAGTGATTTTTTCAGAGATGAAGGGATTAGCATGAGAACTTTGGGAGATGAAGATCCCTTTGTAACTAGATTCTATACCAATAACACGGAGACCTTACAAGTTGAATCCAGTGTATAAGCATAAGGTGAATGAAGATATTGGCAAGATGTTAGAGAATGGTGTCATAGAACCTATTGAAGATTTAGAATGGATTAGTTCTATGGTAGTGTAGGAAAATAAGAAAGGGGGAATTAGGATATTTGTAGACTTGAGGAAATTGAATGATTCTTTCCTGCATGATCCTTTCCCTACCCCATTTACAGATGAAGTATTGGATAATGTAGGAGGACAAGAATCCTACCCATTTAAAGATGGGTTTTCAGGGTATCATCATATCAGAATTGCACCAGAAGATAGACATAAGACTACATTTTCTACATAATGAGGATCATATCAGTACACAATGATGCCATTTTGGTTAAAGAATGCACCTACAATTTTTTCAAGGGTAGTAGTAGTTGCCTTTAAGGATTTTATTCATAAGTTTTTGGAAGTTTACTTGGATGATTGGACCATGTTTAGTTTATTAAAGGATCACGTTGAAGTGTTAAGATTGATGTTAGACATGTGTAAACAATGTCATATTTCATTGAATATTAAGAAATATATTTTCAGCACACCTTTTGGAATTTTGTTAGGGCATATGGTGTGTAAACATGGTTTGTTGGTTGATCCTCCCAAAATTGTTTTCATAGTTAATTTACCACCACCTAAGTCTTGTTAAAAAGTACACTTGCTCATACAGGGTATTACAGGAAATTCATAAGGGGATATGCACATATTACCTCTCTAATGGAGAAATTGTTGAAGAAGGACATCAAATATTACGGGAATGAGGAGTGCCAACAGAGTTTGGATATTTTGAAGGAGAATATGGTGACTGTGCCAATTTTAGTGTTTCTAGATTGGTCAAAATAATTTCATGTGACTATGGATGCATCATCCATAACACTTGGAGCAGTACTGACACAACTAGGAGAAGGTGATATAGATCACCCTATCGAATTTGCAGGAAGGAAACTATCAAACATATAAAAAAATTACAATAAAACGAAAAGGGAAGGTTTGGCTATGATATATGCCTTGTAGAACTTCAGACACTATTTATTAGGACAATATTTTAAGATGTTTACAGATCACTCTACTCTTAGATATTTGGTCAATAATCCAATGTTGGGGGGAAGAATATGCATATGGTTACTATTTTTTCAGGAGTTTGATTTTGAAGTTTTGGTGAAGCTTGGAAGATTGAATGAAAGAACAGATCACATGTCAAGGATAAATAATGGAAAAGAACCAAGAAGTGTGGAGGACAAATTCCTTGATGCACAATTTTTTTTAGTACAATTTTTTTATGAGTATTTTACTAACATTATTGAGTTTTTGAGTACAGGGTTTGCCCTAAAGGAATTTAATATTGTGCAGAAGAATTACTTGGTAGTTAGAGATGCACACTATCAACTGATTTCGGGTCACTTGTATAAACTTGGTGTAGAAAATGTTTTGAGGAGATGTGTTATGGGGCATGAAACAGTGGAAGCATTTAACAAGATTTTGGAGAATTCCTTAACAAATATTTTCAATGTAAACAGGTGTGATTGGGATATGAAGGTACCAGCAGTGTAATGGGCTTAGAGAACTACATGCAAGAAGCTAATAGGGAAAACACCTTTCAGGCTAGTGTATGGATAATAAGTAGTAGTTGCCTTTGAGCATTCGATACCAATTCTACGCATTACAATAATTACAAACATGACAGGAAGAGGCGCAACACAGGAAGTATTGGCTCAACTTATGGAATTAGAAGAAGAAATGATCAAAATTGGTTTCTATAAAGAAGTATAGAAAGAAAAGGACCAAGCTTGGCATGACAGATATATCAATAAGAAGAACTTTAATATAGGAGATATGGTTCTCCTCTATGAAAGTAAGTACTTGAAACACCCAGGGAAGCTCAGAATGCATTGGCCTGGGCCATATGAGATAAATTTTGTCACAAATGGAGGTGTTGTGCAGCTGTAAGATTTAATAGGAAAGGAGATTCAAGGAATGGTGAATGGTAGCCAATTGAAACTATATAGGGACATTTGACCCACTAACCCTCGGTGTTTGTAGCATAGAGTAATAAATTTGTACATATTGTATATAGTAGGAGATTAAAGAAGAAAAAGAGAAGAAAAATGTGGAAAATGAGAAAAATCCAAAAAGAAGTAGGTAGAAGAATAAGTGATAGACAGATAGTTGAAGGATACATAATGCAGTAGAAGATATAAAATGTTATGGCAAAACCTAAAGACATTCCATGACAGAAAGGAAGATATTGCACAACGGATAAATGGGACAGAATGAGAACACAACTCAACGGGATGGAAAGCGGCCAGAAAAAGAAAGACAATGACTGGAAAACTAGGATACGATAGATCATTTATGGAAGGCATTATAAAATAAGGAAACTTGCAAGGAAATCCTCATTGTGACTTAGAGAAAATGAGAGATAAGGAGGGAAATTTGAGCAAAAACACAAATTGCCAAGGTATCCCCGAGTTTTTAACAACAATTCGGAGAAGTAGGGTCAATAATTTGCAGTATGGAACCACATAAAGTTGGAGAACCTATTCAAATATCAAGGAGAACCCACAAAAACATAAGATCATCACAGGAGCTAGTACCAGTAGTGGAAAACCCTAGTGAATAGGCAGGAGTCCTAGACATGGACGTGATTCCATCACCAGAACCAGTGAGCCTAACATCCATCAAAGAATAAGATCCTATCATAGAAAAAATGGATGTAGATCCAAGGGATGAAGCACAGAACCCTATACAAATGAATCAGACGAGTCGAGGGAAGAGGTTGAACCTATCGTAGAGATAATACAATAAACATAACCTTAAGTGAAAATAGAAGATGTTACAAGTGAACCAAAATCAGATGCAGAGAAAGAAGAAGAAACACATCAAGAAAAAGGTCCAGCAACCGCGACAGAGAAGAGGAAGGGCAAATAGATTGTGTAGAGGTCATCATACAAACAAGCCAAAGTCATAATAGTACTACCACGCATACCATAATGAGTGACAATTCTTCCCAACATTTTAGGATGCGTAGAAAAATTGAGGTATGTAGATCATGATGTAGCAGACAGAGATACATTCCCAGAATTTGAGCCACAGGTATACATGGAGAGAAAAGGGTATGTGTGACAAGAGTACCAATACTTGACCCAAAACAGTGGATAACATTCCTATACAACACAGGGACAATGAATTTACTAGATATCCCTCATTTTGGATGCGGAAAGGACGTGAACAACTGCGTCAAACAATTGATAGAATTAGTACATGGGGGAAGTCTTTGGATGGACAAGCCAATATCGATAGATGTTGATCTAGTTGCAAAAATAACAGGTCTACCCACAGATGGTGAGAAGCCTATGCAATATCTAGATGATAAAACCAAGGAGAAGACCTTAGTAGAAGAAATGAAAAAGACCCGTGGAACAATGAGACGATCTAGGGGAATTATAATCAACAGAATCAATGAGTCCATGACAAGGTTAGTAATTAAGTTAATGGCTTGCAAAATTCTAAGTAATTTTCGTAAGGAGGCACTAGCAGGGGTGATAATAGCGGATGTGTAGTGCACAAAGGGGACTGTACTTAGTTGGACCCCATATTTGTTAAACTTATTTTTGGATGATTGTCAGGATGCTTAGGACTTAGGCATAGAGTTCCACTATTTGTGGTTACTCATACTTATTGCATTGGTAGGATGGAGACACCCCAAATACAATGTATTTTTTCAAAGGATCGAAAAGTGTCACGCAACACAATATGAAACATTGCAGAATACATTAGTCACAAGAGAAAGGAAGAATAACTCTAGTGTATTTGCAACATATTTTTAGGAAATATAGGAAATGGTTGTCGAGACTTGGAGGATACCACCCGAAGTGGTGGAGGAGAAGAAGGATATAGAAAATTTTAAGGTATCAAGGAAAAACATATGGATTTGGGTGAAAAGGGACCCAAAGAAGAACTTGTTGCAAATGAGATATTGTGTCACTAGAGACAAATTCTAATGGGCTAGAAAGACTAGCCATATGAGTGGAGAGTACAAATGACATATAAGAAGGGACATAAAGGAAAATAGCTAGAGAAAGTTGGCACATCGCAGCAAACCAATAGTCCGGAAGAAAATACCAAGCAAGATGTTGAGCAGAAAAAGGATGTTGGAGGGAGTACGATAGTAATGAAACCAAGATAAAAAAAGATCGTCCCAAAGCTAGTCATGCAGGAGAAAGATCGTGCTAAATCCACCAACGGAGGAGCACAATAGAAGAAGAAAACTAATGGAAGAACACAAAAGGAAAAAATAGTTCCTCCGCAAGAGGAAGGAGGGGGAGACATCTGTGACATAGATATACCTATAGATTCATTGCAGATAGTGACTCTTCCAAAGAATAGAATTGTGTTGCAGGAAGGAGGACAGAGGGAAATATGAAGGAGCACAAAGATGTGCTAGAATTTACTATTATGGAAGATGATGCAAAGATGGTGGAAAAAAAATTACAATACCATGTAGCAGATAAGTGGGATGATGCAGAGAAGCAAAGAGAGGAGATCATAAAGATATTATCATAAGTGAAGAAAACATTGGCTACTGCAACTAAGCATAGTACAACAGAAAGAAAAGGTGCATCCACAATAAATTGTTCAAGAACAGACAGTCCCAGCGCAAGAAGAAATCTAGATCATAGCATCAGGGAGTGAAATTTTTCATATCACTTAGGATATGTTGTAGTTAGAAGAGGAAATAATCCAGAATCTGATGAAAGATATTGCTCAACTAGACTTGGAATTGGCCAATATCCCTATAAAATAATTGTGCAAATTGCAAGTTAGCGTCGCACGGGACATCTAGTTTAGAGCACACACAGATTCTCTGGAGTTACAAACAAAAAGGGACATAAATGATACACTAAATATAAAGAATCTAAATCTAGTACATCCTAATGGGATCAGATTTCAACATCCCAAATATAGTAACACAATTGCTTCACCTTTTGAAGCACCCATACACCCTACGATAGTGGTTGAAGAGAGGCAGGGTTCAACTGCGTCGGCCATGGAAGTTGACCCGTCTAGTAGCACACAGGGACATCCCGCGTATAACATAGTAAACCCACCAAAAACTGCGAAGGTCAAAGGGGCCAACAAGTAAATGGAAAAGATACTACGCAGACGGAGGCGACAGTACCCAAAACCACCAAAGAAGAAACCACACAACAACAAGAGGGTTGTAAATGTGTTGAACCTTCACAAAATATATCTAGCTATAAAATACTACACACATTTGCGGAGAGAAATTGAGAAAGAAGAAGAAGGAGAGAAAGAATGGAATGTTGGACAACTGAGAAGGGGGGGTGAATTAGTTGTTACCATGCTTAAACAATTATGCTTATTTTAAGCTCTTTACAGAGCACTTAATCACAATCACAATAATGCAGGGAGGTAAGCAATAGAACATTCGACATCAGTCACACATATGAAATATTCAGAGACAGATATTTCCTGAGGAAACCCATAAAGGGTAAAAACCTCTTCTTCTTGGTATGATAAGTAATCTTTACATTCTGTACATTATCATACATATGAGCTCCAACTCATTGTGAGGCTATAACCTCTCTTTCACAAGATACAACTTGCTAAAAGCACCAACTCTCTATTTTCTCTAGCACCTACTAGAAGGAATCACCAACTCCCTGGTTTCTCCAGCACCCACTAGAAGGAAGCACCAACTCCTTGGTTTCTCTAGCACCCACTAGAAGGAAGCACCAACTCCCTGGTTTCTCTAGCACCCACTAGAATGAAGCACCAACTCCCTGGTTTCTCTAGCACCCACTAGAAGGAAGCAACAACTCCCTAAGTGTTCCAACACCAACTGAATGGAAGCACCAACTTCCAGTCACACAGGCACCAACCTATAAAACAGAGAACAACAGTTCTCCCTTACACCACCCTGCCACCCTGGTTTCTCTAGATGCAACCAGATGGAAGCTACAACTCCCTGTGTTCAAGAACCCACTTGAACCTCTGAGGACAACAATCCTCCCTAGCACCTCCCTACCACCCTGAAATATAAAATTTTCTATATATAAATTTATCATAGTGATACAATATTTATCAATGGCTTACCGGTCTCATCATTGTTCTTCTACACTGCTCTGCTCTACCTGCATTAGTGTCTTCCTGCACCCCCTTTCTTATACTTTATGTTCTTCTTCCTTTTATGCTCTGTGTACCATGTCCCTTCTATGCACCATTCATCTTCTGTGCATTTCAGTTGTTGCACTCTGCCTGCTTCTACACACCTAAATCACTCTCAATAGCACCCAATCTCTTCTTTGTTCTACGTTTTTATTCTCTCTGTGCATCTTCTGCATCCTCTATTCACAATGCTTCTACATGCTCTCCCCATGTTGAGTTATCTTCCTGATCATCATTACAACTCTTCAGCTTCTCTGGTGGTTAAACCCATGCATCCATCATCATTGGGTGTTATACCGAGATTCCTTAGCCTCTCCAGTAGTCGAGACTCTTCGTCTCCTCTGTCACAGTCGAGCGCATTCTCTCTATTGCAGTTCCAGGCTCCAACGGTCTTACATCTTTCAATAGACTCTATGAACAGTATTCATGCCACTGGAAGATGCCTCAAGACTCTTCATCTTCTCTGGCAATCACCCTGAAGTCTCTTCCAGTCCTCTGCCAAAAACCATCAGTCATTTCTAGCAGTTACACTTTGAACCTCTAAGAAAATGCATCAGCAACTGAATTGCCAACCATCCAAGAGTCATGATTCAGTTCTGCTAACTGAATTGTAACTGATCGATTAACTGTGAAGAGCAACAGTAGCCCTTCGATCAGATTTCCAAGTATCCAACACCGTTGGATTACAAGCACAGGGTCTCACATTGATTTTTCCATTTCGCATTTCGGAATTTCGGCATTTCGACATTCCTGTGAAGAAGTGTCTCGACACTCCAAGTCACAATCCCCAAAATGGAGCCAGATCAATGGTCCACAAGACTTCATAATCTGATCCCTTCTTTTCTTAATCGAATGGCTGATGGGATTTTGGAATTTTTCCCTTCGATTCATCGTGACTCCAACATTATAAAATTCATGATCACAAAATATCCTAAGAGTTCGAACAGTTCACATAACCCACTGAGATGGATGGTTGACGGGATTTCATAGTTTTGCCTTTCGGGTTTTTGAGACTCACAATAGTCCCTTTCGGCATTTCAGAGTTTGAGACTTCATGATGGTGGAGTTTCTGCTTGCTATGTAAAACCCCAAAATAGAAAGTTTCGATGTGATGTAAACCTATTGGCATCACACTTGGATTGACACGTGTCGAATAGAAGCCACGTGTCACTCTGATTCGTGACTTACATGTGTCTGAAATGTTGAATTAGCTTGACACTTGTCATTGCCTGATTGTGCCACATGTCCTTAGCTGACGTGGTTTGTTGATGTGCCTGTTTTGGGATTTCGGGGTTCGCTACTTCAAAGGTTAAAGTTCCTTTGATATTTGATTTCCCGGACTGCGAAACTCTGAAATGGAGTCTTTGTTGATGTGCCTGTTTCAGGATTTCGGCATTTCACATTTTGCAACTTCGAGACTCCTATGATGAAGAGTCTCGACTCTTGACTCCTCCAACTCCTAGTATCCAAAACTTCAAAATGGAGTCAAATCAATGGTCCACAATCTTGATGATTCGACGGTCCAGATCTTTTCATGATTTTTCATATCGCGAGTTCTTGCCGTGAGTTGCTTCCTTGACTCCTCCAACTCCCAGTATCCAAAACTCCGAAACTTCATGGTTTCACATTTCACGATTTCATCATTCTTGTCATGAGTTTCCTTGACACCTCCAACTCTCGGTATCCGAAACTCCAAAATGGAGATTAAGTCATGGTTTGACATTTCGCGATTTTCTGCCGTGAGTTGCTTCCTTGACTCCTGGAGTTTACACTTCTGAATGGGATCCAACAATCACTTGTTGAACTTTCCATTGCCATGCCATTATCCCTACGTTGTTGGTCATGATCTTTGCCATCAATGAAAAACATGCATACTCTGCACTATCTCTTCTGATCTTATTGAACTTGCTCTGCTGTGTCTTCCCAAAATACTTCTGCTACCCACCTAGAACATTCTGCCTATACTTAAGCCATCATCATTGTTGTACTTTCCATCAATGAAAAGAATACGTTGCCTGTAAAACATGCCAACAATATCCCCCTTTGGTATTGATGGAAACAAAGGCACCCAGACTCTTTTCTCCCCCTTTGACATCAATGTCAAAGAAAAAATGCTCCCCTTGAGCTGTTGCAGAAGTTTTAGGAGGTATTAGATATTAAACCAACACAAACTCCCCCTGACAGGATGGACTCTCTTATTTGAGGCCTACAGAATATTTGTATCTAAACCATAGTCTTCTCCTTCTGATTCTTGGACCTTTTCATCTTCAGCTTCCACTGTATCCTCTGTAGAATACTCAAAATTGCTCACCTCTCTTACTGGGACTCCTTCATCAACCTTTTCTTGTCATAAATGGATGACTCCCCCTGTCACTTTTCTCTCTCTGCTTCTGACTGCTTTCCCCTTTGTTCCTAAAAGGTTAGTTTCCCTGATAAGGTCTTTCCTCTTGTTATCTCTACAGGATGTCATGTATATCATTTTGTAAAAAAAAATGTTGTTGCTAAGGATGTTTTTGTCCTACTGAAACACTACGTAATTGTATCTCGTACTTTTCAAACAACCCTTGGATCTGCCCATTGATTCTCATCAATTTCTATTACTACAAATTCATTTTTTCTTCCATGATTCTTACAACCCAAGGATTTTATGACCATATACATCACAAGAGAAAAACACTACAAACATTCTCACATATGATTTTCCTTTTTACAAATGGAGGACCTATATCAGGTTTCTTAGGAGCATTGATTTCTACCTTGTTGAGTTCAATACCGGATTTTTCATTTGGTGATCTCTGAATATCCAATATTTTATCCAGGGTCATGGAACTATTCAAGAACTTGATTTGGGTGTTTGACTTCTCAACCTTCAAAACTTTTTCTTCCAGCTTATGACATGATTCTTCTCCTACTTCTTCCATGGGATAAATGCTAACTGAACATGCTTTTATTGTATCTGAATCTTCTTCTTTACTTTCAGGGGAGGATTCAACATCAACATTATTGTTTGTCCTTATGCTTTTAGCCACCACTTGTCATGAGTTTACATAATTTATCTTACAGTCTTTGGAAAGGACCACCTCTTTACATCCTCTGTCACACATTTCATTTACATTGAGAAAATTATGTTTCATCCCATCTATAGGAAGATCATCCTGAGAATCTCCTTTTCCATTACTTAAACTCACCATCCCTTTATCCTTGTTTTTACCTTGTTCATCATTTTCAAGGATCACATTTCCTGTTTTGATTTTTCTTATAAGCAGAAGCCTATCCTTTTCTCCATACATGTGCTTGGACCATCTACTATCTATATTCCAGGGGTTCTTTTGTATTTGAGCYGACAACACTAATCCACACTTATCACTTTCTTTCTTCTTCCAAACCTTGACATTTTCAGCAGAGGAATTCAAATCTGATTTATAGTTCTTTAAGTGACAATCAACAACTTTATGTCCATAGTTATGATAGATGTAGCATTCTGGTTTGTTGATTAAAGAGTCAAAATGATTGTTATGCTTAACCTATGTCCTTTTCCCAGCCATCAAGTGATTTTCAATCTGTGGAGGTTTTTTACTTGGGTGTCTCATTCGTTGTTGTGGTAGATATCTATACCTTGAATGTCTTGCTTGCTCATATCTAAATTTTAAAGAACAATTTACAACTTTGTGACCAAATTTAGAACAAAACAAACAATATCGATAGAAAAATCCTTGGTACCTGGAAAATGGTTGTCTTCTTTGAGCAGGTCAATTTATTCCATGCTGATAATTTCCTTGAGCAGGGAGTGCATTATTTCTTTGTTCTACAGATTCAGTCCTAGAACCTTTTTCTTTACTCCTCCTGGGCGACTGATTGTCTTCCTTTGTTTCTGCAGGTTTGTTGTTGTCATTGGTTGTAGATTTGACAAACTTGATGGGTTCTTTATTTCTTGGCTGACCACTACTTGATCCCTCTTCATAACCCAAACCAGTTTTCAGCTTTGGATTCCTTTGCTAATTTAGAATGGTGGCTAATCCTTCTGAGGCTTTGATACTTGACAGATTCTGATGATACAAGGCTTGAAACTTCTCCAACTCTTTCCTTGTTTTCACTACTTCTTCTTCTAGGGATTCAGATCTTGCCTTCTTTTCTGGTAACTATTGTTTGAGAATGTCCTCTATTTTCTTTGCCTCTTCTAATTCCACTTTTAGCAGGGAAAAGTCTTCATCGTGTTTTTTAGTGCCTTTCTTGAACTGTATCAGTATTTTTTTTTTCTTTCTCTTCTTACGTCTGAGTCTGTCAATCTCTTCCAAAGCGTTGATCAGCTCTCTTTCCAAGTCAACCACAACTTCTTCATCATTATCATCACTGCCTGTGATTTTATTTTCATAATCCTCTTTGTCCATAAGCCTGAAGTCATTTACCTTATCTTCACAGGAAGAGTCACTATCGGTGTCTTCTAAGGAGTCATCATTGTTTACACATAAACTTTTCTTTCTATCAAATCTTTTGGATTTGTACTTCTCTTCACCTTCAAAGTTCTAGTCCTTCTTCTTGTGTGGACACTTACTTGAAAAGTGACCTATCTTACCACAGTTAAAACATTTGAGGGGAAGCTTGCCTTGATATTTTCCTGATCCTTTCTTTAACCTTCTCACAAATTTTTCCTCAATATCATCTAAATTTGAATCAGTATCCTTGTCT
>ML779019.1:244653-258557 GCA_009831015.1 Picea engelmannii | reverse complement strand
AGTTGATCAATGGACAGAGTTTTAAGATCATTTAGTTCTTCTATTGTAGAGACTTTTGGATTAAATTTATCAAGCAAAGATCTTAAAATCTTCTGAACTAAAATTGATTCTTCAATCTTCTCACCAAGACCCTTCATGGCATTTACAAGTTCTTCAACTCTTAAAAAATACTTGCTGACTGTTTCATCTTCATTCATATTTAGTTGTTCAAACTTTGACCTAAATGTTTGAAGTTGGCATCTTTTACTTTCTCATTTCCTTCATAGCTACTAATAAGTTTCTCCCACATTTATTTGGCAGTTTGAGGATGCATCACCTTTACAAATTCGGCTTCTGCAATTCCATTCAAGATAGCATTCATTCTCTTAGCATTAAAGCTAAATTCTAACTTATCATCCTTGGAAGCTAGCACAACAGGATTTATGTATCCAGTCTCTACTACATCCCAAACATCAACACCTAAGGCCATTAGGTATGTTATCATTCTAACCTTCTAGAAGGAAAAATTTGTTCCATGGAATAGAGGAGGCTTAGTGGTTGAAGTCCCTTCATGACTTGTCATGTTTAAGCTTAGAGATCTACCTTTAGATAAAAGGAACCTTCTCTGATACCAATTGTTGGACAACTGAGAGGGGGGGGGTGAATCAATTGTTACCATACTTAAAAAATTATGCTTATTTTAAGTTGTTTGCAGAGCACCTAATGACAATCACAATAATGCAGGGAGTTAAGAAATAGAACATTCGACATCAGTCACACATATGAAATATTCAGAGACAGATATTTCCTGAGGAAACCCATAAAGGGTAAAAACCTCTTCTTCTTGGTATGATAAGTAATCTTTACATTCTGTACATTATCATACATATGAGCTCCAAATCATTGTGAGGCTACAACCTCTATTTTGCAAGATACAACTTGTTGAGAGCACCAACTCTCTGTTTTCTCTAGCACCTACTAGAAGGAAGCACCAACTCCCTAGTTTCTCTAGCACCAACTCCCTAGTTTCTCTAGCACCCACCAGAAGGAAGCACCAACTCCCTGGTTTCTCTAGCACCCACTAGAAGGAAGCACCAACTCCTTGGTTTCTCTAGCACCCACTAGAAGGAAGAAACAACTCCCCTAGTGTTCCAGCACGAACTGGATGGAAGCACCAACTTCCAATCACACGGGCACCAACCTGTAAGACAGAGAACAACAGTTCTCCCTTGCACCACCCTCCCACCCTGGTTTCTATTGTTTCAACCAGATGGAAGCTACAACTCCCTGTGTTCAAGAACCTGCTTGAACCTCTAAGGACAACAATCCTCCCTAGCACCTCCCTACCACCCTGAAATATAAAGTTTTCTATATATAAATTTATCACAGTGATACAATATTTATCAATGGCTTACCGGTCTCATCATTGTTCTACTACACTGATCTGCTTTACCTAAATCATTGTCTTCCTGCACCCCCTTTCTTATGCTTTATGTTCTTCTACCTTTTATGCTCTATGCGCCATGTTCCTTCTATGCACCATTCCTCTTCTGTGCATTTCAGTTGTTGCACTCTGCCTCCTTCTACACACTTGAATCACTCTCAACAACACCCAATCTCTTCTCTGTTATGCGTTTTTATTATTTCTGTGCATCTTCTGTATCCTCTATTCATAATGCTTCTACATGCTCTCCCCATGTCGAGTGATCTGTCTAATCATCATTACAACTCTTCAACTTCTCTAGCGGTTAAACCCATGTGTCCATCATCACTGGGTGTTATGCTGATATTCCTTAGCCTCCCCAGCAATCGAGACTCTTCATCTCCTCTGTCACAGTCGAGCTCATTCCCTCTATTGTAGTTCCAGGCTCCAACGGCCTTACATTTGTCAATAGCCTCTATGAACAGTCTTCATGCCACTAGAAGATGCCTCAAGACTCTTCATCTTCTCTCGCGATCACTCTGAAGTCTCTTCCAGTCCTCTGGAAGAAACCATCAATCCTTTCTAGCAGTTACACTGTGAACCTCTAAGAAAACGCATCAGCAACTGAATTTCCAACCGTCCAAGAGTCATGATTCAGTTTTTCTAACTGAATCATAACTGATCGATTAACTGTGAAGAGAAACAGTATCCCTTCGATCATATTTCCAAGTATCCAACACCGTTGTATTACAAGCACAGGGTCTCGAGTTGATTTCGCCATTTCACATTTCGACATTTAGACATTTCAGAATTCCTGTGAAGAAGTGTCTCGACACTCCAAGTCGCAATCCCCGAAATGGAGCTAGATCAATGGTCCACAAGACTTCATAATATGATCCCTTCTTTTCTTAATCGAACGGCTGATGGAATTTCGGTGGTTTTCCCTTCAAGTCATCGTGACTCCAACATTATAAAATTCATGATCACAAAATCTCTGAAGAGTTCAGCCGGTTCACATAACCCACTGAGATGGACGGTTGACGAGATTTCAGAGTTTTTCCTTTCGGGTTTTCGAAACTCACAATAGTCCCTTTCGACATTTGGGAGTTCGAGACTTCATGATGATGGAGTTTCTGCTTACTATGTAAAACCCTGAAATAGAAAGTTCTAATGTGATGTAAACCTGCTAACGTCACACGTGGATTGACACGTGTCGAACAGATGCCACGTGTCACTCTGATTTGTGACTTACATGTGCCTGAAATGTTGAATCATCTTGACACTTGTCATTTCCTGATTGTGCCACGTGTCCTTAGCTAACATGGTTTGTTGATGTGATTTGTTGATGTGCCTGTTTTTGGATTTAGGGGTTTGTTACTTCAAAAGTTAAAGTTCCTTTGATCTTTGATTTCTCGGTCTACGAAACTCCAAAATGGAGTCTTTGTTTATGTTCCTGTTTCGGGATTTCGGCGTTTCGCATTTTGAAAATTTGGGACTCTTGTGATGAAGAGTCTCGACTCTTGAATCCTCCAACTCCCGGTATCCGAAACTCCGAAATGGAGTCAGATCAACGGTCCACAATCTTGATGATTCGACGATCCAGATCTTTTCGTGATTTCACATATTGCGAGTTCCTGTCATGAGTTGCTTCCTTGACTCCTCCAAATACCTCTATCTGAAACTCTAAAACGTCGTGGTTTTGCATTTCATGATTTCATCATTCTTGTCGTGAGTTTCCTTGACACCTCCAACTCCCGGTATCTGAAACTCCAAAATGGAGATTAAGTCGTGGTTTTGCATCTCACGATTTTATGCCTTGAGTTGCTTCCTTGACTCCTGGAGTTTATGCTTCTGAATGGGATCCAACGATCACTTGTTGAACTTTCCATTGCCATGCCATTATCCCTGCGTTACTGGTCATGATCTTTTCCATCAATGACAAACACACATATGCTGCACTATCTCTTCTAATCTTATCGAGATTGCTCTAGTGTGTCTTCCCAAAATACTTATGTTGCCCACCTGGAACATTCTTCCTGTACTTAATCCATCGTCGTTGTTGTACTTTCCATCAATGACAAGAATACGCTACCTGTAAAACATGCCAACATGGAATAATTCTCATCAACCCTTATGAATAATGAATAATTTACACACGATATACTCTATATAACTCAATGAATGCACACTAAAGGAGAACCAATGTCCCATAGTGGTGGTCTATATTGATTTGGAAACACACCAACAGTTATAGGAGTGAATTGCCACCTAGTCTAGTCTCTCAGGCAGTGACGAGAGTGAATTTCCACCTAGTTGAGTTAACTAGTCAACTAGTCTTTAGTTAACTAACTAAACAAAAAGTAGTGAGGAGTAGATCAAGGAATCAAGGGTAATGTTTCAGTATGGTGATAATCCCAAGGCAAGTTCACATTATCATGGTGATGATACTAGTGTTGCAAGTTGACAAAACCAATGCAACATCTAAACTTAATTCAACTAGTCAAATTGAAGTGTGAACTGAAAGAGAATATTCTCCAGGTGGAATATTCTCCCCTAAAATATAGGAGACTGGATAATGACTAATTATGACTAATAAACAAGTAAAAAACTTAGGAAAAAAAAATCCTAGGTGTGTGTGAAGTAACTCCAAAACCCCCCCTGAACATCACTATGGTGAAAATAAAGAATGGGTACCGGCAACGAGGCCATGTTAGGTACCCAAATTCAATATATAAACTGAAATAAAGTGAGGAAAGAGGGAAAAACTCATGGGAAAAACCCCCCCTCAAGGTACAATGTATGTAAAAAGAAGAACTACAATTGTTAGGAAACAGTGTCCTTCACTTCAAGACGACTTTGTAGAGAATGGAATTTCTGCTCAATGAAGGTCTTGGTGAAGATGTTTTTCGTATGTTCTATTGAAGGATATAACTATAGGTCGATTATCCCCTCGTGTACTAATTCTCAGATGTATTTCATGTGTATCTCGATTTTCTTCATGCATTGCCTCTAAACTAGATCTCTGCAGAACTCCAGATTGCTTTGGTTGTCACACCAGATGACGATTCGTCGATGAAAATGAATGTCCAACTCATTGAGAAAATGTTGTAGGCACATATCCTGAATGGATATGTTAACTACCCCTCTGTACTCTCCCTTGGCTGAAGATAGATAAATGACAACTTGCTTCTTTCTCGACCAAACAATAGGCCCGGTACCAAGACTAACTCAGTAACGAGATGTGGACTTGCGATCAGGGTTATCTCCAGCCCAGTCAGAATCAGTAAACCTGATGAGATCTAATGTATATTTTTCTTCATAATGAATCCCAAATGTGATGGTTCTCTATATGTATCGAAGGATATGATTTGCATCCTTCCAATGTATCTCATGCATCTCCTGCATGAACCTGGAAACTGCGCCAACTACATAGGAAAGGTCTGGTCTGGAGTGTGTGAGATACAAAAAGCTCCCCACTAGTTTTCTGTATAGTGTGATATCAACGAGTGGAGTCTCCCCCCCATCCTCAATTTTGACTCCTGATAGGAAAGGAGTCGGATCAGACTTGTAGTCTATTATGTGAAATATATCAAGGATATCTCATGCATAATTGGCCTGAGATAGTTTGATTCCTGATACATCCTGACTAGTCTCAATTCCAGGGAAGAAGTGTAGCGGACCCATATCCATCATCAAAAACATGTCATGTAGAATCCTCTTGACTGCAACAATTGTTGAAGTCGAGAAACTAGTGATCAACAAATCATCAACATACAGAACTAAAAGTAGAAGTGAAACAATCGTCCTAACCATGTAGACATTCAGGTCTGATTTACAACATATAAAGTTCTGTGACAACGGGTAGGATTCCATCTTGGCATACCATTCCCTCGAAGAATGTTTGATTCCATAAAGAGACTTCTTCAGTCAACAAACCAAACATGAGTTGTGTATAAATCCCTGGGGCTGATCCATATAGATCTCCTCAGAAAGATCACCGTGAATAAATGCATTCTTCACGTCCATCTGATGGACTTCCCATCCCTTTGTTGTCACAATGGAAAGTTCCAATCATATGGAATCCATCTTCGCTACTGGAGTGAAGGTATCATCATAGTCAATACTATGCACCTGCTAAAAGCCTTTGGAAACAAGCCTGGATTTGTATCTGCTAATCTGTCCATCTATTGCACTCTTGGTCTTGTAGACCCATCTTCATCTAACAAGTTTCCTTCCATAAGGAAGGGGAACCAGATCCCAAGTCTGGTTCTCAAGGAGGGAGTTGTACGCCTCCTGCATGGAGGATTCCCAAAGCATCCTCACCATAAGACTGTGGATATGAAGACTGAACCAAGAAAATATGTCTGCAGGGAAATGGTTCAGTTCCAGTGAGTGAAACAGGACACTCCTCGAAATCATATCGATTCCTCCTAGTATCGGATGGATCACCAACGAGATCCCCTACATTTTAAAGAGTAGTTTTCTCCCACTTGGGCCTCTTCAACTGCATCTGCATACTCTGACTCTGCATATAATTGTACTAAATCTGAATATTAATCATTTGACTCCTCTTAATTATAACTCTCATCTGAAGAAGAGTCATCATGTGCATGCTCATCATCTCGGACAGGTGGAACAATGAAGGTGTTTGCATGCAAGATACTTTCCTCAAGTTGGACACTATGATCAATGATGAGTCGGTCCAAGGAAATATAAAAAAGCCTATATCCCTTCACACCATCAATGTATCCAACAAAAATACACTAAGTTCTCTATGCATCAAGTGCCTTCCTCTTTTCAAGAGAATCTGGGCCCAAGCACATGAACCGAAAATACGAAAGTGGGTCACTTCCGGTTTGAGGTCACTCCAAGACTCGTAGGGGGTATTATCCTTGACATATATATGGGGATATTTGTTTTGGATATATTTTTCACAATTAAGTTCTTCGGCCCATAGTCTCTGTGGTAGTGACTTTTCATGGAGCATGCAAGATGCCATCTCCTTTAGAGATCTTTTTTTCTGCTCATCAAATTCGTTTTGTTGCAGAGTATAGGGAACTGTATGTTGCAACTGAATCCATGCCTCATGGAAAATATCTTGGATATCATGATTGACATACTCTCCCCTGTTATTAGTTCAAAGGACTTTGATATTCTTTACAGACTGTGTCTCAACCAGGGATTTGAAATCTTTGATGTATTGAAAGACCTCAGATTTTTTCCTAACAAAGTAGATCCATGTAAAACGTGAGAAATTGTCAACAAAAATGAGAACAAACATCAATTTTCTAATGGACAGATGTGGAAAGTGACCCATAACGTCACTGTGGATCATATATAAAGGTGAAAAATCTCTCTGAGACTTTCCTTTGTCGAATCTCTCTTGAGGGTGTTTTCCAAGAACACATCCCTCACATACTCCCATGGAGAAATGGATGTCTGGTAGACCAGCAACCATTTGTTTCTTGATAAGGTGTTGCATGTATCTGAAATTCAAATGTTCAAACCTTTCATGCCATATACTACTACTTTCATCAGCATGAGTAAGCAACATAGCAGAATCAGGTTCAATGAATTTAGAAAAAGTATACAATCTAGATTGATGATTTACCTCACCGGTAGCAACCCTAGAGTTGGTTTTCATGTCGCAGATGTCCATGAAAATTTGGTGTGAATATGACTTTATTTCCAGTGCTAGAATTTTTCATCTGATACACAGAGAGAAGGTTGACGAAAATTTTTGGAACATGCAGCACATTCTCGAAGCTTCCGTTGGTGAGTTCAATCCTTCCTTTACCGGTGACTTCGATAGAAGAGTTGTCCCCCATCATAATAGTATCACCTTTGCATGAATCCAATGAATAATATACTTATTTTTATGCATCCATGTGATGTGATTCTCTTGAATCTATGATCCAAGCATTAGGAGAAGAGTTGATTGAAATCAATCCATGGCTAGAATTTCATTTCTTGGGATTCATATCTTCTGGCTTCTTCATCTTGGCACCCTCATGGATGCAATATCCAAGGTTTTTTTTCTGAATTATTTGAGACATTAGATCTATTTTCTTTTGCATGCATGTGGATTCTGGATGGAATCCTTTGTGACAGTATGTGCATTTCTCCCCTTTTCTTCCCTTTTCCCCTTTGGATCCTGAGGCATCGGTGAAGGGTTTTTTGTACCCTTCCTTATTTGTATGCGCATGAGCTTTCCTTTTGTACTTATATTTATGTTTCTGATATTTATGGCTTCCATATTGTAGAGTAAGTCCATGCACCTTTGGGCCTTTGATTTTTCCCATGTTGATGAGAATGGTTTTCTCTTGTGTCAGAGATTCGATAAAGTCCTCAAGAGAAGGCATCTTCAAGGTGGCTCCAGAGGAGAATCTAAAATAATGGAATGTGGATACGAATATAGAGAATCCAGGACCAAGTTTGGAGAGAATGGTGAGAACCATTTGTTTCTCCTCCTTCGATTTATCAACCCCTCAAGATTTGATTTGCGACAGTAAATCCTGGAATTTTGTAAAGAAATCTTGGATATTTTCGAAGCTTTTTGGATCCAATGTGAGAAGCTCCACCTCCAGAATGTGTCCTCTCATCTCATCCTATTTTCCAAATATCCATTCCAAGGTGGTCCATTCTTCATTGGGAGTCGTACAGGAAGATATGTGAAAAATGAGATCGGGAGAAATAAGACTAGAAATTGTTCCTAGTGCTTCATCCACGTGATTTAAATACTTGCATTTTTCTATGGCTTATGTAGGTTATGTATCTATATTCAAGGTTAACCTATACAATCCTCTGGTTCATATATGAATCATTATTCTCTCCTTCCATTCAAATTATTTGTCGGGTGTAAGAATGAATTCCGTTTGGAAATCCATCTTTCCACTGTCTTCAATCTTTGTACCTGCAAAACACTTTGGTGTATATTTTTCTTAGTATTCCATCGGCTCTGATACCATATAAATTTTTTGAGCCTGCACAGAATAAATCTAGCTAGAAAATATCTAACTGAGTAATTGCAGAGATAAATTGAGAGAGAAATTGAGAAAGAAGAAGAAGGAGAGAAAGAATGGAAGAATTCTTATTACCGTTATGAATAATGAATAATTTACACATGATATAATTTTTATATGAATGCATGCTGGAGGAGACTGAATGCGCCATAGTGGTGTTCTAGAGTGTTCTGGACACACACTAGCAGTTATGCGAGTGAACTTCCACCTAACTGAGTTAACTAGTCAACTAGTCTTCAGTTAACTGACTGAATAAAGAGTAGTGAGGAGTAGATCAAAAAATAAAGGGTAATGCATCAGTATTTTGATGATCCCAAGGAAAGTGTGCATTATAATGGCGATGATCCCAATGGTTCATGGTGACAAAACCAATGCAGCATCTAAACTCAACTCAACTAGTCAAACTGAAGTGTCAACTGAAAGAGAATATTCTCCACGTGGAATATTCTCCCCTAAAATACAGGAGACTGGATAATGAATAATTATGACTAATAAACAAGGAAAAACCTTAGGAAAAAAAATACTAGGTGTGTGTGAAGTAACTCCAACAAGGGCCTGGTAGAGGATATCATTGGTCATCCAAACTCTGATGTAGAAAGGTGACAGATCGAGAAGGGGTCCTCAAGTCAACAGGAAAAATGGAAGGGAAAACAACCTATGGCATGGTCTTTGCACATGTCGCCTGATGCATCGATTTTACTCCAGCGCAATCCAGAAGGAGTGAAAATCACAGAAAAACTTCTAAGTTGCATGGAGAAACTAAGATACCTGGACCATGATGTGGCCCACGCATGAAAATTCCCCGAATTTGCACAGCAGGTCTACTTGGATAGCATTAGGATAGAGCCCTTTGGAGATCCCATCCTACAACAAAATTCATGGGTAGATGGGCTAGAAAACACATGGATCCTAAACCTGTTTGAGATTCCCCACTTTGGAAGGGGGAAACAAGTGAACAAATGCATCAAGCAATTTATAGCGGTTCTCCATGGACTATTCTTATGGATGGAACAACTCACCTCCATAGATGTAGATATGATAGCAGTAATCATAGGATTGTCGTCAATGGGTGAGAACCCCGCAAAGTACCTAGATGAAAAAAAAAAGAGAAGGTGTTGGATGAATAAATGAAGAGGACATATGGGACAGAGAGGGGATCACACAACATTATTATTAAAAGGATCAACAAAGCCAGAAAATGGATGGCCACCAAACTCATAGCCTGTAAAATTTTGAGAAAGTTTCATGACAAGGAAGTCCCTATCGGGGTCGTCATAGTTGCGGTGTAGTGCGTGAATGGCACGTTGCTCAGCTGGGCCCCTTACATGCTCATCCTATTCCTTGAGGACTGCAAAGACACACAGGACCTCGGCATAGAGTTCCACTACTCATGGCTACTCATGATAATCACGTTGATGGGGTGGAGGGAGCCCCCATATTCATACTTCTGTAGCTGGATAAGTCAGTTTCACGCAGCATGATACATGTCATTGGGGAGCAACTCTGACCCCAAGCACATAAGAACAAACGCAGGTACCTTTGTCAGGTATTTTGTAGAAATACAGGAAATAATAGCCAACACTTAGTGAATTACTCCAATTATGGTCGCGTAGTTCAAGGACATAACCAACTTCAAGGCATCTAGACACAACATGTGGATCCAAGAACGTAGGGAACCAAGAAAGGAGTGGCTCCAATTAAGATACTGTGTCACGAAGGAAGAATTAGAAATGTATATGAGATATTATCCCGACAACTGGAAGATTCTAGTCTTAAATCAAGAAGTACCTAAGGGTAAAGTAGTAGACGTAGGGAAAACCAAGACATATAAAGATAAAGAACATAAAGGATACACTACAAGTATTCATGTGAAAAATAGACTATGGGTAGATGTAGAGGTTTAAATTCATCTGTAAATAACATTTTTTTAATCTGTTGAAAATCTACAGTGACTTGAGGTGATTTACCCAAGAATGTGAAATCTCGACATAACTAGGATTGAAGTACTTTCTAGAAAGTTTTTTTTCGTTGAGACTCCTCATGCACATACCAAGTGGTTGGAATTTTTCCCAAAGAGTGAATAAAATAATGCACCCAAAATGGAGAAGATATTTTTGCATCTTCCCATACCTAAATACAATGTGAAACATGTTCCTTTGGATCAGAGGACCCATCATATGCCTCCAAAGTTGAGGTTTGACTATTTGTCTTATGATCCTTAATTATATGAATACCCTTGGATAGGAGAATAAATCGATATTGGATGGCACACTTTTCTTCATTATAGGAAGACAATGTACCTTTATGAGTGGCCCACCACCTAGCTGGAGATGACTTTAAGGAATATAAAGTATGGGAAGTATTTTCTTTGGTGCAACCTTATCCTCCAGGTCAATGAGAAACCTACCTAGATATGAAGTGCCATTGTAAACAGGGTGTTCTCTAATATATGATCCAATCCACCTAGGAAATATGATAAGCGTGCAACACCTTGAGAATTTCTCATATCTTCCCTGTTTCCAGTTGTCAAAATCGATCTCATAACATTCACCTGCGGACTGAATACTTCACCAACTTATTGATCCATCAACAATAGGTTTAATGCAATTTGTCTTCTTCCTGTGTAAATTTTACCCAATACATCCCGTATTGTATAACATTTGCTTCAAAGGTCATGATTTCCTTCTTGAGATCTAAAACAATGCAATTTTCATATGCCTAATCAAATACCCAATAGAGTTGGATATGGATCCTTCTCTCCCATTATTTCTATGAACTTGAAGTCTACTAATGTTTTAACACCAACTAAGTCCACTTATACGTTTTGTATACTCCCAACAAGATATATACAATATTGATTGGCCATGCACAATTGAATATGTGAATAAGCAAGCTTGGACTTATCCATGGATTCCCAAGTTTTCTTTGGTAGTATGTTGATGTCAGATCTAAAATATAGCATAAAATCACTAATCTCACAGTCATCGATATGGGAATTTAGTTTAAATTATATTCCAGATCTCTGCTTCCTCCTCTATATTCTACCTATATGTCTCTCCAGAAGATTAGCAACAATCGATTTGTGTGGGTTCCTTTCAACCTCCAAAGTCCCCCTAAACACTTTCCGCAAATTTTTAGTGACTTTTTTGTCATCCAAAATATCATAAAAAAGTTGGAACCATAGTTCAATAATATTTTGTGATGTCGCTGGAAGGTTCTTCAGAACAAACAATTTTTCCGTGACTCCTGGTTGGAATTCAACACTTGGCTTTGCAACTATCGGTATGGAAATATTAAATTGTTGAAATATTAGTTGTTGAAATATTGGTTGTCATTGATGTCAACCCTTGAACACAAAGTTAACAATTTGCATGTGAATTTGACAAGTTGCATGCCAGTTGCATGTCACTAACAAGACATTATGAGTTGGCCCTATATTAGGAGAAAGGTAAATTCTCAGAAAAGAAAACAACTAATTTTAGAAAATACTCAAATGAATCTAAAATTGATCGATGACTAATAGCTAACTAGAGTGACACTATTCGTTAATTCAATTTTCTAATTACATGCATAAACGAAGAGATAATTGATAATTAAAAATTAAANAAAAAACACTAAAACTCAAATTTGAGGAATCATATAAAGGAATTTGGCTCCCAAAAAGTGTCTTAACAGATTTTGATCTGATAGATCATATCAACACGACAATGAAATATACGAGACACAACTCCCTATAAAATTTCATCCCAATCAAATAACTAAGTCAAAAGTTACGACTCTCGAAAATCCCTTCATTTTTTAATGAGATACTCATTGGAAATACATATATACAGAGAAGAGTCAATTGAATATTTTTGTGTGAATGTAGATAGGAAGATCTCAGAAAGTGAGATGAAGGAAATGAATTTTAGTGAAGGGAGACGTTTACAGGACCCAAGTGTACAGAAGAAAAGGTACTGCAGTGGTATCTCTAAGGCAATCCGCAAGTTGCAGAAGGGAAAAGAACGGACATCCACGAGTAGGTAGCGTACAGATCACAAATATGTGAAGAAGACAAGCAAGAGATCAGATATCTAATCCACCAGGTCAGCTATAGATTGAAGGTATGTCTTCATGTGTATGTTAGAGTGTGTATTCTGAAGAAATCAGGAACATATATGTCTTCATAAGCATTTGATTTGGAGAATGCTATTGTTGATCTTGGTATGAGGTATGTGTGGTTGTCGTATTTATGAGATATTAAAATCAGTGGCAGAAACAGAAGTGTTAGAAACACCAGAAGCAACAAGTTATCAGTTACAATGATAGAGGTAGTGATATATTGAACTACATTTATATTTCAGAGCGGTTGAATGGGGTAAGGAAAGGGGGTTGTAGCCTCCTTTCGATTGGAGTCGAAAATTAGGGAGTTGGAGCTTCCTTTAGGTTGTAGCCTGTAATTAGGCGGTTGGATCCTCCTTCCAGTTGTAGCTGGAGAAATAGGAAGTTTCTACTTCAAATGAATGTACTCTTTGATAAATAAGAAAATCATATTGTGGTTTGTTCTCACATTGGGTTTCCACGTAAACTTCTAGTGTACTGTGTTTATGTGATGTTTATGAATTTAATTATGGTGATGATGATATATTGAATGCTAATGAGAAACTATTCAACATTATTGGAGGTTTTGTATTGTGATTAAAAGTACTAATTGTGCTCATATTGATTCACCCCTCCTCTCAGTATTCCAACAATTGGTATCAGAGTAGGTCCTTCAGGAAGCAGTCTAACCACTAGAAGGAGATCATGGAATATGCTAATATTGGAGCACCAGTGTTTGATAGTTAGAACTATACCTTCTGGAATAAAAGGATGAAAACCTTTTTATAGGAAAAGGGATTTGGTGTTTGTAAATCAGTAGTAGATGGGTATACAACACCGACCACTCCCCCAACTGACAGATATGGAAAGAAACTTAGCAAAAACAACTCAAAGGATAAGGGTACCATTCTGATCATTTTAGTTGATTTAATATTTGTCAAAGTTATGCATTGTGATAGTGAAAAGGAACTTTGGTATAAACTCGAAAATATTTATAAAGGAGATGCCAAATTTAAGGGAGCTAAGCTTTAAATATTCAGAGCTAAGTTTGAACAATTGAAGATGAAGGAAGATTAGGACATTGCAGCCTATCTTCTGTGAGTTAAAGAAATAGTTAACACTATTAAGGGATTGGTAGTAGAATTTGATGATTCAGGGGTTGTTCAAAAGTTATTGCAGTCTATTCCTATGAGATTTGATCATAAAATATCATCCCTAGAAGAAAGAGTAGATCTTGGTACATTGAGCATGTTAATCACTAATATTGGCTCATTACCCCTTAATTGGGGCATATTATATTAGTAATGTTATTTTATTTATGTCGGATTTAGGCCATTAGTTGTAATTATACCTCCTAGTCTCCTATATATACCAAGGAGACATTTTCATTTTGAATCATC
>ML779019.1:206670-224551 GCA_009831015.1 Picea engelmannii | reverse complement strand
TTTCAAATCTGGGCGAAAATCGTAACATTCTGGCCGTTACAGGCTTTCCACAGCACATAGCCTGTGAAAAAACGCTCCTTAGCTGCGGAAAGCGCCACTTTCAACAGCTAACGGGTAAAAAATTCTGCCTTCTGTGATGTTGAAAGCAGACAGATTTTCAAAATTGAATTTCTCGGTCATAAAAAATCCATTTTTCACATATGAATAGTCGATCAACATCTACAGAATCTCATCTTTCCAATGGTGTTGTTAGATCTTAATTTGGAGCTCAGGAAGGGATTGAAAAGTTCCCTGCAAGTTTAAGTGTCACTTTTCCATTTGCAATTCAAAAATCCTAAACGATCCTTTGTTAACAGTGTCTGATATGGAAACAAAGGTTTGATTTGATGCTGCCAACCCGGGAGTACAGCCTTTGTTAGCTGTTGATAATATTGACTTTCCTCAGCGCGCCTCTTTGTAAGCCCCTGTTAGCTTCGGAAAGTGGGCACTTTCCACAGCGCACAGTGAACCTTTGAAAACAAGTTAGCGTAAAACCCAACCAAAATGATGGTGCTATTTTGGGAGTTAACACCAGTCTTGTTCCCTAGAGTAGAGATTATTCCACATGGACCACACAATATAGCCATGTCATAGTGGACAGATGTGATGAGGTGGTTAGGAGGTGGTAGGGTGCCAACCCCCTACAATGATGAGTTATTTTTTTGGTGGCATCAAAATGTTATAGCCATAGAAGAATACCCCTATATTGGGATCAACTACAGAGGGGATATAGATATGCCTTTTGGACCAGGCCCCACCTATGATGATATAGGTATGAATTTTTTTTATATATTTCATTTTTTTGTGTTTTTTCGAAAAGAGTAAAAAATGTAAATATTTTTTTATGCTATCAACTATTAACAATAGCTTTTTCATGCAAATGTGGGTTCTCGATGACCAGATGGATTCCCACGACATTGGCCGAGGAACAGGGGAGATGAGCATGTGGGAGGAGATACAAAAAGAATGCTACAAATATGAAAGGGAACCTGTCTCGATTGACGTACAAGATTCCTATGGTTCAAGTGGAGGATCTGCCATAGGCTATGCAGAGGCAGGTAGTGGGTGTGCCCCGTGCATGGGTGTGACTCTTCCAACATCTCACAAATAATGTATTGTTCCATCATGATACGAATATAGTGCCACATGTGTAGATTCCATGGCCATATATCTACCAGCCACATATGTATTGTGAGGGTGTGAGCTCCATTTTGTATAATGAAAACATATTTTTTCAAGAGATGAAATATAAAAAAAATGGTCCTCGACTTTACTTATATATGTTCCAATCTGTACATTGATGAATTTCTTTTCTTTTCTTTAGTTATCTGACAAATATCTAAAACATAATTATCATATGCATCGGATACATAATTAGAGCTTCTAATTATTTGATTATAAGTAATAAAATCAAAGTATCATTCCAAAATTCATACCCGTAGGAATTGTTGGAGTAGAGAAGGGTCTCACACCCGGTAACTATCATTTAACTGACATACGACTAATTGGGAGTCCAGGTGAACCTTTAAATACCAAACACCATGTGAAATGATGTCATGCAAAATCTCTATAATGGTTCTATACTTAGCCACATTATTCGTTGATTGCCCCAGACGAACGCCACCTGAAGACACCAGTTGACCCTCGGGTGAGTAAATAACCCAAGCAGTGGAATCCATGTTTCGTGTATGACGACTGACACCATCTATGAATCCTAAGTAAAATGAAGACTCCATTGACATATTCCAACCAAGGGAAAAATTAATAAGAAAGCCGATGACGCAAAGGAAAACATGTGTATACACTAAGATACAGTAGTATACAAAGAGTCACACCCAAGCTTGAGGGTGCAAGCATAATATATTTTTAGGTAGAGCCCATTTATAGACTCATCCAACATATTCCCTTCATAATCATCCAATTCATAGGTTCCTTTATCTAAAACATGTCGCATGATGTAAGGACCATGCCACATGGGGTTAAAATTGCCTGCCCCCAACAGTTCTTTGTCTTGGTCATATAGGAGGACCAAGTTTGCCTCAACATACTACTGAGGACAGATAGATCTATCATACTAAATCTTAACACATCATGTATTCACTTCGATAACCACAGAGGCATCTCGACGCTGCTCATCTAGATTCTCTAGGTGCATGAGGTGTTCTTCAAGATCGGATGTGTCAGGTACAATCTCAACTGCTGGTTTGAGGGAAGGGATTTCACATTCAATCAGATGGATCGAACCCACAACATGTACTAGCTAAAAAAGGAGAAAAATCGATGGAATTATTAACCGAGGTTTGATATTCCCAAAGCACAGGGTAAATAAATAGATGACATTCATATTTACTCTGGATGACATTTTTTTGCAAGATGGTCTTGAGAGATTTATTCACAACCTCTACTTCTCCATTTTCCTGCAGATAGTAAGGGGAAGAATGATCATGCTTAAACCCCAGTTTTGATGCTACCTCTTTAATCATTTCAATATGAAAGTAACTGCCATGATCAGTGACAATTTCCTTTAGGATTCCTAATTGGGATCTAATTTTGTTGAATACAAAGAATGTTGCATCATTACCATCGGATTTAATGGTATGCATGGACTTTACCCATTTAGTGAAGTAATCCACGACCATGATAATATGTTGATGCCCCCAGCTGAAGTTGGGTTACATTCCATAAAATACACCCCCCACTTGGTGAAGGGACCGAAGGTGATGAATGGGTGAAGAGGGGCTGGATGCGAGCATATTTTCCGAGAAAACACCTGGAAAGGGTGAAACTTCTCGACCTCTTCAACACAATATTTAAAACCTGATGGCCAAAAATAACCATCTCGCAATATTTTTGGGGTTGTCGCAAGCCCATATATATGACAACCATAAGCCCCATTATGGAAGTCATTGAGAATAGACTTAGATTTCTCATGATTCAAGCAACGACGAAAAATATTATCCAGTCCTCGATGATACAAAGTGTCACCGATGATAAGGTAGGTTTTAGCTTGATGACATATACGTCGTCGATCGTCTCTCGACAAATTTTGGGATAAACTCAAGGTTTGAACATAAACTAGAATGTCTCCATACCAGTGGTTAGAAGACAAGATAAGTAAGATATGTTCATCCATGAACGAATCTTTATTAATAACGCCCTCATCCAGGCGAGGGAAGTATGATATCAACTCAAAAAAAACTAGTGATTTCTTAGACTTCACTGAAGAAATATTAAGGTCAAATTATTAACAATCCACTTATTGTATTTTCCCCCTATGATACGCCCAGTAAGGACGTATTGAAATGGATTGATATCTGCAAATTTCCAACTACAGTAGTTTTGCAAAGCAATATATAATGTTGTAATCTCTGAACTACATGTACAACGGCCAAGGATAGCTTCTCGACATGAGAGTACTTAAGTTCAAGACCGCCTAAATTTTGACTAAGATAATAGACAATGTTCTCATGGAGATCATCATCCTCCTTAACCATAACCATACCAACCGTCCCTTTGAATGTGATGATATAAACAAAATAATCTCTATTGTAGTCCAGAGGCGTCAAAAAAGGTGTTGATAACAAGGCATTCTAAAGAGCATCGAAGGATTCCTGGGCTCACTCATCCCATATAAACGGAGTATCCTTCTTCAAAATACACATGAAACCCTTAGTTAAATTGGCATAGTTCACTATGAACTGGCGCAACAAGTTATCCTTCCCCTGTAAACCTTGAAGTTTTAAAATGTTGTGGGGGGGAGGCAATCGAAGTATTGCCTCAACCTTCATAGTATCCACCATGATCCCATGCTCAGAGAATAACAATCCTAAGAGAGGGCCAAACCTAACGCAAAATATGCACTTGTGAGGGTTCAAACAGATGCAATAATAATGACATCTCTCAAATATTAGTCGAAGGTGAGAGGAGTGATATACTCTCTTGCGAGAGTGAGCAGCGAGATCATCGAGGTAAGATTCGACAATATATTTGAGATCGTGAGAATAAAAGTTCATGGCGCGTTGGAAGGTTGCTTCCACATTTTTAAGGCCAAAAGGAATTTTATGGTATGCGAAAGTACCCCAAGGAAAAATAAACGTTGTCTTGTGTTGATACTCAAGTTTGATTTGAATTTGATTATATTGTGAAAATATTTTCATAAAAGAAAAAACATTGCTTCCCACACACTCATCGATAATCTGGTCAATTAAAGGAGTCGGGAAGTTGTCTTTAGGAAAATCATTGTTCAAGTCTCGAAAATCCATACATATGTGAATGGTTCCTTGTTTCTTATTTACGGGAACAGGGTTGGATACCCATTCAGTCAAGGGAACCGGGTAGATGAAACCAACAACTTCTCTACCTTTTCTTTAATAGTAGGGCCCTTCTTAGGATTAACAGCTATATGGCATTGTCGAACAGGTCTAGCATCCAAATAAGTTTTGATCTCATGTTTGACAATGATAGGGTCGATCCCTAGCATAGCTTAATATGACCAAGCGAATATGTCACAAAATTATTTGAAGAGATTGGTGTAGATCTGAATCTTGTCAGGAATTTGAGAGATTTCAATCATTACGGTAGGATAAATATTTTCCATGTTTCCTTCTGCATAAACACCATGCATATCTAGTGGAACCATAGTGTGACCGAACATCTCACTCAAGGTAGATATAAATTCATCATGTTCAATCCTAACAAGTTCTAGGAGGAAGTAAGAGCGATGATGCATATCGTCCGATGGACTATCGGGATCATTCATGGACTCCAAGATGGCTTTGTCTGAAGTTAAAGTATCATCGAGGAAATCATGTGAACAAGATTATTGGGTGGCCCATATGGGATCTAGAATGATATGCTCCTCGTTTTTCTATGAGGAGACAAGGTCTGAATAAGAAGTAGTGTTAAGAATATCTTGATGGACAACCTATGCCGCTGACAGTGGCATCACCATCCAAATGTGTGACAAACCTTCGCAAGACATGGTCGAGGAAGGTAGGGTCCAAGGATCATTGAAATATGAAGTAAGGAAAGGAACATACCTCATTGACGATGAAGATCCACTGGAAATGGCATAAATATGATGAATTGGTGCCACGAAATCAAAGGTACCCATGAGAAAGGAATACATTCCAACACCAATATCCTCATTTTTCAGATGAGAATTTTCGATCACTGCGATCGAAGTTCCAACTAATGTATTAGGACTAGCATGCGCAAAGGATAATTCATCAATCCTCACTATTTTCCCTTCATGAGTAAAACATCAAGTGCATAAAATAGATGACATGACTACGATCATGGCATAATTCCAATTATTCCCTAGTACTAAATTATAGTCAAGGGGCGCATCAATCACCTCCACATCCACCTCCATTTTCTTTCCACCTAAATGGATCGGAAAAGAGGGAAAAATTTTGTTGGGTCAGAATGAACATCCATCAAATGAGATCAACACATTCATAGATTGAGAGAGAGTCAGAGAGTTAATGTTTTCCAATAGGCTAGGGACATCACACACGTTGCAGCACCTTCATCAATTACATTGTGTTTCATGGTATATTTTGTGTACTCCACATGGATTTGAAAGGCCACGTGGTAACAAAAGCAAGGATGAACATCTGTGATGTCAAACTTAATAACCTTTGAGCCACATGACTCTAGCGATCCTAAAGAAGATAATAAAGAGTTCCTATGTGAAGGACACATCTGGAGCACCTCCAAAGTAAACATCGCACAAGGGGTTTGACCCATAACTTTGACAATTGAATATTTATCGGCAGCTCTGGCATTAGTATTTTGGGCAGAACATTTCAGTACTCTTTTCGGAATACGAGGCGAATGCTCTATATTTTCAATCTGCAAAGGTGTTTTTGGAGGAGGGGGAGATTCGGGACCTACAACAGCATGTGAAGAATCATAATCACGAGATCGATTGGCTAAATAAATCTTATACTTGACCATATTAACACATAGATGGTCACCTTCATGTGTCGAGGGGTTTTGGTTCTCGCTCGACACATTTATGGTATTGGAGGACCTCGAATCCATGTGTTGATTATGCAGAAACAGATTGGTCATCACAATGGGAAGTTGAGATAAGATCCTCGAGGCTTCCTCAAGTTTGGGGCATAGGTGGGTAAGGTGATCATCTTTACAAAGTTTACAAGGAAAATTCACCTTCTATTTTTCTTTCCTTCCCTCACTAGCATCATCATTTGATCTATCATTGTTAGTGTTATCCTTGGATTTTTTATTATTTCTCCCACCCTTACGATTATTACCTCATCCTTTCTTTTTATCCTTCCAGGTTTTTGGTTACCATTTGGGTTGGTCGACGATTGCACAGAATGAACATACGTCGACTGAGTGGGAGTGGAGGAAGAAGACGAATATTTTCATATTATAGACTGGCTTAGAGACAAATCCTTCAGCAGGTTCATCACCAAGTATGTAGACTTATCATTTGCAGAGCCTATGATGCCATCAACATGAGGCTCGCGCTTTTGTCTAGGGTCATAATTCGATCGCGACACGTTAGGAATAATTTCATATAACATCCTTTATTGAGAATATATGAGGTCCAATTTATAGGCTTTGAAATTAGCTTCTTCCTCAGATGTTACTCAAGATGTAGAGACATCCTTCGAAATATAAGGAAATAAGGACTTAAGGAACCATTCCAAAAGGAATTCTAGAGGAATGTAGGCTTTAATCAACCTCTCTTGTCTACTCCACTCTTAGACATGGTCCAAGTTATGTGTGGCCTTATATCCTAAAACACTTGCATGTTGTTTGTTTGTTTATGGTTTGTAAATCTGTTTTTTTATTAGATTGATAAATGTTTTCATTTCAATCGAAAAAACAAAAGTAAAAATTTGCACGCACAAAGCTTTTAAAGCATTAAAAATAATGTGCATTGTTAAAGTGTTTAGTTTGAGATCTTGACACAATTTTGGATATTCTTTGTTTTGCATGGTTGTTTGGTGTTTGGAAGGTTGCAATGTTAAGTTTACAAAGGAAAATATCTCTTTTCCCTCCCATAGTTAGAATTCTTCAAATTGAACAAGTGTATTGGCATTTTTGCATTGCTTTGGATGGGTCAAGAGAAAACACAATAAAAGTTTCATCCATCTTTCTTTTGAGTTAACAACAACCATAAGAGAAATATTCATAAAGATAAAATCAACTAGACTCTTTTCTTTGTTAGAAAACAAACATTAGATAGGTTTAGGGCCTTGGAATAGGATCAGAGAGTAAACTCTTCAAGGCCACCAAAATGAAACTTAGAGTCATTAAAGAGTGAAAAACCCATTTTTGCAACCAACGTGTCAGGAAGCTCCTCTAACACAGGATTTGAGCATGAGGTTTCTTTGGATGAGGTAGGGAGATTACCCCTCTCTGTTTGTTTTGGTGTTTTCAATATTGCTTCGAGTACTACGTATACAGGGGGTTTCATTGGTGCCACGCCTCTATGCGAGGTAATTCCTTCGAAGCTTCGGGGTTAGTTACTCTGCCCTTATGTGTGGTCAGACCTGTGACTGTTCATGACCTGGTCATTGATTGTGAGGTGGTAATATTAGTGGTCATTCATAGGTAGCTACAAAGGTGGTATGTGCCTGTAGTACCTCAGGAAGATGTTCATTCATGGTCCTAGATCCCTTGGAGAGTGTCCAGCTTAATAAAAGGTGCTTACACTGGTCAGGTCTATTTCACATTGTTAATCGTAACTGCTCCTGATACCTTTGCTATTTTGGGACTTCATCTCCCCTAGAGGGTTGTTTTTTGGAAGCCCCCCTAGGAAATTGGTTTGTTTGTCGTTGTCCTAGATTTTTTAGGGGTGTGCTCTTGTTGGGTATGTGTTATATTCTATGCATTTGTGTGTGTGGGTGCGTCATATTTGACAATTGCATTTTTTTCTATATTTCTATTTTTAGCCGATTTTGCTATTTTTTAGCGGTTTACTAAATTAATCTCGTATTAAGGGATTAGGGTTTTGGTATCTATAGAATACCTAAAAACATTGTATATATTCTATGGTGGATGGTGAAATTCAATATATGAATATAAGAAAGGTTTTCCCGATTGAGGGTTTCCGGTATAAAATCTCTATGTACTATGTGTATGAGCCATTGATTAAATTCTGTTTTTTCTTAAGAATCTATATACATTTCTTTAATTCACAGGTTTGAAAATTTCATGTGGTATTAGAGCTCATTTTTGGCTTCAGAGGGACTCCTTTGTTGCTAAGGGTTTGTCTCGGTCTTGATAGATAAAGTTGATCTTGGGTCTATGATAAACCTGGGTTTAGTGGGATCTTTTGCAGTGGTTGTTCGAGTGTAGAAAGAGGAATGGAGATATATTCTAGAATCGAGATAGATAAGTTCAACGGTAAAAACTTTGAGCTATGGAAGCTCAATATGGAGGACCTTCTTGTAGACAAAGAACAATGGATCGCTGTGGATCCTGGTACACAGCCTACTGGTACACCATGTACTAGCACACAGACTACTGCTACACAACCTACTAGTACACAAACTAGTAGTACACCACCTGCTGGTATGTCGAAGGAAGATTGGGAGAACTTGGAAAGAAGAGCAAGGAGTACTATTTCACTATGTTTGGCAGATTCGGTTTTGTTGAATGTCTCGTGAGAATCTACAGCGAAGGAACTATGGGATAAGTTGGGAAATTTGTATCAATCAAATTCCCTGGTAAACAACCTGGTAAACAAGTTGTTTCTTCGAAAGAAGCTGTATCATCTTAGGATGGAAGATGGACATTTTGTGAAAGAACATCTAAATTCATTTAATACTCCGGTAAGTCAACTTGTCTTTGTTAATATTACGATTGAAAAAGAAGATAAATGTATTACTTTGTTATGTTCTTTGCGAGACTCTTGGGATAATCTGGTTGTAGCAATTGGTAGTACCACTCAATCTACATTGAAGAATGAGGATGTAGTTTCATCCTTGTTATCTGAAGAGATGAGTCGGAAAATCATGGATAGTCATAGCACACATGCTTTATTTGTAAGAGGTCGTACCCAAGACAAGAATCCTGGTAAGCCTTCGGGGGGGAGACATAAATCTATAGGTAGATCTAAGTCTCTAGGAAAATATTTGAGGAAATGCTGGAAGTGTGGTAAATAGGGAGTTATAAGAAAGATTGCAAGTCTAAGAAGGTTGAAAAACCAAAGGGATCTGATAGTACCTCTTCCACAGAGTGAAAACCTCCACTGAAGAAGGAGGTGATGTTTATCTGGAATCTACAGGTACACATGTAGACCATGATGTATGGTTGATTGAATCAGGTGCATCATACCATATGACTCCTCACAGGGAGTGGTTCTCTGAATATGAAAAATATGATGGTGGTGATGTATTCCTAGGAGATGACTCGACAACCAAAATCATGGGATGTGGAAGGGTTAAGTTGTTGCTAAAATGTGGAAGGATTAGAACTCTCCCCGGGGTTCTTCACATTCCAAAACTTGCCAGGAGACTAATATATGTAAGAAATTTGGATGATGCAGGAGTGGATACTATATTTGGAAAGAACACTTGCAAGATGGTACAAGGAGCAATGGTGTTGATGAGGGGATTTCGGTGTGGAACTCTGTACAAGTTGTTGGGAAGAACTTATACTAATGGGTGTAACAGTTATGTTGTCCCTGAGCAGAGAAATGAAGGAGACAAGACCAATACTGTCCCAGAAAAGAAGACCATGCTATGGCATCAAAGACTGGGGCATATTGGAGAAAAGGGCCTTTGAACACTACACAGTAAAGGTATGGTTGAAGGTATGTCTAATTGCACTCTGGATTTTGATTTCTGTGAACATTCCATATATGGTAAACAGAATCAAGTAATATTCCCATCTAGTGCTACAAGAGTAAAGGGTATCTTAGAGTTGATACACAATGATGTTTTTGGACCTGTTCTTGTTCCATCCCTAGGTAAATCTGTGTATTATGTTTCATTCATGGATGATTTTTCAAGGAACACATGGATTTATTTTCTTAGAAAGAAATCCGAGGTGTTTGATAAATTTAAAGAGTTTAAGGCTCTGGTAGAAAATCAGACAGAGAAGAAAATAAAGGTATTGAGAAAAGATAATGGTGGAGAATTATGCGGAAATGAATTCAAATAATTATGTAATAAGTGTGGTATAGCAAGGCAGAAGACTACTCCATGCACTCCTCAGCAGAATAGAGTTGTAGAAAGGATGAACATGACACTGATGGAAAAAGAAAGGAGCATGCTCAGTGCTGCCAGGCTAGGACAAGAATTCTGGGCAAAGTCAGTGGGTACAACATGTTACTTGGTCAATCGATCACCTTCATCAGCGTTGGATGATAAAACTCCACATGATGTATGGTTTGGATAGAAACCCTCTCTTCAACATCTTAGAGTGTTTGGTTGTGATGCTTATGTACATGTTCCAAAGGAAAATAGGAGTAAGTTGGATAAAAAGGCTGAAAAGTGTATCTTTATTGGTTATAAAGATGGTGTGAAAGGTTATAAGCTTTGGAACCCAGAAACCAAGAAGACTGTTTACAGTCGAGATGTTGTTTTAAGAGAGGTAAACAATGTGTCATGTTATCACATAGTTTGTAGATGCAAGAAAGGCTAAAGAATAGTAGGTCAAACTGGAAAAACATGAACCTTCCCCACCTAATGTCACCACAATGGGGAGGCTAGGCCCAGGGGAGACATCCCCCGTAACCTAGGGCAAAGGCTAATAGTACAAAGACAAATTCCCCCCTCACAGATTACCTCCAATCAGATAGTTCTGACTAAACATCCAATAATAGAGTATAACCAAAGAAAAGAAAAGCACCTGCTTGAGACAACACAAAAAGGAGACTAATACATGCAATCTTGGTTAGTACTTCATAAATTGATGACTATATGATATTCAATATAAGCAGTTTTTAAAAGTGAATATTGACGAAGTCAATGTTTGAAAAATGGCAATGATAAATATGTCACTTGTCAATAGATACAAGAATGATATGGCATCCAATGTAATTAATCAATACTTAGTCTAATAAATGCCCTCAACTACCATTCAATTTTTTATAAAGTGAAACATTGCTGCATCAAGATGAAATAACCAAGGGTGACGTCAACAGTCCAAGGTTAGTAGGTTAGGGTTAGTGTAGTTAGGGTTTCACTTTAAAAGAGTTTGAGAGTGTTTGGATCAAGGTATTACTTCAACGTTGATACTGGAGATCAGTGCCTTAGGGTTAAATGGAGTCAAAAGAGTGAAGGACGCACAGGTTGAAGGAGATGAGATGTTAAGAGGACTGGAGGGAAAGGTTTCAAGGTGCTTCTAAAGCAAGGCCTCAAAGACAGAACCCTAGGGGAGAGAGGCTCACTCTGGTGTTGCAAAAGCAAGGCATGGTGCTCTCTCCTCCTTCCCGGCAAACGACTAGCTCAGATGAAGCACAAAAACAAGATGAGAGAGCTTAAAGAGGGAGAGTGTTGTTGTGGCAAGGCTCTTTCTTCAAACCCTCAGGGAAAAATGGCCGTAGGTGTAGATAACCTAGGCCTAGGACGTCTCCCTCTCTTGGATTGTAAAGGTACAACTAGCACAGGGGAAAGAGAAGTAAGGAGTGTAGCTATGGCTAGGATCTCTTCTTTTCTTTCAATGGCTAAAGGTTACTCTATCAGGGGACATGAGACAATGACTTACTTGTGTGTTTGTCTCCTAGGGTTTTGATTCAACAAATTTATAAGCAATATGCAAGAAATTTAAACTACAACCATTCAAAATGAAGTTTTGTAAAAAAAACACTTACAATTCATGAAGAAATAACCATGCAAACCCTAGTTGTAAAACCTTCCTTCAAGAGAAGCACCATAAATGCCAAAAAATCTCTTCCTTCAACAAGTGTGCATCACTAGTTCAGCCAAAAAACCCAATAGGGCACTAAAAATCAGACCTCACTATGAGTGAGTTGTAATTGATGATAAAAATGAGAGTCAAAACCCTCAATATATACTGTATCAATGACCTAATTTTACTTTTTAGGTCATAAAAAGGCTGACAAGGCCACAATGTCAAAATCATACTGTTTTTACATTAAATGCTAAGTAAAAATCCCTAATCAAGTAAAAATGAGAGTAAAATCCCCTTCAAGGGAGGCACTAGCCCTTTCTAGGGAAAATGAGAAACCAAGGAGCAAAATGTTAGCCCCCCAGGGGCCTCTCCAACATGCCACATGTGCCACTGTTACCCAGTCTACCTCCAAAAGCTTCCATGAAGCTGGATGATGTCATGGTGAATATGGAGATGTCCCAAGCCTTCCAAGGCTAGCGTTCCACTGAAAAGGGGTCATTCCCCCTAGTTCTATTCCTATCGAAGTTCCTCTAATGGAATGTTCTCTTCCTCTTTGGTTCAAAATCCCTAATCCATATCCATCATGTCTCTACCCCCTGATGGGGTCTCAACATCCATTTGGTGGGCTCTTTAGCCCCATGGAGGTTCGAACTGGTCATCTCCCCATGTGTACCGGTCCAAATGGTATCTGCCCATCGGACATGGTCCTGCACATGAAAAGCTACGCCCTCCATGGGCTCATTAGTCACCGGGATCATAGCAATGTTAATCAAATATCATCATCAATATTATTAAACATATGCATAAAAACCCTAATACATCAGTCAATAGCTCAAAGACATTACAAAAACCTGCAATACAAGATTGGATAAAAAGACAAGATGTCCTATTGGGCTAGTATCCACAAGAAAAGGAAAGTTTCCAGGAAGATTTCATCCAAGCCATGTAAGTGAGGTGATGTGGCTAGGGGATGTCGAGACGTGTGGGTGCAGTGAGGGCCAAGGATGCATAATGGTATCTGTGGGTGCCTTTGTAGAAGGCGAGCTATACCTGTCATGGATGCATTTTTTCCAAGCCCATTCTTGCCTTTATTCTTTTTCTTGCTTTATTCTTTTATTTTCTTTTTCTTCTTGTTTTTATTTTTTTATTCAAGGGCTAACCAAAGGACATTGCCTTGACATGGTGACCAGAGCTAATAGTGTTACCCAGAAGTACTTTCACAGAGATGATAAGGTTGGATCGTGATGAGACCGCCTTTCCCTTGCCCATGCAACCAAATTTCATTGCCCTGGCATGGTAACCAGATGGTGGAAATGACATACTGCTAGGTACCCATGAACCTAATAGGCTGGCTCATGATGAGACCCCCTATCCTCTGACTAGGTCTTGTTTTTTATTTTCCGGTTCCCTCTTGTTTCTTGCTGACAGGCCTTTTATTGCCTTCTCAGGGATCCCTGGCCGAGCAATCTCAAGGTTTCATTTTTAGGTTTTTTCCTTTTACCAGTTGATTTTACCTTCTAGGCCTTTAGCCCCTTCTTCCAACGAGATAAGGTGCAATCCTACAAATAGGTCAAACCAATGCCCAGACAAGGGGAATGGGATAAATGAGAGGGAGATAAGATGAAACAGTGGTGCTATGATGGGAGCGGACGATGGATTTTCAGAAATTCCCCCAGTGGAAAACCAAGACCTATGGGCACAGGCTTTCTAGGGCACCCTGTCAATCTCCCCGAGCATGGTCAAGTGGGCTAATGTAATATCCAAGTAGTTGTTAGAGATAAAAGGAATCAGATGCATATATTTGAAAGTTTCAATGATCAAAAGTGACGCATACCATGATACCTGGACCAATTACCTCATGGAGCAAGAACCTCTTCTAATACAAGACCAAGCCGATGGTGACGGATGATGCTACTGCTGACAAGACAAATATGATGCAAGAACAAAAGGATAGGCCCTCCAGGGCCATGCTCAGGTCAATCATGCTCTCGGTACTCCATGTCTAGGACATGTGGGCCTCGAGACATGATCTCCTAGTTATCCCTAAAAAATAGGGATAACATCTGGCTCCAACTCGGGGACATGTGCTCACCGTAGAGCGCATGAAAACCTCAACATCTATGGCATAACCTGTAGACCTGCTCAATCTTTATAGGGGAATTGGTAACAAAAATGTGGTGGTAATGCCACCCCAACATACATACACACACACACACACACACACACATATATATATATATATATATATATAAGCTGAAAGAAAACAATCAATAATGCAAATGTGAAAGAAAATTAACTTGAAATGAAAATGGTATAATACAAGAATATAAAATGCCTACTTACCTGTACTTACTTGTGAAGTCAAGTTACCCCATCCTGGTGGGGTTTGAGGAGGTGCCCGGTGATGGGCATTGTGCGCCTTCATCCCTCCAATGTAGACAGTTAATAAGAGTCATTAACTGACTTTCTTCCAACCTTAAAAGGGCCAAGCTTAAAATGATTGTTTCCTTTGATATTAGTAGGCTTCCCTTTATTGGCATCCCACAGCCATACCACATCCCCCTCCTTGTACTCTATGACTTTGAAATTGGTCGTTCCTTGAACAACCTTGGTGATTTTCCTATCGGTCCCTAAATATGGGGGACATCGACCATGTATTCTTCTCAATTTGTTAGTTTACTGAGTGTTCGTATACCGATCCCATCCATTTCGATGCTCACATATAGATATTCTTCTGATGGGGGGGTGAGCCTTGTTTTCAACATGGGGGGTGGAATTCCTTCCACCTCCACCATTCCTATGAGCGGCCCGACATCGTCAGGTGTTGGTTTACCTTTTGGATGGAACATTCCTAGTGGTTTTGGGGCTGTCCCTAGTCAATATAAGGGTAAAAGTATGCCAAGAGGGTTTAAATTCCCATGGGTTAGCATACCTTTCCTTGGGAGCATGTACCTTGGAGGTAAATTTCCACAATGGGGAGGATTTTCCTTTATTAATACCTATGGTCCAAGGGGGTTCTTCATTGTAACTAGTTTTGGGAACACTTTCCCTTTAGGGTCTACACCTACCCTTGGGGAAAATCTACTCAAGTGCACATCTATTCTGGGGAGAGGTCATGTTCTGTAAAACCCCTATCTTGAACCCCAATTGTAAATATAAATGTAAATATGCTTATAGGATGCTAATCCAGGTTATTATAGGCCAGAAGGCTTATGTGATTATTAATTCAGAGAGCCTAGATGTTAAATGCCAGTGAGCATATTATTGTAATATGTAAACACTCATATCATTAATAAAGTACATAACTATTGTAGACCAAACCAAAAATGTTTATGGGGGGATAAGCTCCACTAGAAAGGGAAGGGGGGCTAAGATTCTAGGAAGAGGCTAAGCTAAAGGGCTTAATCCCAAAGGAATATTATATTATTACTTCTAAGATTTGAGGTAGGGATATAATTTTATGTTATCCTAAGTTCCTATGGGAAGGGAACGAATTACAAGTGGAGCCCGTGAAGCTTCATGAAGAAAAGTGTCCAGTAGGGGACATGCAAATATATTGGGAAACTTAGTGTATTTTGGGGGATCTCGTCATTCTGGAAAAGGGGGGGATCTCGTCATTCTGGAAAAGGGGGGTATCTCATCATTCTGGAAAAGGGGTGGAATCTTACACTCCATTGTTCTGTGATATTCATTTAGCAATCTTCTAATCATTCCTGGAGGGGGGTAACCTTTGTTTCTTACCAGGGGTATGCCATCATTCCTCCATATTTTGGACCCACGGATTTCATCTATCCTCCCTACTTCTTTGTCATGAGCATTGTACTAGTACCTTACTCGAACTAGTATTGTATTGATACTTGTACCTATACCTGGTTAACTTAAGATATGGACGGATGATGTGGGTTGTTGGGCCTAGGGGATTTTGAAGAGAAGGGTTCTTGGGAAGCTCGATGTTGTGGACACCGAGAAAACTGGTTTGAATGCATGTTGAAGAGGTGGGTTTTTAGGCCCATGGTCAAAGAAGCAAGTTTTCAGGCCTGTAGGCATCTCTCTCCAGCTGAGATATTTTCTATGTCAAAGAAGTGGCTTGTTAGTCCCGTGAGTAGTTTCTCTAGGCGAGAAACTACTTGGAATTGTTCCCTGGTGCACTGGGCAATAGCTACAGGGATCTAAGACTTAATGTCTGTCCTGTTACTGAAGCCCCGGAAGGGAAGTGAGGTAGCCAAAGGATTGTTGAGCAGAGAAGGGGCACACTTCTTGGGGTGGGACAAACATGTGGGGAATGAGAGACTGTAGGCTAGTTGCAGCTGTTGGGAACCTTGGACTGGGAAGTTATTCTATTGGTCAGACCTTAGACTGGATTAGTATTTCCTTTTCCCTGATAGAGTTTATGCCCAACTCAAGGGTGATCCTCTACTGAGATTACAAGTAGTGTGATCTATGGCTGGGAGGAACTTGGAAGGTATGCACACAGTTGGTGGTATTTTTACCAAGATAAGTGTCAATTGTGTGTTAAATTACATGTTGCATTATTATTTATGCATATATTTTTATGGGTTTTTCCTGTGTATCATGCATGTGTATTTCTACTATTATTCTGTAAGAATCCCATGTATTTGTAGAGTATTTGTATGTTTAAATATTGTATACAATTTGAAAAATTATTTCGTGTTGCATAGCACAGCAACAGGTGGCTGGGGATGTTAAAATATGGTATCAGAGCTCTAGTTTTCAACACTGATCCTGGAAGGACTAAGAAAGTTGAAATTGAAGTGAAATTTCATAGAGAATTGAAGTTAATATGCGTCCATTGGTGCTAGGAGGGCACCGAGAGAACACTTGGACTATGTTAAAAAGCTCAAGAGGTGTAGCAGTTCGGGAATTCCAGTAGAGGAAAGAAACCACAACAACTATTTATTTGGGCTGCAAGATTAGATCTAGGCCATTAGATCTATTTGGGAGAAGATAGATCCCTCACAACCGTCAGACCTAGAGAAGGTGCGCGGTTTTTAAGCATCAAATTCCTTCGGATTTCGTTGCTCCGACAATTTTTCGTTGTTTGTTGGAAGGGAGGAAAAATCCTCTAAGTCTTCAAGTCCCAGACTTAATCTACACCATAGATCACTCTGAGGAGTGCCAATGGTTGGATTGGTTGAGCATAGATCTAGAATGTGGGATCAAACCACAAACCACAGGAGAAGCGATTGTCAGAAGATCAGGTCCCAACCATTGGATCTGCACACAAGCGAATGTGAGTCGTAGATCTCATGAAAGTTTGGAAATTCAAGACTCTGGGAGAAATGAGTTCTTGTGTTTCCAGGAGGAAAATATCCCTAAGTCCTGAACTCTAGAGTGAATCCTAACCATTGGTCATCAGGTACACATGTCATCATATTAGCGAGTGTCTGGAAGTTCGACAATATAGAGGATCGTGGGTGAAAATCATTCAGGTGTGAAAATTCCCAAAGTCTTGACGCCTGGAGTAAATCCAGGCCATTCATTATTAGGGCCACGTGGACCATGGATCTATGCCCTTCATAGATTTGACGTTTGAAAGTTTAGGGGTTTGGCGGTGATTATCAACAGGAACTTCTGAATCCCGGAGTTCCATAGGAGATCTCAGCCATTAGCTATTGGAGGAGTGTGAGCCATAGATCGCCACTTCGACATTCGACTGTTCAAAGGTGTTGCGCACTAGATTCGTAGGAAGACTCAGAGTCCTAGAGTCGCATAGTTCTTTCTGGCCATAGATCGTGACTGTTGGATCATGTTGTCATTGATGCCAATGGTTTGATTACTTGGGAGATTATTGGATCACATGTCATTGATGTAAATGGTTTGGTTTGATTGATGTCATTGGTTGATGTCAAGTAACTGATTGATATGATTCCCTTAATGAGAATGTTATATGTCCAAGTGGAAACCAATCGATGCAAAGGTAAACAAATGGATGAACTCCAAAGTGGTCCCCTTATGGTGAAAGCCCTCACAGGAAGAC
>ML779019.1:155139-187424 GCA_009831015.1 Picea engelmannii | reverse complement strand
GGGGGTCCGAAATCACCTGTAGAACGTCCATCTGCACGTTGTCATGATGACCGTAGATCTGTGCGCACTTTTTAGTCACCATTCCGGACCCCCCCCCCACCGTTAAAAACAGAACAATCGAGGGGGTGCGGAATCCACTATCAGCCGTTGATCTATGCGCCGCTAGATCGACCATCTATCTAAGAACATTCTTTATTCTCCAGGCGCGAATGCAACAAAAACTTAGGTTTAATTTTTTTTGTGGGTTTTGTGTGTTGCTTCCCTTGCTTTTGTCTCCATGGGATTAGGAAACACCACCGAGCGTCAAAAATCATGAATTTTCTTTTCTTTTCCTTTCCTTGAAAATAATTTGCAAAAATGAAATATTATTTGCAAGCCAAAATACATCCAGAGTGAAAATTTTCCAGTCACCAGATGATCCTATGAATTATAGGGTTATAACACAACGTTAGACTTAGCTTATTTATCGTGTCTGACAAACGACCTTATTTCCCATAACACTTCATGGATGATCATGCCTAAGAAGATACCATTAGAAATTCCCAAGTTTGATGGAAAGCTAGGAGAAGACCCCTCCATGCTTATCATGACATATCATTTGTGGTGCTCATCAAATTATTTGATCGATGATAGTGTGAAGCTGCATCGTTTTCAGATATCCCTGACCGAAAGTGCCGCAAAATGGTACATTGACTTAGAATGCACTTCCTTTAATAGTTTTAATGACTTGGTGATGAAATTTATAATGCATTACCAATTTCCAATACTTTATAATATTGGAATGAATCTCTTGACATCTCTATGAGAGGATACTGCCACTCACATTCTGGTCAAATACATGAGTGGAGGTGAAGATGCAGGATGATCAATACCTAGATTCCAGACAAATTCCTAATGGGGTGGTTCATAAAGTACCTCCTATGACCCATTTTCAAAGACATGGTTATGGCGGGGGTGACTACCCTTGGAGTAAGCCATCATGCATTCCCAACACTTGGATTTGATTTACTCTCAGTTGGGCACTCTTTGTGATATTATCTCACATGCTCCTAGGCCATTGAAAGATCCTAAAACTACAAACCTAGGACCCCATGATAATGGTGTGGTGGGTTATGTTTCCCATGCCTTCGTGGGAAAATTCATTGACCAGATGGGTCACATGTCTATCTTATCAAACTCATCAAAAATTTTCTCTAATGATAAAACTACAACTGTCCCTACTTATACCTACGAGGTGAATTTAGTGCAATCCACACAATCAAAGAATACTAAAAAACATGGAGAAAATAATAAGGGGAATAAAAATAAAAATTCCAAAATTGAGCAAGGGACCGCTCCTGCCGAAAAAAATAAAGAGTGGGACATGAAAGAGAAAAATAAGAGTCGGTTCCCTTGTAATATTTGTGGGGAGGACCACCCTACTCATCAGTGTCACTGGAAGGATGAGATCCATCGGTATTTGGCTCAACAAAGGGCCCCCAACAACCTATTGTCATGAATCATCCTTTTCCCCCTCAACCTAAACACGTGGTTGCAACAAACCCTACCCCTATGCAAAGGGGCATGGAAGGTACCCCTCATATTGATGGGTCATCCTCTAATTCTTCCATTTTCATGTGTGAAAAAATAGTTAATTTGCAAGCTCGAGCCAAGAACTATGACAATTATGATCCTACTCCTATTGTGCATGAGCCAACATATTCTTCCCAACATGATGGCCCTCTTTAGATTGATAATCCATCATTTGACATAACGATTCTCCCCCTGAAGTGAATTATTTGACAAATGACATATAACCTGAATACATGGTCTACGCACAACTACAATATTGTGGAAGAATTGGCCCAGGAACCCTAGTCCTTGTCCACACTCGAAGTTCTCCAAATTTTCCCAACACAATGGAAATCCTTATTATTTGCCATAGGTGAGGTGTATCCCTAAGAGTCAAGTTTTATAACCTTTGATTCTGATAAGGTTCATCATAGGATTTCCCATCAAATCACTTTTCAGATCAAATTAATAATGATGGGGAAAAATAGCCTTTGCACTGTGATTGACGAAGGCACCTCGACTTGTATCATGTCTATGTCTTGTTGGAAGGCCATTGGATCTTTGAATCTCAATACCTCGACAACAATATTGAAATAATTCGATGGACATATGATCCAACCCCATGGGATAATCACTACCTTATCCATCGAGTTAGGTGGTAAGAATGTCTATGTTGCTATGGAGGTTGTCGATGGACCTCTTGAGTAAAATTTGTTACTTGGTTGCACTTGGTTCTACGAGATGAATGTAATTTTCTTGTCGGTATTTAGGGTCATATGCTTCCCTTCTCAATGGAGAATGGTGTCAATCAATGAACTTATGTTTTGTACCCCATACCTTGGATCTAATGTGGGGTCTAATGTACCCTTTGTTGGTGAGACCCAATAGTATTATATGAGTGTTGATGCGGGGATGTTTAAATATTATTCACTCATGGGAACATTCACTCTTTCCCCACCACCTCCTACCGCGAACATTTATCCTATTAACATGATCTCTTCATTTACCAGTGAATTCCTTGTCTTTCCTGATCCTTGGGTGGTTCCTTGTCCCGAGGAGGTTGAGTCTTATGGAGATTCTATGTCTCTCTCAGTGGTTGAGATTTTCAATCCAAAAATATCATCAACATCAACTGATACTTGTTAGAAATTCCATCCTCATATGGAGTGTGTTCAACCTACTCCACCCATAAGGGTTGTTGACTCTCTGAGTTCACATGATTTTCTAGATACTGAGTTGCCTTCAGATGAGGCCGTTCTCAAATTCATGGATTCTGTAGATAAGCCAAAGGATGAGATGATGTATCAATCATCTTGTCTTGATTTAGAACCAATTAGAGTTATCATGATGAGTCTTCACCCAGGACTGGGTGCATTTGTTGGGGAACCTAGTAGACCTCCTATTATTGACCCTTTTCAACCTCAGATCTACTTTACATAACCCATACAAATTTGTAGTGCCTTATACTTAGGTGTGTGGTGTCATTTCTTTTGTTTTTCATATATCATATCTAAAAAGTCCAAAAATGTTTTCTTTTCTTGATATTTCACTACGTGTGTTGACCCCATAATCTAGTTTACATGTGTTGACATGATTATGGGGATTTTTTTTACGGAAATGGTGACTTCCATCGAACTTGAGGTATGTGTTTCCTGAATTGGCATATAGGGATATGTTTTTCCCTACATCCAAGATTTGCATTATTTACTGTCCATTCTTCCGACACATGCGTTAGGTTCGATCCCATTAGGTTGTGACATTAGCCACTCCATTTTTGCACATTGTAAATTGTTTGGTAGTGCCTACCCTCCAGGGATCCCTAGTTAACACATAGATTTCCATTTTGTGCCCATGGTATGATTTCTTGTAGGCACAAGAACCCTCCTGTAGTCTCACCATGACTTGACACTGAGACTCATTTTCCTCTCTTCATCTATATTTTGGCCATTTCCCAAGGGGATTCCCAAAATTTTCGTGTTTCTTAATGGTCACCTATGCATTTGATGCTCAAGTCATATACTCTGCCACCACACTGTTGTTTTTCCAAATTATTTTAACTGTACTACCGTATCCTTTGACCATCCTCCTCTTCCATTATTTGGCCTCCATTTTGCATCCATTTACCCATGGAGAGAACAACAAATAAAAGTCTATCTCACTTGCTAGTACCATTTTCATTAATTTTTCTGAGGTCTATTCCATGTGCTTGGAACATAGAAGCATGTTTTTAAGCCAATAGTTCTCTCTAGACGAGTACACTTTTATCTCTTTTTTAGACTCATAAAAGGACATGACAAAGATACATATCGAGTACAATTTTATTTATTTTTCATATTCGTTAAAAGACACAAAAAATACATTGTTACAAGTATACTTTTAACTCTTTTTTAGGATCATTAAAATTGAACGAAAAAGACACTACTTAACAAACTTTTATCTATTTTTTTCACTCGTTAAGCCATGAAGGAGATACCAAAAAACCAAAAAAAAGAAAGAGTGGGGTTTTTTTACCATTGATATTTTCTTGAAATGGCAGTGTCAGTTGAGTCACCCTTGAAAGTGGTACGTTTTTTTTTCATCATCTTATAGTTGGGTTTTATCTTGCCTAGGAGTTTTCCCAGTAAAATGAGTCATAAATACTCCTCTGACTAGTTTCTCTTCCAGTTATCATTGAGAGTTCTTCAATTCCTCCTACGTTGTTGCACTATATTCCTTTAGCTCTTGGGTCTTGCTGCCAAGTCACCATTATGTCATGCTATATGTTCAAGGGAAGTTTAATCCTAGGTTGACCATTTGCTATTTTTTTGAATTTCCATGCCAACCATCCCTGTGTCAGTTGTACTTGGTGATACTCTCTCTTCACATAATCTCTCAGTGTATGTTTCATGTCGATTGAGGGGGAATACATTAAGGCCCTCCTTTGACGGATCTCTTCCCATCGAATTCAACACATTATCTAGGAAAGGGATCTAGAAACTAAATAGTATCTTGGAGCTTGTAGTCCTTAGTGGCAGACCCTCTCACAATCGATAATTATTTTCCATATTCAAATCTTGATCGATTGATTATATGAGTGTTTGAAATCATATCCTCTATTCACAATCACTAGATTGTACTAGGTACTTCAGGGTTCATTTTCATCATTTGTGGGTCCCCTCATATCTATTAATGATATACATCAATGAACAATAATCAAATGGTTTCTACCATGCTCGACATCGGCTCATTTATTTTCATGATGTATATTTATACCATCGAGGTTTGATACAAAGACCTTTTGTTTGGGGCCATATCATTCCTTTACAACATCCCCTCCCAAGTTGCGATGGAGTATATCACTTGTGTTTGAGTGCTTTGAAGACTTCATGGAAACTTTCCTCAGTGCTTGTTTTATTCCTAATGTATATGCTCTAAAATAGATCCACATTCTATTTTCTCATGGATATGATTCTATTGATGACATAGATCCATATTGTGTTGGCTTGTGGCCATGATATTATTTATTACATGGATCCACCATGTACTTTTTCGTGGCCATGGTATTGTATTTCACTTCATGGATCCACAATGTATTGTGTTGGAGGTCACTCTTTGTTTCTCTTCTGAGCATGGGTATGCCTACCTTAGGTACGATCTATATAGGTCGAATTGATGTCTGATTGCATATACTCATTGGTTCCTTGATGTCTGAGCTCCTACCTTATGCCACTCGTCACCATGAATTTTCATAATGTGTTTTGGCCATCAGTTCCTCTTTTGACCTCATATTAGGGGGCATATGTTATGCTTGTATTTTTAAACATAGGTTGTGAAAACATGTTATTATATGTTATGAGGCTAGAAGTACATAACTGATTAAAATTCTCATAATTATTTCACAAGGAAATAATTATTTTGTCACATTTTCATAATTATGAAATAACAATTATTTCATAATTAAGAAAAAACCTATAATTGAAAAGAAATCTCACAGTGAGATGGAAAAATATCATAATTGAGCATGGAACTTGAGGAAAAATATTATAATAGAGAAAAAGTTTATTATAGGTTGGAAAAAGATCATAATTAAGCATGAAACTTGTAGATGACTTGTAATTTCTTAGTTCACATGCCATCAATCCTATCTATGAATTGTAATTTATTAGTTCGCATGCCATCAAGTTATCCATGACTTGTAACCACCTGGTTCACAAGTCATGAATCCTATCTCCAATCTTTTCTAAAATCCTATAAGAAGAGGCCAAATCAAGGATATGAGGAGCGAGAGTTTGAGAGTGGTTATGCTGGAAAAATTGAGAGAGAATCTCAAGAGCCTAAGGCGAAGCATTGAGAACTCGGAACGAGGAGGAATGCATCAACAATCAAGGTAAATAAACATTCATGCAATTTTCCATTTGATTTATAAGATATATCTATGTGTTTTCCCCTCTACAAATTCGTTGCATTCAATTATATGTGGCATATTTTATCTGTCCTTGAGTAGATCGGATTAGAGTTGATTTGGTTTGTGATTTATTAACACTAGAAAGAGTGTGTATATTGGTGTTTGTTTGTCACTTGTATGCATGAATTGGGTTGAAGGATATAGAGATGGATCTCTGGGACTACACTATCCAAGGACATTATAAGAAAACCTTCATTTGAAAAGATATGTCATTCTGATTCTTCTCTCATTGTAAAAGGAATGAATCTATTCAGATCTAGGGAAATCCCATAGATATCTATACTCGTTGTCTGTCTTAGATCAAGGGAATATCCAAGGGAGACCTAGCTTATCTATAGGCCAAATTTATTCATAAAACTTCATCTATATTCTGGCTATATCTTGAGGGGCTTCCCATATTTTTTTGTTTCTTAATGGTTAGCTATGCATTTATTACTCGCGCCATTTATCTTTCCACTATGATATTGTTTTCTTAGATCACGCTTACCGCTATTGCAATAGGTCTTGACCATCGACCTATTTCATTATTTGGCTTCCATTTTTCATCCATCTACGATGGAGTGAACAACTACTAAGAGTGGATCTCAATTTCCTGTACCCATTTGAATTCATGTTGCTTAGGTATGTTCCATGTGCTTGGAACATAGGAGCTTGTTGTTAAGCCACTCATTCTCTCCAGACGAGTACAATTTTATCTCTTTTTTTGAATCGTAAAATACATGAAAAAAGGAACTATTGAGTGTTGGAATAAGGATTGAACGTAGAGGAAAACATATTAGAGAGAAGTGGTGGTGTCAAAAGGCACCATAACACTAAAGAACGAGTCACTCATTGAGAGTGAGAGAATATCTCCCGAGATGATCAAATAATATGAGATGATCAATAATTGATGATAGATCGTATATAAATGGGTTTGTTGATGGATCAAACTAAACAAACTCGAGTGAAGGAGGTTGCACCTGTCCATAAAATGTGGATCAAGAATACGTAAGTGGACATGGTCAACCGAGTGTTTAGTCAGTTGTCTACCCAAAGAATTGGTCGACCCATACATCCGACAAGGTGCAGTTACAAAGGAAATGCATGTTCCAACACCCCCTCGTAAACTAAGCTTGGAGGAAAACAAATTCTGTAGCATTCCCCCATGATTTTTTCTTGAATGCAAAAGATGATCACAAGACGGTACAACAATATTACTGAGGAGGCATGATCTCCATCAACATGGATCACGGCCAAATATCATCCATCCATTGCAAACTGGTTGTAAAATATGTTGTCCAATCACTGTCCCAGTCGGTCCAAAAAGTCTATGCAATAGGTACAATAAAAAGAAGTGAAGCTGCCAACAACACATTCGAACATGGTTCTATCGGTCTCAAAATCCAAGTCGAGTCAATAAGAATCAAGTGATTCAACAAACAACTCAGCAGTTGCGTTTACACATCAAAAAATTCAATTACTCCCCCCCGTAAACACAATTGAGGGGTCAAAGCATCAATAACAAATCTTTGGTGAAACACACGAGTAGACGAACAATGGATAGTCAAAACTTAGTCAATAAATGCATAGTCAAAACACCTCCAGTCGAATGTCAAGTCGGGTCGAACCTAGTCGACCAATACCCCTGTCAAGTGCCAATCAACGATGAAGTTGGATCAAGCCTGTGGTTGACCACTGCAAAGCATCAACGATGAAGAGGATGATTGTACATATGTACAACCGAAAAAACAAAAAGATAGGAATTCATCAAACATCGGTTCAAATTTTTCCATGACCACTCATGAATCCAACCATAGTTAATCATGGTAGTTAGAACGGGTCCATGGGTATGTCTTTCACGTCTCTTATGCAAGGATCTGAAAGCATGATTTCCATGTCTGAGATGCTAAGGATGAAAATAAGGAACAAAGGGTTTTGCAGGCTGATCAAGAGATATAGGCTCAAGGTCAGGTGTACTCTCAGGAGTAGCACAACCAAGTATATCGACAACAATGTCATAAACAGAAATATTCATAGAATATCACATGTCAAGAACAACCATTTTATCAATTTGTTCAGGATATTTCTCTAATGGAAAATCAGTATGAACTCCACTTGCAATGAACAAAAATTTCATGTTGGTAGCAAGGGCATGTGTAGGCAAGGAGGCAACAACAACATCATATCCAAGACCTATTCTTAGTGTCAACATCATAGGAATAATAGGGGTAGAAATACCTTGTTGATTCTTCCCAAGTCCTCCTCCGGTATATTCTATCTTGCTGTGCAGTCGAAATCCTATACCTGTAGTGTGTTTTTCAATGCTAGGTGAAAGAACATAGTTATTAGTTTCAAAGCATAAATTGACAACATATTTCTTACAAACAAAAGTAGGGAGTGGAGTAGAAATGGGCGAGCTTGGCAGCTCAACAACATCAACATTATTCTCACAAACAACTGGACTAGAAGCAATGGTGGAATAAGAAACATGTGAGTCTGGCTGCTCAACAACATCAATCTTCTTCTAAGCAGTTTTCTCAACATTTTGTTTAGTAGTCTGCAAGGTTTGAAGAGTCTTAACCTTCTCAGTCAGCTGTAGCAATATGGAATCATAATCTTCCTTCAATGTCTGATATTCGTTAAACAATCGATTGTTATCTTCTTGAAGAGAAGAAAATTCTTCACGAAACTCATCAATGGATTCTTTCTAGAGGGAAACCTCACAAGTTAATTGGGTATTTTCTTCCATCATCTGAATGACATTTTTTCTCACTATTGTATGAGGAAGATATTTCACGTCTTCTTCTAGTTATTCAAGAAGGTTAGAATTCTCCTCAAATTCATCTACAAGAGTATGAAAAAATATAGCAACAATGTTCCCCATGGCAACAACTCTTTGGACTTCTCAATCACACACTCTAGAACACGTGTTTTGCATATTTCAACTGATTTTTTGGTCACCAATTTTCTGTCTTCAAGGAATCCTTTTCACAAGAGAGGACTTTCACTTCTTTCACAGATCATCGAAAATATCCTTCTTATCACTAAAATCATCCACCATATCTTGAAAAATGGTTTCCATAGTCTATTCTAGGTCAACAATATTCCTATATTTCTCATCGAACCATTGTAGAAGGATGGTTTGAAAGATGTCAACCTGATCTTCCAACTGGGTATGAGCTATCTATAGCTCACTTTTCAGTCATTGATATTTAGTCTACAATTGCATATCAACATTATACAAGGAAGTGACTTCTCCTTGAAGTCGGCTGTGAGATTCTTCCAAGGAAGGAGACTTCTTCTCAGGAATCTCCCGCAATTTTTGAAGCATCAGAGCTTCATCTTCATCTAACATGCCCATCATCGATTGAGGGAAAAATCCAAGACAGTAAGTCTGCAACAAAGTAAAATGGATGGAAGGTCGACAAGAAGTCTAACGACTTACACCGAGTCGGTTTTATGGCTGGCCGTTCAGGAAAGGGAGTCACCAATCCACAAAATGCATAGACTATTGATGATTTAAATACTAGAAAAACTATTTCGCACAATATTTAATGAGGTGGAGCATCTAGTACTTCTCATAATAAGCACAAAAAACATCTACCTTCCCAAGCTTCATTGGTCGCAAAATTCGAACTGATCGCCAAATAGAGGTGAACCAGTCAGAAAAAGGTGAGTCGAATCCTCCATGGCATGCAAGTCAGTTGGATCTAGACAGATCCCGTTGGGGCGAAGAAAAGAGTGGATGGCATAAGCGCTAGGACATCCATCGAGACTTCTTCTTAAATCAAATTCCAAGAATATCCACAGATTAGTCTAACCAAAGGTTGATCAGTGAGAGGAAATGAGAGGCCGAGCAGTGGACACAAAGTTTAGGGCATCCACGAGTTGAGATCAATCGAGCCACCAGTCAAGAGTCTCGTCAAAACCCAAGTCGAATCCATTCCCGATCGATGGAAAGAGAGGCAGGTCAGATATTCTTTCCACTTCGACAAGCACACAATAAGTCGAGGTAAACCATGATGAGAGTTTCCTCCAGTTGGATTGAAACCATAGTCAACTACCTTTGAATTTCACGTGTATGTAAAACGCTGTGCGTCAAGTCACGGTAAACAAGAATCTGGTGTTAGTCAGGTTGACGGACCACCAATCAAGTCTGGTCGAAGTCAAATACCAATTCGAGGGGCCACCTTTATCAATTGCATGTGTCCTCGGTCGAGGGCATAGCTCGAAACACAAAAAAGAGGAGGGTTTCAACGAGAAAAAAAACGATCTTCAATGGGTCTGTGGATTTCGACAAAGAAATTTCAGTAGTGAATGCAAAATCCAAGGCATTCACCTGTAAATAAATCCTCGAGCAAACCCGAGTTGATTATCTCCATTATACGACAAAGATATTTATTCCCAGAACAATTTTATCCCTTTTTCGTCCGTGTCTTCACTACGATCCCAAGATCAAATAACCAACAACTATTATACCATGTTGGAACAAGGATTGAACATAGAGGACAATAGATCTAAGAGAAGCGGTGGTGTCGAAAGACACCGTAGAACTGAAGCACGAGTCACTCTATGAGACCGAGAGCAGATCTCTTGATATGATATGAAAATATGAGATGATCAATAATCGATGATAGATCGATCACTAAGATCGTCTATAAATAGGTTTGGTCTATAAATAGGTTTGGTCATGGACCAAAAGGTGAAGGTGGTTGCACCTATCCATAAAACATGGATCGAGAATCCATAAATGGACATAGTCAACCGAGGGTTTAGTTGGTTGTTGACCCAAAGACTTGGTCGACCCATACATCCAACAAGGTGAGGTTAGAAAGGAACCACATTTTCCAACATCGATTACACTTTTATCTCTTTTTTCAGACTCGTAAAAAGACATGAAAAATACACCATCATGAGTATACCTTTAACTCTTTTTCGAGCTCATTAAAACTAAAAAAAAAGACACTTCCAAGCATACTTGCATTCTTCTTTAGTGCTCATCAAACCATGAAGGAGACACTAAAAAACCAAAAACATTATAAAAAGGAGGGTTTATTTTACCATTGATCTATTCACTAAATGAGAGCATCAGTTGAGTTTCCCTTGAACATGGCATCTGTTTGAGTCATCATTTCAAAGTTGGGTTATAGCTGTCCTAGGAGCCATCCCAATCATATGAGTCACAGATACTCCTTCGGCTAGTTACTCTTCCAGTAATAATGGAGATTACTTCAATGCCTCCTACGTTATTGCACTATATTCATATATCTCTTGAATCTTGTTGCCAAGTCACCATTGTGTTTTGTTATATGTTCAAGGAAAGTTTAAGCGTGAGTCGGTCATATTCTTTTTTTTTCTTTCCGAGTTAGCCATCCATGTATCAATTGTACTTGGTGATTCTATCTCTTCACATAATCTCTTGGTGTATGTTTCATGTCAATTGATGGGGGATACACTAAGGCCCTCCTTTGATGGATTTATTCCTATCGACTTCAACACCTTATCTAGGAGAAGGATCTAGAAACCAACTAGTACCTTGGATCTTGCAGTCCTGAGTGTCGGGCCTCCTTGCAAACAACAATGGGTGTCCATCATTGACTCATGATCAATTGATTCTATGAGTGTTTAACATCGGATTTTCTATTCACACTCACTAGATTGTACTAGGTACCTTGGGATCCATTTTCACCATTGGTGGATTCCCTCGCATATGTTAATGATATACATCAATAAGTGATAATCATATGATTTCTACCATGCTCGAAATTATCTCATCTATTCGCATGTTGTAGAATCGTACCATCGGGGTTTGGGATGAACACCTTTGGTTTGGAGCCACATCCTTCCTTCACAACTTTTTTCACAAGTTGCGACGGAGTATATCACTTATGTATGAGTACCGTGAAGACTTTTGGGGCACTCTCCTTAGTGCTCGATGTATTCTTGACGTATACTGTGACATAGATCCGCATTGCATTTGTTCATGGCTAGAATCTTTTTGATGACATGGCTCCACCGTGTACTTTTTCGTGGCTATGGTATTTCATTTTATTTCATGGATCTGAAGTGTATTGTGTTGGAAACAATTATTTGTTTCTCTTCTGAGCATGGGTATGCCTACCTTGGGGATGATCTATATATGCCAACTTTATGTTTGATTGCAAGTACTCACTAGTTCCTTGATCTTCAAGATCTTTCTTTGTGCAACTTGTCACCATGGATTTTCATAATGTATTGTGGCCATTAGTTCCTCTTCTGACCTCATACATTAGGGGGAATTTGTTATACTTGTATTTTCCACCATAGGTTTTGTAAGCATGTTTTATAGCCTTATTTTACACCCTACATGCCAGAAGGGAATCCAGAAGAGGATGTAAGCCAAAATGCATCGTTTGCCTAAGATTTGAGTGCTATTTTGGGATCATCACTGAATACATAGTAGATAGCAAGAGATGACCCTCACACGACAATAGTGTTCAAGAAGCGATGACCCCTCAAACTTCTAGATTCAAGGAGTTACGAGAATATAGGTGGGGGATGGGTTTTATATTCATGTCAAGGACCTAGGAAATCATAACATTCGAGTGTCTAGTGGTCTCTAGAATATCTAGACGCTCTCCCAAGCCTCCTCCAAAGAGATATATAATAAAGGAAAGTCTTGGGAAAGAGAGGATAATTCAAAAGTGTTGTTATGCCATCCATTTTTAGAGGTGCTTGTCTTGTCCATCACAACCATAAGTTAGTGAGCCTAGCTTGAACAAGAAGCCGAAGGGAGAAGCAAGGAGAAATGAGCAAAGGAGAAATGCATCTACATCCAAGGTATGTAATATTGATTAAATTTCTTCATGATTGATTAATAGATCATTGGTTTCCCCCCAAATTTTGTGTGTTTTATTCATGAATGGTTTGGATCTGAACTTATGAATGATAGATCAAGTTAGATATAATTTATATTACTGATTTATAACACTAGGAGAAGAAGGATAATGGTGTTGTTTATTTCTTGTGTGCATGAAGCATGTGATAAGAGCTGGAGTTGGAACTTCATATCTACATTAGCGAGGACACACGAGAACAACCTTCAAGAATAAGGTATGTTGATCTATCCTATCTTGGTATGTAAATAAGTTGCTTGTCTTAGATGTATAAATCCATGTAAGTCTAAACCCTTTTCTGTCTAGGATTACTAGGCTAATCCAAGGGATATTTTGTTGTGTATTCAAAAATATCCCTGTGAGATTTTTTGTCATAAAAGAACTGGTGACCATACTGGGGAAGAATTCTTCTCAAGTTTGAGTCTCTTTTCCAATCCTTTCCTCTACTTAAGTGCAATTTGATTTTGGATTTTCTTCCATTGATTGTTTCATAGACTAGATCGAGTAGATCTGAGAGATCTGACATAGATATGGAAGATATGGAACAAATCCATCTTCCTAAACAAAACAATTTTTACAAATCATCACTGGTTTCATAGTAGGTGTCCCATTATTCCCCTCGCTGGTTGACATGCTTATGTCCTGCAATGATCTACAAAAACTGTAGAATTGCAAAGAATATCCCAAGCCTTTCAAAATAATTTTTCCTCTGAGCAAAAGGGGCTTTCTATGGTCTGTTCTGATCTTGTCTTTGTCTCTGTTTAAGTGTTTATTATCACATACTTTGTCGTCAAGTTGTTTGATGAATTCTTGTGTGGTTTGCTTCCATTTCTCGGATAGGCTCTGTTTTTGTCTAAGAATTTCAGTCAAGTTAGGCAGAGAAACCAACCGATCTAAAAATATTTGGTAGTGTTTTCCATTGGTTACATTACTTGTCCTTGTGTAACCATTGTTTCATCACTAGATCTACCCTTGTAGGTGAGTATTGGGTGAGATATTGGTAGAGAAAGTGGAGTGGTCTGATCCGACGTCATTTCCAATTTCCTACAACCCCTTTTCTTGGTGATTCTTATTGGTTTTTTCTTTTTCATTTGTATTTCTTTCTTAGATCATGAACTTTTGCATTCTAATTGGAAAAAAAGCCAAAATATCAAAAAAGACAAAAAAATGTTACATGCTTATTTTCTCTTGAAGAATTAGTGAAGAGTGCATCAAGATCATTGTTTGGTTTCATATTTGAATTGCTTGTTCGTTTCTTGGTGTGTGTGAGGTTGTGCTTCTAAATATTACAAAGAAAAGAAAAGCCTCTCTCCCTCCCATAGCTAGAGTTCATCGAAGTGAACGATTTTCATTATCATTCTTGCATTGGATTGGTTGGGTCAAGAGTCAAACCATAAAAAATGTTTCATCCACTATCTTTGGACTTAAGCAACAACCCTAAAAGAAATGTGCATTCTAAAATTTATTAAACAATTTTCTTTTATAGTGAACCAACATTAGATAGGCTTAGGGCCTTGTATTAGGATTGGAGAGTAAACTCTCCAAGGCAACGAAAAATGAAACTTACGAGTCATTAAAGAGGGACAAACCCATTCTTTCAACCAGTGTGTCAGGAGTCTCCTCTAACACATGTGTTAAGCACGAGGTTGGATCAGGGAAAGTAGGGAGACTACCCCTCTGTTTTTTTTGGTGTTTTCAATACCGCTTCAATTTATATGTATACAAGGGTTTTGTTGGTTAACGCCTTCAAAGCTTCAATATTTGTTACCCTACCCTTACGTGCGGCCAAACCTACGATTTTTCACCCGACCAATATTGATTGTTAGGTGATAGCCTTAGTGACCTTTCCTATGGATCTAGAGAGGTGATTGTAGGTAGGACGTGTCGTAGTACTTGTGGTAGACATTCGTTCATGGTCTCAATTTCTCCAGAGGGTGACCACCTTAGTAAAGAGTGCTTGGACTAGTTAGGTTTGTTTTGTCTATATCTGTAACTACTCCTCATACCTTCTCTAGCCAATCTTGTGGGGACTTCATCTCCCCCATAGGGTTAGTTTTCAGAAGTCCCTTGAGCCAATTGGTTTGCTTGCTGTTAGCCTAGTTTTGATTAGGGGTGTTGTCTTTGATTCCAAGTCTAGTTCAGCCTTAGGTTGAATTGTGTTTATATTTTCACATATTACGTTCACCATGGATGAATCATCGCTCCCATCCATTTGAATATGAGGACTTGAGCCTATTACGAAGGTGAAACCTCCTCTGAAGTGGCATGAGATATGTGACAAGTAATTCAAAGGATTTTATCTTTGGTTTAACGAGAGTGGTTTGGTCAAAGTGGAAGTGGTAAATTAACATCCTACACCAAATTGTAATCCTCCTTTGATTGAGCCAAATGCCCCTTTACCCATCCAAGTAAGGGAGATTTTTAGTGAGTCTTTTTTCTTTGTTTAGTTATCCTCCCACCATTTCAGGAACAAGTGTTTCATCTAGTGTAGATGAACCTACAATCCCATCCTGAAGTTGGACAGAGGACAACCCCCTTAGGGGAATTCCAATGATGGCTATATTGCCACCCCTTAGCTCCATTGTACCTACACCATCCATACACTTTTTTACAGGTCCCTCGATCTCCGGGACACCGACTATGTCCTCATTTCCATTCGTTAGTTTTCCTAGTGTTTCTAAAACCATCCCATCTATCCCAACGCCCACCTTTGGATCTTCTTCTAGTGGGGGACCAAGCCTTGGTTTCATCATGGGGGGTGGAATTCCTTCCACATCCACCATTCCTATGAACGAACCCATATCGTCAGGTTCTAGTTCACCTTTTAGACGAAACATCCCTAGTGATTTTAGGGTTGTCCCTAGTCAGGATGGGAGCAGCAATACCTCTGGAGGCTTTAAATTTACTTGGGTAAGAACACCCTTCTCTGGGGGCACATCCCTTGGGGGAAAATTTTCACCTTGGGGATATTTTCCCTTTGTTAACACATCAGGTCCTAGGGGCTTCTTTTAAGGGGGAATGGAAGGTACCCCTAATCATAAGGGTTCTTCCTCAAATTCTGCCATTTTATGTGTGAACAAATGGTCAAGTTACAAACACGATACAAAAATGATGACATTCCAGAGCCTTCTCATATTGAGCCAGAAGAAACATCTTCTTCCTAGCCCGATGGCCCTCTTTAGATTGAGAATAAATATTTTGATGTATCGCTTCACCCCCCAAAAGGAATTCTTCGATGCACGATGCATAATCCCAACACACGGGCCATCCACAACTATAGTATTGTGGAAGACTTGGCCCAGGTACCATGTTCCATGTATGTGCTTGAAGTTCTCCAAAGCTTCCCAACATAGTGGAAATATTTGTTGTCAGCCATATGTGGGGTTGATCCCTCGGAGTCGATTTTGATGACCTTTGATTCTTCTCAGATTACTCATAGGCTCTCCTATCAAGTATCTTTCCAGATCAAAGTGAGAACGATGGGTAAAACATCTTCTAAACAATGGTTGATGAAGGAGCCTTGACTTTCATGATGTCTTTTCTTATTGGAAGGAAATTGGATCTCCTAAGCTCAATACATTTGCGACACTACTAAAATAATTCGATTGACACATGATCCACCTTCATGGAATACTCATTGCCTTACCCATAAAGTTAGGTGGTAATATTGTCTCTGTTGATGTGGAGGTTGTCGATACACCTCTTGAGTACAATATTTTACTCAGGTGTACTTGGTTCTATGATATGACTGCAGTTGTCTCGTCAGTATTTAGGGTCCTAAAGTTCCCTCACCAAGGGGAAATCGTGATGATTGATCAGCTTGTGTTTTGTACCCTAGAATTTGGATCCAATGCAAGGTCAAATGTACCCTTTGTTTTTGATACCACATAGTCTTTTTCCAACGTTGGTGTGAGGATGTGCAAGGATCCTTTGTTGATTGAAAATTTTCCCCTTCCCCCACCGTCTCGCATTTCCAATGTAGCTCCTATCAACATGATTTTGTCATACACCAATGGATCCCTTGGGTTTTTTAATCCTTTGATGGTACCTCATTATAAGGATGTTGATTCATATGGAGCATCCATACCACTCAATGTGGTCGATATTGTCGATTTGGATGCTCCATATGAGTGTGACAAAATCCAGCCTCATATAGAGTGTGATAATCCTACTCCACCCATATGGGTTGTTAACTCTCCACATTCACATGATTTCCTAGATATTGAGTTTCCTTCAGACGACGCCATCCTGGAAGTCATGGCTTCCATAGAAAAGCCAAAGGATGAGGTGACACATCGATCACTTTTTCTTAGTATGGAACAAAGGATATTTAACATGATGAGTTTCTATGCGGGACTGGGGGAATTCACTGGACCATCCAGTAGACCTCCTAGTCTTGACCCATTTCTACCTCGATTATCTTTTTAAGAACTTACCACCAAATTATATGCTACCCCTTCCATCGAATATTCCTATTTCGTACTTCCTTTATATCTTGATGGAGCCCATCAAGGAGCTTTTGTAGCTCACAAGACCACTCATGATGAGTATCTTTGGTTGCATAAATTAATTTCTATGTGACATGGCCCCGACATGGTGTGCCACATGATGCGAATGATGGCCCATGAATTCATCGTTTATGAAAAATATCCTTGGTTGGAGCCTAACAATGGGCTCTAGTTTGTCTAAATCATTATAATACATAGTTCCTTGTACATAGGTGTGTGGTTTGAGTGATTTCATTTTGCATATATTGTATCCAAAAAATACAAAAATAATTTCTTTTTTGAGATTTCACTATGCGTTTTGACCCCCAGAATCTAGTTTACATGTGTTGACAGGATTATGGGGATTTTTTTACAAAGATGGAAACTTCCATCGAAATTGAGGTACATGTCTTAAAATTAACATATAAGGATAGGTTTTTTCCTACATTCACCGTCTCGCATTATTAACCATTTATTCTGCTGTCACAATGCCTTCGGTTCGATCTCCACTGGTTGCGACATTCGTCGTTCCTTTTTCACATCGTAACTAGGTCGCTAGTACCTACCCTTCATGGAAGCCCTAGTTAGCACCCATATTGAAATTTGGTGTGCATGTTTTGTTTTGTGCGTAGGCCTGGGAGCCCTCCTTTAGTCGCTTCATGACTTAAAGATTGAGCCTCATTTTCCTCTCTTCGTCTATATTATGGCCATATCCCATGGGGGTTCCCGACCATTTTTCTTATTTCTTAGTGGTCTACTATGAATTTGTTTATTGTGTCATGCCTCCTACCATCATGCTTCTATTTTATTTGATATTTCTTACTGCTATACAATATGCTTGACCATCCGCCTCTTGCATTATTTGGCCTCTGTTTCACGCCACCTACCCAGGGAGAGAACAACTAGTAATAGTGGATCTCACTTTCCAGTACCATTTTCATTCCTCATTTCTTAGGTTGGTTCCATGAACTTAGAGCATAGGAGAATGATATTAAGCCACTCGTTCTCTCCCACCGAGTATACATTTTTCTATTTTTCAGACTCGTAAAAGGACACAAAAAAGATAGATCATGAATATCCTTTTAACTCTTTTTTGGGCTCATTAAAACTAAACAAAAAAGACACAATGAGAAAAATTGCGTCATTCTTTCAAGTTCATTAAACCATGAAGCAGACCAAGGAAACTTTTATTCCTCTTTAGTGCTCATTAAACCATGACTGAGGAAAAATACAAAAAAAAGAGGGGGTTTTTCACCATTGGTCTATTCTCAAAATGGCAGTGTCAATAGAGCTTCCCTTGAACATGGCACCTGTTTGATTCCTCATGATATAATTTGGTTTTATATTTCCTAGGATCCATACCATAGATACGCCTCCAACTAGTTACTCTTCCAATCATTATGGAGAGTGATTCGATGCCTCCTCCATTGTTGTACTATATTCATCCATCACTTGTGTCTTGCTGCCAAGTCACCATTGTGTTGTGATATATGTTCAAGGGAATTTTAATCCTGTGTTGACCATATACTATTTTTTTGAATTTCCGAGTCAACTATCCTTGTGTCAGTTTTAATTTACAATAATCTCTTTTCACATAATCTCTCAATGTATGTTTCAGGTTGATTGATGGGGGATACATCAAGGGACCATTTCGGTGGATCTCTTCCTATCGAATTCAACACATTATCTAGGAGAGGGATCTGGAAACCATCTAGTACCTTGGAGCTTACACTCCTCAGTGGAAGGCCTCCTCATGATCGAAAATGATTTTACATCATTGGCTCCTGATCGATTGATTCTATGAGTGTTTGACATCAGATCCTCTATTCAGAATCTCTATATTGTACTAATTACCTTGGGGTCCATATTCATCATCGGTGCTTCCCCTCACATATGTTAACGGTATACATCAATGACCTGTAATCAGACAGTTTCTACCATGCTTTTCATCAAATCATTTATTCACATGTTGTATGTTAGTCCCTAATGTTGTCCTTGACTTCTAAGGGAAAGCTAGGGAACATCAGTTATTTCAACGGTTTATGTTTGTAGGTATTTTTGGGTTTATAGGTTGTTTTATGGGTCAATAAGTGGATGAATTAGGCAACATAAGATTCTGGTTACAAAGTCAGGTTTCCACCACATCAACTTAGTCAATTACAATCACTCTGTTCAACTAGATAAGGATATTTATAACATAAGAAAAAGAAACTGCAAGATTACAATATGTTGACTTACATAGAAGAATATTGATCCCAAATATCATTCAGAAACAAGAAATAAATAGTTAAACACAAATTCTGTAACAATTGAGAAAACACCAAAATATTTATTGGTATTCAACATGAACATAATAAATCAAATGCTTCACAAAAGATTCAAATGCATTTGAGTAAGAAAGAATAAATTTAACACAATAATGAGACAATATGACCATCAGAATGCTTTCTCCATTGAGTGTAAAGTGTAGCATATTCCAGCTATACAATTCAGGTCAATATGTCCTATAGAACCACCAGACTTGAACCACAACTTCCTTCCAAGCGGAAGCCCCCCTTTCACTCTGTCAACTAATTTCTTCTTTATACACAGAGTTGGTTTCATCAAATCCTAAAATATAGATGCATTTTTTATTGAGACCTGATATCTGGATAACAATTAGTGATTACATCCCATTTCATATATTGTATTACAACAAGAAACTAGATCTTAGGGAAAATACCTTGAACCTAGGACTAAATCATAATTCCAAAGATATCCTTGAATTTCAAAATAGAATCTATAGAAATTACTCCAAATTCATGTAATAGTTCCCATGATCAAGGACACGTCGAGCCTTTGAAGTGGAAACTCAGGAAAATATAGAAAAATTTGGAAAAAATCAACAAATCTAGAAACATCAACTACCAAGTTCCACCTGTACCTCCTAAAGAGTTCATTTTTTTGAGCAATGGACCAAGTTTCACTTGATTAGGCCCATTCTCGAAGTGGGTTTTGAATGGATTTTCCTAATTCTCACCATTTTCTTGGGCTACTTGTCAGAAGATGACTGCTAAAAAAATCACCTACATGAAATTCTTCAATTTCTACTGAATTTCTAGATCTCTGTTTCAATATTATCCTGATCTTGATTATCCTCTACAATATGAGCTACCTATTCTACTAGATCCTTTGAAGATCCCCAACCAAGTCATTCATTTCAAACTTATGTTGTAGTACCACTAGAAATATTTTGCTCGAGTTGAAAATGAACTGTAGCATTTCTCTCAAGCTGCTGCATCCCAATTTGGATTGCAACTGCCTGGGATGTCAACTGTTGGTGCTCTAATGAAAGAATTTCCAAATATTTTTTCATCTCTTCAACCTCTTTCTGAAGATTGAAATTTTCAAATATTAATCCTTTAACTTTGTCCTCCTTGGTAACCTCTTTCTTTCGTAAAGAATTGTTTTCAACCTTTAGCCTTTCAATTTATTCCTCTTTGTTATCCAACCTCCAATTAGTCAATCCTATTCCATATGATTTGAAAAATTCAAAAGTTGGGGCCACAACATAGGCAATTAGTACCAAGTACCATTTGAAGGGAGGGAAAATGGCAGGTAGTACCCCAACAAAAATTGTTGCAAAACCAACATAACCAGAAGATGTTATCCAAAATGGTATTTTGTCCTTCATGAATATCTACTCTTGCCTTTGTTATTGCATTGATTTTTCATTTTCATAAACTTGAACATTGTTGATGAGAGGAATTGTATTTTTTTTTCCATATTGATATAAACTTCCTTACTAGTAATGCTTATTATCTTTCCTAGATTGTACAACCCATCACCTAGAATAAGAGAAATAGATAAAAACACCTTATACCCATAGAATCCTTTGAAGTCATTGCTACTAAGGTCTGCTGGATACTAGTCATCTGGACGTTTGTTGATAATATGTCATAAGAAGACCCATGATATTATTACCCCAAGTAAAACTGAACAATTGAAAATGTGAGAGAAGATAAGGCCACATCCAATGTAGGTTGGATTGAAATCAAAATAGAATGTGTTATGTAACATGAATCAACACATCTCCCACTTTATTTTGAAAGCCATCAAAATTATGGGAAAATCTTTGAAATTTCTTCATGTTGTCCCTGGAATTTGCAACAGATTTTATACCATTCAGCCTGTTCAAATTTCTTGATAATCTCAGGAAAAACTTCTAGTAATTCAAGTCCATCTAGTTATAATCGAACGACTCATCCTCCCTTCTTAATCGACATGTTGTCAGCTTCTAATTCTAAACACCTATGAATTCTTAGGGTTTCACTTCAAGCTCTTAAGAATACCTGCACAAAACAACTGGTATACATGAATTTTGGATGCAAAAGACAATCAACTATATTTCTTTTTATTTGAAATCCTTTTCAACATTCGAAATTATGACTTTTGATGTTTCGAGTTATGGCTTTCCAATTAGATGCATGAGATACTCGCATGATCTGATTTGAGAATTCAAAATCGTGCATAAAATCTAGTAATCATTAAATAAAATGACAAAATCGAAGACATAACCGTTTGCACAATTTTTGCATGATATTGGGCTTGCTATCACGATCATAGGATCTGAAGCACCTTTGAAAACTGACTTTTCATGTGCTAACATAATAACTCTATTCTGGTAGCGACTCTATTTTTCACTTGATACCTAGAGAAATTTCTTTGATTTGCGAATAGGAAATATTCATAGTGATCTGACATATCCTTTTCCATGTTAAATCTCAAACTATCCTAAAGAAAAAAATGAAAAATTGTTTAAAGAAAACAAAATATCATGACCAAGAAAGATAGAAAGGTATAAAAAGATGCAATCAACCAAAAACAAATAAGATCAGGACGATCTTTTTTTTATGGAATAGGCTAAAAATCAAGAATAAAAGTTGGTAGTAGGTATAGGAACTAACACTCCTTCTGGGGGTAATGTTTTTTGAAGAAACATTAAGAACCTGTAGACCAATGCCTTTCTTTCCCACTTCATCAGTTATAATATCTTCCTTGTTCTTCTCTTAATTGTTCTGATCCCTATTTTACTACAGATCATCTGTTTTGCAATGTGAAATATCAAATTCGAAGAAACTAGTCATTAGAATAGTGCCTCCATTGGGCTATGGAGTCCTTATTCTTGCACACTGAAAACTTGACACTACTCTCACACTACAAATTGATATTCAAAATGAAACTAATGTTCTAAAAATTAAATCTTATTTATGTACAACTCCTAAACAACTAACCAATCAAATCTTGATCAAGTCACATCAAACTTCCAATGCAACCATGAACGCTTTTTACTAACTATCAGAACTTCTTGTATGCAACTGATTGATAAAACACAAAAAAAATGTGATAGATACATAAAAAATATTATGGACAACTCAGAATTACTGTTACAATTAAGTGGAATACCAAAAGATGCAATGTTTGGGACCCTTGAAGAATTTTTCTCCATCCAATCAACCAATGGGTCATGAAAAACATGGAAAATTTCTAGCTAATTTAAAAGACCAGGTTGTTGTTGTATGATTTCTGCTCCATTGGCAAGACTATGATCATCTTGTCCTGCTTGAAACAACTTATGAACATCATACACTTCATAATGGTCAGGGGTAGCAACATTCTCTTGAACATATTAATAACTTCCTTGGACATAAATCTCTTTAGCAACATGGAAAACAACAAATAATCATGATATCCAAGAGGTTGCAATATAGTTTAATTAATTCCAAGAGTAGGAAAAACATGCTTAATAAGATATTGTTTTTGTTGAATTGCTTCTTCTTGCCCCGACTGATTGGATGGTCTTTGAATAACCACTGTTGGTAGTAATTCATCTTGTATATAAACCACCCAGTTTGCTTTGTTTTCATCCAAAGAATCAAATTCATAACTGTGATATAATGGCTCAGAGCTATGAGTTTCAATGCATGCTAATTTAGAAATATGTTCATCAAAAATAGGCTCTGACTCTAAACCATAACTATCATATGAAGGATATGATTCTTCATTGAATATAGGTTCGTTGGTTTCATGGAAACACTGATCAAAATGCTTCATAAAAGGAGATTCTCAATCTAATAATGCAATGTCATAATTGTATGCATCATAAACTGGTGTATTTGGATAAATATATAATGATAATGATAATTTTTTATTTTATTATTTCATTATAAACTGATTTTTTCTTTCAGGAATAGAGGTCAACCTTTCATCCCATAACTCACCATCGATACCTTCATATTTATCATTAATTATTGACTCAAAAGATGAATGAATTGACATAAAATCTGAATAATCAACCAAAACCTTCTCTTGATTCCTGGAAATTTATGAAGAAATTTGCATGTCTTGATCATTTCCAAGAGGAAGACTATCAATATGTCTATAATAGTCTTGATCTTTCTCAGAAGAAAAAGAAAGAGGAATAATATTCTCTTGCAAGTTTTCCATTTCCTTTTCACTATAATAAGCACAGTATTCCCTATGATGTAGACTTGACTCAATTTTTTCACAACAGTTTTAAAATAAAATATCAGTAGGAAAGAGTCTTCTACAATGATTATGAAATAATGTATGCAAACTTTTCAAAGAAGATATACTTCCAGGAGATAAATATGTGTACCATTGTCTTGCATCACCCTCGAGAGAAACATTTTCATAAGTACATCTTCATGAAAAATGCCCAACTGGTCCATGCATTCATGAAATTTGATGAGGTGTTGAGCAGTACGATCATCCTTATCTTCTATAAATATGGGAAGGTAGTCTCCCAACTCATCTATTGTAGGAACACCATTCGGAAAACCAAGAAACATCAACAAAATTTAAAGGAGAAAACCTTCAATCCAAAATAATATCCATCTGAGTCTCTGACGTCTTGAAATTGTGGAATCGCCACTGGATTCTTTAACCATGGAGTTGCCAGGTGAATGATCCACAGTCTTTATATTCCTAACCTTTGTTCATCATCAAAGATCATATCTGATAATTTTCGTTCTCTAAGGGAAAATATATTTGTTCCATCGCCCCCGACAACATTGCCAAAATATTTTAGTCCCTAAAGTTGTTCTTGATTCCTAAGGGAAAGCTTGGGCACCACAGTTATTACAATGATTTATGTTTGTAGGTATTTTTGGGTTTATAGGTTGCTTTATGGGTCAAGAAGCGGATGTATTAGGAAACATAATATTCTGGTTACAAAGTCAGGTTTCCACTACATTCATTTAGTCAATGAATGTAACATCCCCAACATCCAACTAGGCTTTGCCACAAAATATTTTCGAACTATATACCAAATTTAAACATACAAAAAATATGGAAATACACAGATTCTTATAGAATAATAATAAAAATACACATGCAACATACACATGAAAAACCCATAAAAATAAACACATAAATAATAAGGTAGCATGTAATTTAACACACAATTGATAGTTATCTTGGTAAAAATATCACCAACTACGTGCATACCTTCCACGTTCCTCCTAGCCTTAAACCACACTGCTCAAAACTCTCAACAGTGGGTCACCCCCGAGCTGGGACTAAACTCCACCCATGTAAAGGAATTACTAACCAGGTTGATATAACTCAGACAACAGGAAAAACTTCGTCACAGGTGCCAACTCAAACGAACAACCTACAATCCTTCATTCCCCACTTGTCTGTCCCACCCCAATAAATGATCCCCTTCTCTGCTCAAAAATCCTTCGACTTCCCCACTTCCTTTTCGGGGCTTCAACAACAGGCTGGACAGGAATTCTTAGAGACTTGTAGCTGCAGTTTGGCACCTCCGGGAAATCAATTCCCAACAATTCTCTCACCTAGAGAGAATTTTTCATGGGCTTGACAGCCCGCCGCTTTAGTATCCCACAGGCCTAACAACCTGCTTCTTCAGGCCAAATCCTAAGATAACCAGGTACATGTATAGGTACATGTACGGGTATGGTACTGGTTTAGGTACGGTACATGCACACTCACCTTCACATGTATCAACTTCCTTTAGCTTGGGTTCCTTCGATAAGCGTCTGGTGGTTGGATTTCTCAGTGGCATTTTACCTGTAGTTGGAACATAGTTTATAGACCGTGTAAGAAATCAGATGCATAAATAAATTACGAACTCCAAATTGAAAAACTTGAGCACATACCTCTGCAACTTTATTAACCTACTTTTATGACCTAAGGATCAACACATTCTCGAGACACTTTCTTTTATTCTTTGGATGCTCTGGAATTCAAACTTGCACGCAAAATGAAATTGTTCAAAATCATTTTAGAGATTTAAACAGGGATGAACTTACCTTGTTGCATCAGCCATTCAATTCAAGTTATGAGTCTAGTTTTATTAAATCTTCCACCAGATATTCATAGACGTTTAAAATTAAATTGGATTGTGGGTTGACGACGTGGATGTGGGTTGTAACATTTCCTATTGGTGATTTCAAATTGTTGTTGTTCAATCGACGCACGAGGTAGAAACAAATGCAGGATGAAGCATTAAATGGTTTATTAAATGTAAGAATCCAATCATATCTTATGCCAGAAACATCCCATCATTTTGCTAGTCCATTTGGTGAGTCGGGGTCGGGATTCTTCTTCGAACAGTTTTTGTTGATATAATTTTCCAAAATCCCCGACACCGATCGATCTTACCATATACAGATGACGTGGAAAATCTGACTAGGAGGTGTGACTAGTACCCAGGGAACCCTAATATGTAGTAATGCAACAAAACACACTCTAATGTCTCTACAAGATCAAAAACCCAAAACTTGGAAAAAATATATAATAGAGATATAGAGTTTGGGAGAAGAAATTTGCAAAAGCAATAGTGCTCTCTATATTTACCAGAAACATATGAGAAAAATCCCCTATCTAACGGATTTTTTCTGGCTACAATCTGAATTCTCTATCAAAAGATATCATCCAAATAGTTCATGCAACTATCACGGAATATCTGCAAAATAGTTGATTTTAAATCAGTGGTAATTTTTCTTTCTAGACACTGATTTGGAAAATTTATTTTTAACTGGATAATTTTTTTAGAGGAATATAGATATGTAATTATTTGCTTTAGATTCTACACAAAACATTATGGAATTGTATCTAAAGGTCGCGTCCCTCTTTTAGAGGAAAAACTCCTTAACAGAACCAAGGAAGAAAGCAAAGGCTCTCCCCAGTATGGTCTCCAATTATGTTATAGATAAATCCATCCTAAAGATAATCCAAATCTCCCCTGGATCTTCCCTTTAAAAATGAAAAACAGTAGGTATAAATATCTATAGGGTTTCTCTAGATGTAAATAGATTCATTCCTTCTACACTAAGAGAAGGAGAATGGAATACCTTTTCAAGGTTGTCCTCGCATGTCCTTGGCTGGTGTATTCCCATAGATCTAGGTCTAAATCCTTCAAATCCTTACCTACACACAAGCAACATACAAAAACCAATCTACACCAATCTACACACTCTTTCTAGTGTTAAGAAATCACAAACCAAACCAGATCTGATCTGATATACTCAAGGACATATCAGATCTACCACATATAATTGAATGCAACTAATTTATAGAGGGGAAAACACATAGATCTATATTATAAATCAAATGGACAATCACATCAATGTTTCTTTACCTTGATTCTTGATGCATTTCTCCTAGTTCTAGGTTCCCAATGCTCCTCTTTAGCCTCTTGATCTTCTCTCTCTATTTTTCCAACATAACGACTCTCAAACTCTCACTCCCCATCTCCTTGATTTGGTATCTTCTTATCTATATATACATAGGGTGTGTGTGTGTGTGTGTATGTAGAGAGAGAGAGAGAGAGATTCTAAGGGTGTGTGTGTGTGTGTGTGTATATCAAGAGAGAGAGAGAGAGATAGTCCAATGGGATAGCCTGAGTGGTTGAATTATTTGATATTCACGCATGAGGTATCTAGGTTGATACCTTGGTATGGATACCTCTATTGTGCACCTTACTCAATGTCCCTACCCAGTTAAGTGTTTTAATCAACACCGACATGTTTACAATAGGCACCATCTACAAAAGGAAAGGAAATCCCAAGGGTTTCCTCATCAGGTTTTCCTTGGATATATATATATATATATCCACAAGGGTTATTTCAATAGGTTGAACCATATACATAAGGAATTTTTCTATCAGGAAGGCCATAGGTCATAGGTTCAAATATAATCAATTCCCTTGGGGTTACAATTTTCTATTGTAGCTATTGGTTGAGCTATCCTTCATCCAAATATCCCAGGAAAGAGGAGGGATCCCATAAGGATTTTTTCACCAGTGGGTAAGGTTCAATTCTCATGAGAGAATTTCCTAGAGCCATGGGGTCACCTTAAGGTAGTGTTCAAATATGTGGTTGCAACCAGATTGTTTATATTAAATGATATCGTTACCTGTGCACACATAAATTTATTAGAGCACACCCTCATGTCCTTAAAATTTTAAAATCTACAAGGGTTAGCTCAATAAGTTGAACCATATACCCGAAGCATGTTTTCGACAAGGAGGCCATATTTCATAGGTTGAAATCTAGTCAAGTCCCTAGGGGTTACTAGCTACTATTGTCCAATGGGATGGCCATAGGTCACAAATTCGTTTAACATGATTACTAGTTGTTATAACCTATCATGTCTAAGAACATTTTAACTGAGAAGTTTGGGTTTCTTTATGACACGATGCTCCATAATGTTATCGATGTTTCCCAAAAGGAACTACATACAATAAAAATAAATTAGAGATCATCTTTCATCTAAAAATTGATCTATCAAATGATTTTGAAAATGTAAATTGGCGATGCCCACTACTAATCTTGATGAAAGTGAGTTTTGATCACATATTTATTAATTGGATCAAAGAGTGTTACTCTCAACCTATTTTTTATCTTGGTTAATGTAGTTTCCTTTTCATTCTTTAAATTGTATTGTATTGTATTGTATTAAGGTTAAGGTGGTAGGAAACATCAACATCACCTGCATTTTTTTCATGGATGAGATATTGGTCTTCAAGAATGTCATTATTCAAGAGGCCAAACCACTAGAAAGCATCTTGAAGCTATTGATTTCTATGGCATGAATGGATATTAATGCAAGGAAAAATTCCATATTCTATCATCTAATTAATCAATATATCAAAGAGGAAATAATAACCTTACTCCCTTTTTCTATGGTGGTAGGTGTGGGAGGGGTTATCAAGAGCCCCAGAGGAATAATTGAAATGTATTTCACGTGGGATCTTGGTATTTTGTCTAATAATCAAGAAGAATTATATGCCTTATTGCAAGGCTTGAGTGTTGATGTTGGTGGTAGAATCGGACAGGTACTTCCACATTGGCATGTGTGTAGCATGTGGAAATCGTCAAAGAATCTTATATTCTTGAGTTTACTTTAGTTTACTTTAGTTTACTTTAGTTTAAAGGAATCAATTAAAGTAAAATTGTACTTATTAGTGAATTTATTTATTTAAGGAGCATGCATAGCATGCAACATGTAATCTAAATCTTGAGTGTAATAAGTAATCTCAACCATAGATCACTTTCAAGATTAGAAATAGATTGTAACTCATGATTATAAAAGCAAGGGTGGGGTAAAGGAGAAATCACTTTTGAGAGGAAGTCACTTTGGTGAGAGACCAAGGTTGAGGATAACAAAGAAGGACTTTTGCTAGTGTGAAGAGTGTAGGAGAAAAGAAGGACTTTTTCTTACACTAGAGTGAGGAGATCTCACAGGTTGGGTGAAGATATTTCATCCAAGTGTTGATCAAAGGGTTGGATCACAAAGGACCATGATTCAAGATCTTGGATAGGTGGAGAAGGAATTCCATGTGGAGGTCATATAGGTCAAGGAGGATAGAGAGAAGAAGTAGTCGCATGTGGGTTTCATTCAACAGAATCCATGGGAAAATATAGATCGTGCAGAGCTTTTCGTACGGACTTTTTGTACAGATACACAATTCACAGTGGGTCGAATCATGTATATACATGGATCACAAGAGGGAGAATCGTGTATGCTTCGAGAAACATGTTGGTACAAGGGCATACAACATCACAAGAATTCCAGGTTTGTATGTAGTGTATATTTTTTCTCAATGGGCCATTTTCCCTATTATGGGAGCCCTGATTTGACCTTAATAAGAGAATCATAAGACTGGTTTTCCCTACGGGGTTTTTCCAAGGGTATATACCCAAAAATATTGGTGTTTTTATGTGATTGATTTCGTTTCCTTTTTTATGTTTCCGCTACACATTTAGTTGATTACTCAACTATGATTTTAGTATATAAAGTGATTTTATTTTTATCTAAATGTCAAGTGTTGAGTAGAGTGGTAAAATATCAACATGGTATTAGCGCATACCAAGGGTTAAATCCACTGGAAAATCAACATTGAGGATAGACATCAACTCTCGCATATATTTATTGATAGTGGTGGGATATTGAAATGTTATCATGAGATATATGGTATTGAAAACTACCCTAGTTGATAATTTATTAGAAGCAGTGCTATCTTGAGAAAAACAAGAAGTAATCAAAGTCACTCGCATCAAGTATTATCATGTGTTACAAGAGAATAATCACTTAGTGGATGGTTTTTCTAATCAGGCCACATCTCTAAAAGTGGGGGGCATCAATATCAAAGGTATTCTTTCCAATCAAACCATCCCATGATCATTTTAATATGAGTATCATAGCATGTATCATGCAATTAAGGCTTCAAATGGCACATAGAAAGGAAGTGTTGTCATATAATAGGGTGATTATTGAGAAGAGACTCAAGACACCCGTTTTCATGCCCAGTCTCCTATATTTACAAAAAATTGAATCTATGGAAGGAAATTTCACTCGTCAAGGTGGGATTATGGCTCTATGGTCTAGAAGCCAAAGGTGGAGAACCTGGCTTTCATGTCTACATGGCATCTTCCCGAGTTTTGTTCATTTGGTTGGGGTTTCGTGCATGTTTTTAGGCTTAATATAGATCACAAGTGAGAACCACATCTAACCCCTTATATTTTAGGGATGATCCAGGTGGATATCAGTGGCCACCCGCCTTTTCCAACATGCTCAAAATAGTTTTCTGGCAATTTTGGTAATTTATTATTTTGAAAAGTTTTTCACTTCCAGAGCCGTTTTGAGGCCCTAAACGATGTTTTTAGGGAAAATGGGGTGAAACATTAAAATTATTTCTATATTTTCCCCAAAATGAATCTCGTCGATGATACCTTTCCAACGGGCTATCATATGCCTAAAACGGAGATCGTATGTAAAAGTTACGACCCCGGGAAGCTGATGTACTAACTTACCCAAATGGGGCCCACATGAATTTTGGCGCTTCATCTCCTAGGGTTAGGTTTTTGGATGTATAGGGTTTTCAGCATTCTGTTTATTGTAAAAATGTCTTCAAAGCCTCATTGTAATTATCTTCTTGCGAATGAGCGCAGTCGTCACATCTCTTCTCAGAGATAAGCCGCCACCATTCCAGCAAGCTTGTTTTCGCTGCATTTTACAGTTTCATCTTATTTCCTTATTGAATAGAAAACCAATTTTATTGTTTCTTTGTTATTTTGTGTTAAGAACCTATTAATAATCTGTAGTCATTTCGTTCTTCTCATAAAATCTGGATCAGTAGTATCAAAGCGGTTTGCGACTTGTCATCTTAATGCATGTCCCCAACGACGTCGGAGTACAAAGAGTTGGGTCTCGAGCTTATTTCTCTTGAGGAAAAAATCTCTCACACACCCAAGAGACCTCTCATGGAAGGAGAAAATAAATATGATAGGACAGGAGATCCTTTCAAAATGTTGATTGAGGAATCCCTCATGCAACAAAGGAATGAGATGATGGATAGTTTCGCGCAAATCCTTCGATGGCTACCAACAGGCAACACATCTTCTTCGAGCGAAGGCGCCACCCCCTTCAAGGTACAAATAAACTTTGATATTCCTATATTTGAAGGTTAGATAGACACAGATGTTATACACAAGTGGTTGAATCCACTAGAAGGGTATTTTTCTATCCATAACTTTTTGAATAGAGAAAAAATTACTTTTGCACTCCTCAAAGCCGTTCCCCATGTCAAAGATTGGTGGGAAAATTTCTGTGAGAAAAAGGAAATAGAGGAACCCTCATTATTTACAGTCACGACCACCTGGGAATCCTTCAAGAATTCTATTAAGGAACAATACTACCCTGTCGAAAGTTATAACGACTTGTATACTAAATGGACCACACTGCGGCAAGAAAGAGACCAAGCAGTACCAGATTTCACAAATATCTTCCATACCTTACGTGCCAAGATGCGTATCAAATATTCGGAGTGACATGTAAGTGCTCAAGTATCATGGTGCTCTGCATAGATACATCCAAACCGAAATGAAATTTTTGGAAATCTCATCCTTGGGCGCGGCCTACCGATATGTCGTCAAAATCGAGAAAAAGCTCAAACAAAAGATGCGGAAATTTGGACCTGTTGGCATAGGGGCTGACCCGGGGTTCAACGCTCAAGAGCGCACCAAAGAATCCCTAACTACTAGCCCTTTCGGCAATACCTGCGAAGCAGATGAAGTCTCACCCGAGGTAGAGGCAGGGGTGGTTTCAGGACTCAAGTGTCTGAAACCTTAGCTGGGACACAGATCTATGATTATATCTACTAAAAGGCACTTAGCATAGATCATTCATCTATATTTAACCCTTATGGTACTTCACAAATGGCACAGAGCATCGTAGTGAATACTTAGACTAAATATGATTCAGTACTTAGCCACAAAACATAGATTAGATTCAACAGTTCAAGCACTAAACATCTTATATATCAGATCTAACATTTATTCCTATATCATAAGCACAGAGCATAACTAGATCTACTCAATCACAGCCATGGATGATTTTAGGGGATAAATTTCGCTCATG
>ML779019.1:104617-143091 GCA_009831015.1 Picea engelmannii | reverse complement strand
CCCCCAACCTACATTCAACAGAGAGACCAATGAAGTCAGCCAACAGCAATTTGTTTCTCAGTTCGACCAACAGCGAGGAGAGGTATTTCATCATGTTTTTCATGATCCTATTGCTGATTTTCTGGAATCCACAAACAAGATGAATGTTAAAATATTTTTTATAAATGGAAGCTGGTCTGATCATCTGTTCGAACCTCTTTTATACATGTTATGGCTTCCATTGTTGTTTGAGTCAAGATCAAAGATGCCTGTAAATCATTCCCTGACATGGCTTCATTGGAAGCATGACTTCACTTAATAAGAGCCAGTATTGTTGGTTTAGATGTAGGAGTAGATAGAAAAATAAGCTCGTCCTACGAGCATGTAGATCTCTTTCAGTCATTGTTGAATAAGAAAGCAGCAGAGGCATTAAGGGATTCATAGAGTGGCAAAGGGGGTATCCAAAAGAACAGTCTGAAAGCCAAGCTTTTGGTAGCAAAGATGGAAAGCCATAAAACCCAGCTGAGACATGTTTTAAAACAAAGGCACTAGGAACTACAATTTTCCAGAGAGGAATACTGGATGTACCTTCTTCATGGGTGGTGTTATTCATCAGAAGGAAGAACAGGTCTTTAACAAGGCCGTTGTTGTTGTCAACTTAGGATTATTATTGATGGTTGTTATGGGCCTACTTTTCCCAGCTGTGCTGCACTTCACACACACAGAATTGCATGTTGGACGATCAGGATTATCCCTTTCAAGGTTTAGCAGCTGTGTTATGCTTGTAGCATATGTATTCTACCTTATCTTCCAGCTGAAAAGTCACAGAAATATTTATGGCCCCATAGATCAAACTCAGGGAGAGAGTGGAGGAGTTATAGATGAAGAGGAAGTTGTTGTGATAACACGTTGGGAAGCAATATCATGGCTTGCTATCCTGACTGCTTGGATTTATTTTTTCTCAGGATATCTTGTAAATGCCATAGAGGGGGCATCTGAGTCTTGGAATATGCCAGTTTCTTTTATAAGTGTGATTCTTCTACCAATCGTTGGGAATGTTGCAGAGCATGCAAGTGCTATAATGTTTGCTATGAAAGATAAGCCGAACAACATGAAGTAGAGTGGGATCCCTCGAACACAGAAGCTGAATTAGTCAAGATGCATGAAGATTTGTTGGATGGACCCACTCAATTTTCCAATGGGTCAAAAATGCCTCTTCCAGAGGAAAAAGAGCATCTTCCTCCAGTAAAATCTCCTAGCAAGGGTTCTATCTCAGATTCAGATTTTGATGATTTAGATCTTCCATCAGTTCCTACAGAAACAGTTGTACAGAGTGCAGATGCAAAAGTGGTTGCAGAAATAGTGCCCTTCTCATCTTTTACACCTACACATTCTGCACCAGAAAGTACTTTTCCCAGAGGAAATCATGACATTGTTCCACACTTATCAACCATTGGATCAGATGTTCCAGTTAGGAATATGAGTTTACTAGTCACATAGAAGATGTAGAATCCCACCCACGAGATGATCACATGGAAAGATTTTCCTTGCTGAAACAGTTAAATACTGCTGGTTTCTTTTTGATTTGGCTATGGATGGGAAAAACATGATGGAGAAAAGAACATACCCGTACATATTTAGCACAGAAATCCATTTATTCCTCATGACTCCTGATCTTGTTCAATTCTCTGAGCCTGTCCCATATTGGTTGAAGGTAATGCCAAGGCGAGGATGACAATGCCCGGATGAAATCTAAGGCAATAAGGCAATGATCACATGGTGAAGTAATCTCAAGGTTCGAGCTCAAATTCCAACTTAGAAAAAGTATGCACAGTGTGTGGCACGATGGACTAAGTAGGGAAACTTAGCAACCGCCTGCTTCCAAAGGAGATGGGGCCTGCATTAACTTTGTTCTATTTGTTCTGGTGTTGTTCAATGGTCTAGTGGGAACCCATAATTTCTTTTCAACCCATTCGGGGTGGAAGTCGAATGGGTATATCTGTCCAATGGCTATATTACTGCACCATGGCAAAGTGACAGATGTCGTTGTTCTGATATCTCAGTGAAGCTCAAGTCTTGTGATATTTCCTTCAGTGAAGTTCCTTCTGGAGTCGTCTGTAACTTTTATATTTTGTCCCTCTTCTTACTTAGCTTCCTAGCCTTTTTCCCAGTGAGATTAGTCTCGATCACCCTCTTTCCATTATGAATCTTATCTTCTCTTGACATAGTCACTTCGCGCTGCCTAGGATCTTTCCTTAGATCCAAGGGTAATACTCCTTCATCATATGGGTTAGATATTTCGGTCTTATGTGGTTCCTCTAATGCTATTATAGCTTCAACATCCAGGTTCCTGGTGTTTAACAGCGAAGATATGTTCTCTTGTTCCTCCATCAAGTAAGCAATTCTTCTAGTCATAAATTCCTTGGGTTCTTGCTTCTTCTGTTCTAGGGCTTCCTTTTCTTCTTTCCTCCGGATCTGGTCTTTTTCAATCCAGATCTTTCCTAGCAAAGCTGGAAATGGGGAATGGTCCTCAATAAATCTAATGACTTCGAACTCTTCCTCTATCAAAGTTCCATGGGTATTCATAGCTATCTAGGTAATTCTGCCACATAGGGTTACCATTTTTCCTTTAAATAATCCGATGGTGCCCAGTGAAGGTACCAGAGCAGGCCTTCGGAGGGTTTCCCAAGTTATTTCTGTCATAATATTCATTTATGTTCCCTCATCCAGGGCACAGTCAATGTCAAAGTCTCTTATTCTTACTTCGATTTTCTCCTATTCTTTGAAGATTTCTGACAAACTGACATCCTTATGATCATCTAGGGTTTCTTTGATTTTTAGTAACATGATCTCTGATTCTTTCTGGGGTTCTTCCATAATTTTAGTCTCTTGATCTCCTTCAAAGTTTGCTTGTTCCATATTTAGTTTTTCAAGTCTAGCAATCATTCTAGGGCAATCCAATACTTCATGTTCCATAGCTTTACAATAGAGGCAGCTAGGGTTTCTCCCAGGGCATTCCTTAGAAACATGGCTTGGTCTTCTGCAACTGTAACAAAGAGTTAATCCTATCTTTCTATTCAATGATCCCCAACTCTTCTTGTACTGCGTGCTAGGATCATAATGGCCAACCTGCAAAAATTTCTTCCTAGGATCCTGCATCCACTTGTTAGTCCAGTCATTCTTTCTATGCATAGGTATAACATATCTATATTTATACGTATCATATCTATTCATATCAAACTTTCTTTCATCTATTAATGCCCTAGTTTTTAATCTAGGATAGAATCCATCAAACATACCTAGATCCATGTTCTAGAAACAAAAAAAAAATCACTTATCTACAGAGCACAAAGCTTCCAGATCTAAGAAATTTTGACTATTCTTACCTTTATTAGAGAACAGATCTTAAATATCTTACATCTTTTCTGTAGATCTGACTTCTTTCTTTCAGAAATTTCCACTTTTACTTTTCTTAGAGCACAGAGTATTCAGATATCGCTTCTTTTCTTCAGATATGATCTTCCTTTCTTTAGATCTGACCTTATTCCTGGCACAAAGTTTCATAGGTCGAGTAAAAGTTTGCACACTAGGGAAATAGATCTATGCATAGAGCTTTCTTTTGCACAACGTTTATTTTTCCTCAATTCCTAGCAATCATAGTTTTAGGTTCCAGCAACGGAACCATTTGTTGGCACAGGGGAAAACCCGAGGTTCAATGCTCAAGAGCGCACCAACAAATCCCTAAATACCGGCCCTTTCGGCAACACCTATGAAGCAGATGAAGTCTCACCCGAGGTAGAGGCAAGGGCGTTTTCAGGAATCAAGTGTCTGAAACCTTATCTGGGACATGAATCTGTGATTATATCTACTACAAGGCACTTAGCATAGATCATTCATCTATATTTAACCCTTATGGTACTTCGCAAATGGCACAGAGCATCGTAGTGAATACTTAGACTAAAGATGATTCAGTACTTAGCCACAAAACATAGATTAGATTCAACAATTCAAGCACTAAACATCTTATATATCAGATCTAACATTTGTTCCTATATCATAAGTGCAGAGCATAACTATATCTACTTAATCACAGCAAGCACTTAGCCAAAAGGAAGAAACACTTAGATCAAAGCATAGATCACATTACATAGAGTTACTGTGGTTCACCCCCAACCTGGGGCTACATCCACAAAGTCTTCTTCTTTATATTATCTCGGTCAAGCAGTTACAACACAGAGCTTCAATGACCCTTACTTCACACAAGACAAAATAGTTGTGCAGCTTCACTAGATCCTTCTTCCTTTCACTCACCACAAAACCACAACAACTTGCACTTAGCCCTCCAATATCCTTACAATCATGCACAGAGAACTTGTGATACACATCCGATCACACAGATCCAGCTACTAGCACTAAGCCTTTAGCTATACATTTGCACTAAGTTGTCCCCCTGGCATTACTTACATTGCCTAAGTATTTATTTATAGATTACAAAATGGGCCTAAACGTGGGTAATCTCACGGGCCGACATCCCTTTCCCGTTACATCAACCCAAAAACCCTAAAAGGTACCCAAAAATAGGTCTTTCTTGCTTCCCATTGCGCTGTCTTTGGCAAGCTATCGCAGTCCCAAAATGGTCAAATATGACCAAGTATACTTCAAAACTTGGTCAAGGGCCAACAGGACTTGGGAACCCCTCACTAAAAAATCCAGCAAAGGGAAGCCCCAACCCAAAGAAAAAAGGACAGAGAAAATATGGACGGTATTAAGACAACTAGTCCAAGCCACAAGAAAAGAAAGACACCAGAAAGACAAAGAAATATACTGAGAAGTAGTGTGACTTACATAAGAGCCCTTGGCATAACACTATTGACAACCTCTCAAAGTAGTCCCTAGTGGTCCAAGTGAAAGCCTCTGAATCATATGCGGGTTATGACTCTGAGCCAGAACCAGAAAGGGGAAGATGGATCATTGATGTGGAACCCAGTGCCACCATTACTACCACCAAGTTCCAGCCTAGTGAACCAAACAAGCCAGAAGAAGGAGAGAGCCTATTCCATACATAGATGTGGGTAAAAGGCACCCCACTTCACTTCATCGTTGATAGCGGTAGCCAAAAGAACCTCATCTGAGCAGAGGTTGTCAAGCGGTTGGCCCTGCTGACAACGCCACACCCACAACCCTACACCATTGGATGGCTCCACCAAGGAAGCGATCATTGCGTCAGCCAACAGTGTCGACTGTCGTATAGCATGAATCCATTCAAAGACGAGGTATTGTGTGATGTTTCTCCTCTCAAATTTTGTGATGTTATTTTGGGCCAACCTTATTTATGGAAACGCCATGTTGTATATGAGTCTAGGCCTCGTAATTTTATTATTACTTTGAACAGAAAATTGTACAGGATAACCGAGGCAGTCCCACCTAGTTTTATTTCCTTTATCTTTGCTAAGAAATGCAGGAAGGTCATATCTCAAACGGGTAAGTTTGTCTTCTTCATGATTCTCTCTCAGAATAAGCAAAAGTTCACAGCCACATCCAGGTTCTCTGCGGTGGATCTCTCCACACAACAGAAGAAAGTAGATAAGGTCGTTGAAGAATACTCGGATATCTTATCCTCACCTATTAGGGTACCTCTACACTGCCAGGTCAAGCAACCCATTGATATGACCCTCGATGCACCACTGCCCAATGGGCCAGTCTATCATCTCTCTCTGTTATAGAATGAGGAGATCAAGCAATAGATCCAAGAACTACTCCACAAGGGTCACATTCGTCAAAGCTCATCACCTTGCAGTAGCCCAATGTTATTGCTACAGAAGAAACATGGAACCTGGCAACTCTGCATTGATTACCGGGATCTGAATAAAATCACAGTCAGAAACTGGTACCCGATTCCCTAAATTGATGACCTCCTTGATCAACTCATGGGAGACAAATACTTCAGTAAGATTGATCTGAAGTCCGGCTACCACCAGGTCCCGATAGAACAGAAAAATGTATGGAAAACCACCTTCAAGTCAAAGGAAGGATTTTTTGAATGGTTAGTCATTCCCTTTGGTTTGACAAATGCTCCAGCCACTTTCATGAGGATGATGGACGATATTGTGCAACCATTCACCAATACGTTTGTAGTGGTGTATCTAGGTGACATTCTCATTTACAGCAAGACTTAGGTCGAACACTTGCAACATATTCAACAAGTTCTGCACACCCTGTGATAGAACAATCTATACGCCAACTTGGAAAAATGATTCTTCGGTGTGGACATGGTCCATTACCTGAGCTACATCATTGACTAGCATGGCATACATGTAGATCCACCCAAGATCCAAGTCATTCGTGACTGGCTAGCCCCAACCACACTCACTGAGCTTTGGAGCTTCTTAGGCCTTGCCAATTTCTATTGTAGGTTTGTGTTGGGATTCTCCCATATTGAATGGGCCCTCAGCCAAATAACCAAGGGTAGTGGTAAGGCGAAATTTGCATGGGGTCGGTCCCAACAAAAAGTGTTTGATGATTTGAAGCAGTGTTTGTGCTCAGCCCCAATAATTTCACTACCAGACTTGCAGTATCCCTTTGATATCGAGACAGATGCTTCATAATATGATGTGGGCGTCGTTCTCACTCAACACGACCACCCCATGGCCTATCATAGTGAGACACTATCAGATGTTGTCCGTAAGTACCCTACTTATGACAAAGAAATGTACTCCATTGTGCAAGCTTGCCTCTAGTGGAGACATTACATTCTTGGGAAGGAGACAGACATCCAAACTAATCATAAGCCACTACAATTCATGTAGACACAAGAAAAAATGTAGAATGACTGCCATCAAAAATGGTCCACATAATTGCAACAATTCCACCTCAACATCAAGTATAAAATAGGAAGAACCAATCACGTCGATGATTGCCTCAGCATACCGCCAGTTGCTGCACTCACCACGGTTCTAGACTCTTGTGGCCATGATACCTCTTGATGGCCCCAACTCTATGAAGAAAACCCAGACATCGCCACCACATACCAAATGTTGGGTGCAAACGTAGTTGTTGATAATTTCCATATTTAAGATGGGTTGTTGTGTCATCTGGGCCATATATGTGTTCCATCAGGAAAGTGAGTGAAGATGATATGGGAATCCCACTACAGTTGGGTGGCAGGATACTTCATCGTCTAAAAGACAGTGGCGATTCTACATAAACATTTCTATTGGCCAAAAATTCGGCAGGAGGTCAACAAGTATGTCAGGTCCTGCACTGCCTCGGTTATTGCCAAACTAACCACTAAGAAACATGGCCTATACACCCCTCTTCCTAATCCTGAAAGGACATGGGAATCCATATCAATGGACTATATGTCGGGCCTCCAGTCCACCAAGCGGGGAAATGACTGTGTTTTTGTGGTTGTTGATCACTTTTCTAAGATGGCGATTTTGGTTGCCTGCAAGGAGAACATCACAGCAGAGGTTGATGCCAAGATCTTCTTTGAACGAGTCTGGGTACATTTTGGAATACCAAAAACCTTTATCGTATGTCAGGACAGTTGATTTCTCAGCACATTCTGGTCGATCCTCTGGTCACTGCTGCACACCAAACTCACAAAATCCATGGCCTTCCACCCCCAGACAGATGGCCAAACTAAGGTCATGAATCGAATGCTTTTGCATATCCATCGCATGTATAATTCAAAGAAGCCTTTCACATGGGATGAGATCCTTCCCCTTGTCCATCATAGCTACAATCGAGCCCTGCATAGCTCAACAGGCCACAACCCATTTCAGGTGGGGTTGGGATTCCAACAATTGGGTCCCATAGATGTTTCACTTCCCCTTGCGGTAACCTCAACCAACTCAACTCCTGCTCCAACTGAAGCTGACAAAGCCACCCATTTCATTGAGTGGATCAAGCATATCTTCTAACAGCTTCAAGATATCCTACAGAAGTCCAATGATAAGTACAAGCAGCGTCATGATCAACATCGTGTGCCACATAACTTTCAGGTGGGTGAAAAAGTTTGGTTGAACTTGCAAAAAGAATGCCTTATAGGACCCCATAGGAAATTCCACCCACTCCGTTATGCATTATACACCATCACCAAGGCCATGGGGGATAATTATTTTGAGCTCAACATTCCTTCTTTCCTTGGCCTACACCCAGTGTTCAACGTGGATCTCCTTCATCCTTATTTCCCACCATTATTGGACACCTCAGAAGTAGAAGTATAGTTGACACCAATAGATCTCAATCTCGACTGCATACAATATGAATCCAGTGATCATATTGTGGACACACAGATCAAGGGCACTCTACAGCAAAGGATCCAGCTTTATTGAGTCGTCAAAGCAGGGCAGTTCCTGCACCAAGGCAAGTGGCTCAATCGGGGCCAAATTCAGTAGAAATTTACTCATATGATGGGGGAGATCAATGCAATGGATACCATTGCTTCCTAAGGAGGGAGGATTGATCCAGGTCAATATCAGTGGCCACCCACCTTTTCCAACTAGCTCAAAACAATTTTCTGGCAATTTTGGTAATTTATTATTTTTAGAAGTTTTTCATATCCGGAGCTATTTTGAGGCCCTAAACGATGTGTTTTGGGAAAAAGGGGAGAAATATATTGGTTCCTTCTATATTTCCCTCAAAATGAATCTCCTCTATGATACCTTTCAAATGGGCTATTATACGCCTAAGACGGAGATCATATGCAAAAGTTACGGCCCCTGGAAGTTGATGTACTAACTTACCCAATCAGGTCCCACATGACTTTTGGCGCTTCATCTCCTAGGGTTAGGTTTTGGATGTCTAGGGTTTTTGGAATTCATGTGTATTGTAAAAATGACTTCAAATCCTCATTGTAATTATCTTCTTTAGAGTGAGCATAACCTTCATATCTCTTCTTAGAGATAAGCTGCCACCATTCCAGCAAGCTTGTTTCCACTGCATTTTATAGTTTCAGCTTATTTCCTTATTGAATAGAAAACCAATTTTACTGTATATCTGTTATTTTGTGTTAAGAACCTGTTGATAATCTGTAGTCATTTCATTCTTCTCATAAAATCTGTATCATTGGTATCAGAGCGGTCGGCTCCTTGTCATCTTAATGCATGTCCCCAATGAGGTCAGAGTACAAAGAGTTGGGTCCCAAGCTTGTTTCTCTTAAGGAAAAAATCTCTCGCACGCCCAAGCGACCTCTCATGGAAGGAGAAAATAAATATGATGGGACAGGAGATCCTTTCAAATTTTTCATTAAGGAAGCCCTCTCACAACAAAGGAACGATATGATGGATAGTTTCATGCAAATCCTTCGGCAGCTACCAACAGGCAACGCATCTTCTTAGAGCGGAGGCGCTGCCCCCTTCAAGGTAAAAATATACTTCGATATTCCTATATTTGAAGGTCATATAGACACAGATGATCTTGAAAAATGCTTGAATCTATTAGAAGGGTATTTTTATGTCCATAACTTTTCGAATAGAGAAAATATTACTTTTGCGCTCCTCAAAGTCGTTCCCCGTGTCAAAGATTAGTGGGAAATTTTATGTGAGCAAAAGGAAACAGAGGAACCCTCATTATTTATAGTCACAGCCACCTGGGAATCCTTAAGGAATTCTATTAAGGAAAAATAGTACCCTTTTAGAAGTTAAGATGACTTGTATACCAAATGGACCACACTGTGGAAACAAAGAGACCAAGCAGTGCCAGATTTCACAAATATCTTCCATACCTTGCACACCAATTTGGGTATCAAATATTCGGAGTGACATCTGGTGCTCAAGTATCACGATGCTCTACATATATACATCCAGACTGAAATGAAATTTCTAGACTTCTCATCCTTGGGCATGGCCTACCGATATGCCCTCAAAATCGAGCAGAAGCTCAAACAAAAGACGCAACAATTTGGGCCTAGGAACCCTCACTAAAAAATATAGGAAAGGGAAACCCCAACCCACAGAAAAAGAACAGATAAAATATGGAGAGTATATGGACAACCCTTCCAATCCACAAGAAAAGAAAGACACTGAAAAGAGAAAGAAATATACAGGGAAGTGGTGCGACTTCCATAAGAGCCCTTGGCATAACACTACTGATTGCCACTCAAAGAAATCATTGGTGACCGAAGTGAAAGCCTCTCAATCATATGTGGGTTATGACTCTGAGCCAGAACCAGAAAGTGGAAGATGGATCATTGACACAGAACCCAGTGCCACCATTGCTACCACCAAGCTCCATCTCGGTTAACCAGATGAGCTAGAAGAATGAGAGTGCCTCTTTCATTCACATATGTGGGTAAAAGGCACCCCGTTATAGTTCATCATTGATAGTGGTAGCCATAAAAACCTCATCTGAGCAAAGGTCGGCAAATGGTTGGCCCTACTAATAATGTCGCACCCACAACCCTACACCATTGGATGGCTCCGCCAAGGAAGCGATCTCTACGTCAGCCAACAGTGTCGACTGTCGTACGACATGAAGCCCTTCAAATACATGGTATTGTGTCATGCTGCTCCTCTCGAAGTTTGTGATGTTATTTTGGGCCAACCTTATTTATTGAAACGTCATGTTGTATATGAGGCTAGGCCTCATAGTGTTATTATTACTTTGAACAGGAAATTGTAAAGGATACCCGAGCCAGTCCCACCTAATGTTATTTCCTTGATATCTGTTAAGAAATGTAGTAAGTTCATCTCTCAAACGGGTAAGTTTTTCTTCTTCATGATTGCTCTCAAAATAAGAGAAATATCACATCCACATCTAGGGTCTCTACGGCCCACCTGTCCACACAATAGAAGAAAGTATATAAGGTCGTGGAAGAATACTCGGATATGTTCTCCTCACCTACCAGGGTACCTCTGCGCTGCCAGGTCAAGCACCCCATCGATCTGACCCTCGGTGCATCGTTGCCCAATGTGCCAGTCTATCATCGCTCTTTGTTAGAGAAACAGAAGATCAAGCGATAGATACAAGAAATGTTGCACAAGGGGAAAATTTGTCCCATCTCATCACTTTGCGGGAGCCCAATCTTGCTGGTACAAAATAAAGATGGAACCTGGCGACTCTGCACTGATTATCGGGCTCTGAATAAAATCACAGTCAAAAACCAATACCCGGTTCCATGAATTGATGACCTCCTTGATCAACTCATGGGGGGAAAATACTTTAGTAAGATTGATCTGAAGTTTGGCTACCACCAGGTCCCGATAGAACAGACAGATGTATGGAAGACTTCCTTCAAGTCAAAGGAAGGCCTTTTTGAATGGTTGGTCATGCCCTTTGGTTTGAGAAATGCTCCAGCCACTTTCATGAGGATGATGGACGATATCCTGCGACCATTCACCAATACTTTTGTAGTGGTGTATCCGGATGACATTCTCATTTACAGCAAGACTTGGGTTGAACACTTGCATCATATTCAGTAGGTTCTTCACACCCTGCGACAGCACAAGCTATATGCCAACTTGGAAAAACGACCCTTTGGCAAGGACAGGGTCCATTACCTGGGCTACATCATTGATCAACATGGTGTACATGTGGATCTAGCCAAGATCCAATTCATCCGTGACTAGCCAACCCCAACCACACTCACTGAGCTTTGGAGCTTCTTGGGCCTTGCCAATTTCTACCACAGGTTCATGTTTGGATTCTCCCATATTTCATGGCCCCTAAGACAAATAACCAGGGGTAGTGGTAAGGAGAAATTTGTGTGGGGTCGGTACCAACAACAAGCGTTCGATGATTTGAAGCAACGCTTATGCTCAGCCCCAATACTTTCACTACCAAACCTGCAACAGCCCTTTGAGATTGAGACAAATTCTTCAGACTATGTTGTGGGCGTCATTCTCACTCAACGCGGCCACCCCGTGGCCTATCATAGTGAGACACTATCAGATGTTGTCTGTAAGTACCCTACTTACGACAATGAAATGTACTCCATTGTGCAAGCCTTCCACCAATGGAGACATCACATTCTTGGGAAGGAGAGATTCATCCAGAATGATCATAAGTAACTACAGTTCATGCAGACAGAAGAAAAATTATAGAATGATAGCCATCAAAAGTGGTCCACATACTTGCAGCAATTCCACATCAACAACAAGTATAAAACAGGAATCACCAATCGCGTTGTTGATTATCTCAGCACACCGCCAATTGCGGCACTCACCACGATGATACACTCTTGCGGTCATGAAACCTATAGATCGCCGCAACTCTATGAGACAGACCCAAACATTGCCACCACCTACCAAATGTTGGGTGCAACCATAGTTGTCGATAATTTCCATCTTCAGGATGGGTTGTTGTGTCATCTAGGCCATATCTTTGTTGCATCAAGCAAGTGAGCAAAGATGATCTGGGAAGCCCACTATGGTCAGGTGGAAGAACACTTTGTTGTCAAAAAGACAATGGCAATGCTACAGAAACATTTCTACTGGCCAAAACTTTGGCAGGAGCTCATCAAGTATATCAGGTCCTGCACTGCCTCGTCTATTTCCACACCAACCACTAAGAAACATGGCCTGTACACCCCTCTTCCTACTCCTAACAGGCCATGGGAATCCAATTCAATGGACTAAATTTCAGGCCTCATGTCCACCAAGTGGGGAAATGACTATGTTTTTCTGGTTGTTGATCACTTTTCTAAGATCGTGATTTTGGTTGCCTGCAAGAGGAACATCACAGTAGAGGCTACTGCCAAGCTATTCTTTGAACAAGTCTAGGTACATTTTGGAATCCCACAAACCATTGTCTCAGATCAGGATAATCGATTTCTCATCACATTCTGGTCGAGCCTCCAGTCACTGCTGGACACCAATCTCACCAAATCCATAGCCTTCCACCCCCAGACAGATGGCCAAACCGAGGTCACAAATCAAATGATTGTGCATATCATTTTCATGTATAATTAAAAGAACCCTCACACATGGGATGAGAGCCTTCCCTATGTCCATAATAGCTACAACCGAGCCCTGCATAGCTCAACTGGACACAACCCCTTTTAGGTGGGGTTGGGATTCCAACCATTAGGTCCCATAGATGTTACAGTTCCCCTGGCAGTAACCTCGACCGATTCATATAATGCTCCAACTAAATCTGACAAAGCCACCCAGTTCATTGAGTGGATCCAGCACATTTTCCAACAGCTTCAGGATATCCTACAGAAGTCCAATGACAAGTACAAGCAACATCATGATAAACATCGGGTGCCACAGAAGTTTCATGTGGGCGACAAAGTTTCGTTGCACTTGCAGAAAGAACGCCTTAAAGGACCCCATCAAAAGCTTCACCCAATCCATTATGGGTCATATAACATCACCAAGGTCATGGGGGATAATTCTTTTGAGCTCAACATTCCTTCTTTCCTTGGCCTGCACCAAGTGTTCAACGTGGATCTCCTTCGCCCTTATTTCACACCATTATTGGCCACCTTAGAAGTAGAAGAAAATCTGACACCAATAGAGCTCAACCTTGACTGCATACAACAGGAATCCATTGATCATATTATGGACACACAGATCAAGGTCACTCGACAACAAAGGATCAGGCTTTATTGAGTAGTCAAAGTAGGGCAGCTCCTACAGCAAGGCAAGTGGCTCAACCAGGGACAAATTTAGCAGAAATTTCCTCATCTGATGGGGGAAATCAACGCAATGGAGACCATTTATTCCTAAGGAGGGAGGATTGATCCAAGTGGATATCGGTGGCCACCCACATTTTCCAATTGACTCAAAACAGTTTTCTGGCAATCTTGGTAATTTACTATTTTTAGAGGTTTTTCACTTTCGGAGTTGTTTTCAGGCCCTAAACAATGTTCTTTTTCGGAAAATGGGAATAAATATATAAATTCCCTCCATATTTCCCCCAAAATTAATATCCTCGACAATACCTTTCCAACAGGCTATCATACGCCTAAAACGGAGATCGTATGCAAAAGTTATGACCCCGAGAAGTTGATGTACTAACTTGCCCAAATAGGGCCCACATGACTTTTGGCGCTTCATCTCCTAGGGTAAGGTTTTTGGATGTCTAGGGTTTTTGGGTGTCTATGGTTTTTGGCATTCATGTGTATTGCAAAAATTCCTTCAGAGCCTCATTGTAATTATATTCTTGTGAATGAGCATAGCCATCACATCTCTTCTCAGAGATAAGCCGCCACCATTCCAACAAGCTTGTTTCCGCTGCAGTTTACAGTTTCAACTTATTTCTCTATTGAATAGAAAACCAGTTTTACTTTATCTCTATTATTTTGTTTTTAGAACCTGTTAATAATATGTATTCATTTTGTTCTTCTCATAAAATCCGGATCAGTCGTATCAGAGAGGTCTCCTTCTTGTCATCTTAATGCATGTCCCCAATGAGGTCGGAGTACAAAGAGTTGGGTCTCGAGCTTGTTTCTCTTGAGGAAAAAATATCTCGCACACCCAAGCAACCTCTCATGGCAGGAGAAACAAAATATGAAGGAACAGCAGATCTTTTCAAACTATTGATTGAGGAATCCCTCACGCAACAAAGGAACGAGATGATGGAGAGTTACATGCAAATCCTTCAGTGGCTACCAACAGGTGACGCATCTTCTTCGAGTGGAGGCGTTGCCCCCTTCAACGTACAAATAAACTTTGATATTCCTATATTTGAAGGTCATATAGACGCAGATATTGTAGACAAGTGGTTGAATCTACTAGAAGAGTATTTTTCTGTCCATAACTTTTCGAATAGAGAAAAGATTACTTTTGTGCTCCTCAAAGTCGTTCCCCATTTCAAAGATTGGTGGGAAACTTTCTGTGAGAAAAATGAAACAGAGGAACAGTCATTATTTATAGTCATGACCACCTGGGAATCCTTTAGGGATGTTATTAAGGAACAATACTACCCTGTCGGAATTTATGACGACTTGTATACCAATTGGACCACATTGTGGCAAGAAAGAGACCAAGCAGTGCTAGATTTCACAAATATCTTCCATATCTTGTGCACCAAGCTGGGCATCAAAGATTCGGAGTGACATCTGGTTCTCAAGTATCGCGGTGCTCTGCATAGCTACATCCATACCAAAATGGAATTTCTTGACATCTCATCCTTGAGCATGGCCTACCGATATGCCGTCAAAATCGAGCAGAAGCTCAAACAAAAGATGCATAAATTTTGGCCAGGGAACCCCTCACAGAAAAAGCCCAGAAAGGGAGGCCCCAACCCACAGAAAAAAGGATAGAGAAAATATGGGCAGTATCAAGACAAACAGTACAAGCCGCAAGCAAACAAGGACATCAGAAAGACAAAGAAAGATACCGGGAAGTGCTACGACTTCCATAAGAGACCTTGGCATAACACTATTGACTGTTTCTCAAAGAAGTCTTTGGTGGCCAAAGTGAAAGCCTCTGAATCATATGTGGGTTCTGACTCTGAGACAAAACTAGAAAGGGGAAGACAAATCATTGACAAGGAACCCAGTTCCATCGTTTCTACCACCAAGCTCCAACCTGGTGAACCAGACAAGCCAGAAGAAGAAGAGTGCCTCTTCCATTCACAGATGTGGGTAAAAGGCACCCCGTTGCACTCCATCATTGATAGCAATATCCAGAATAACCTCATATCATTAGAGGTCATCAAGTGGAGGGCCCCACTGACAACGTCGCACCCACAACCCTACACCATTGGATGGCTCCGCTAAGGAACCGATGTCCACGTCAGCCAACAATGTTGACTTTCATACGACATCGAGCCCTTCAAAGAAGAGGTATTGTGTGATGTTTCTCCTCTCGAATTTTGTGATGTTCTTTTAGGCCAACCTTATTTTGGGAAATGTCATGTTTTATATGAGTCTAGGCCCCGTAGTGTTATTATTAATTTGAACAGGAAATTGTACAAGATACCTGAGCCAGTCCCACCTAGTGCTATTTCCTTGATTTTTGCTAAGAAATGCAGGAACTTCATCTATCAAATGGGGAAGTTTGTCTTCTTTGTGATTCACTCTCAGAATAAGAGAAATATCACAGCCACATCCAGGGTCTCTGTGGCTGACCTCTCCACACAACAGAAGCAAGTAGATAAGGTCATGGAAGAATACTCGGATATATTCTCCTCACCTACTGGGGTACCTCTGCACTGCTAGGTCAAGCACCCCATCGATGTGACCCCCAATGCACTGATGCCCAATGGGCCAATCTATCGCCTCTCTCTGTTAGAGAATGAGGGGAACAAGCGATAGATCTAAGAACTTCTCAACAAGGGGCACATCTGTCCTAGCTCATCACCTTGAGGAAGCCCAATCATGTTGGTACAGAAGAAATATTGATCCTGGAGACTCTGCATTGATTATCGGGCTATGAGTAAAATCATAGTCAGAAACCAGTACCCAATTCCCTGAATCGACGACCTCCTTGATCAACTCATGGGGGCCAAATACTTCAGTAAGATTGATCTGAATTCTGACTACCACCAGGTCTCAATAGAACACACAGATGTTTGGAAGACTTCCTTCAAGTCAAAAGAAGGACTTTTTGAATGGTTGGTTATGCCCTTTGGTTTGACAAATGTTCAAGCCACTTTCATGAGGATGATGGACGATATCCTGCGACCATTCACCAATACTTTTGTAGGTATATCAATCAAATTCTCAATTACAACAAGACTTGGGTCGAACACTTGCATCATATTCAGCAAGTTCTACACACTCTGCGGCAGCACAAGCTATACGCCAACTTGGAAAAATGCTCCTTCGGCATGGACATGGTCCATTAGCTGGGCTACATCATTGACCAGCATGGCATACATGTGGATCCACCCAAGATCCAAGTCATTCGTGACTATCCAGCCCCAACCACACTCACTAAGCTTTGGAGCTTCTTGGGCCTTGACAATCTCTACCACAGGTTCATGTTGGGATTCTCCCATATTGCATGGTCCCTCAGCCAAATAACCAAGGGTAGTGGTAAGGTGAAATTTGCGTGGGGCCGGTCCCAACAACAAGCATTTGATGAGTGGAAGTAGCGCTTGTTCTCAACCCCAATACTTTCACTACCAGACCTGCAGCATCCCTTTGAGATCGAGATAGATGCTTCAGACTATGTTGTGGGCACCATTCTCACTCAGCATGGCCACCCCATGGCCTATCATAGTGAGACATTATCATATGTTGTCTGTAAGTACCCTACTTACGATGAAGAAATATAATCCATTGTGAAATACTGCCCCCAGTGGAGACATTACATTCTTGGGAAGGAGAAAGTCATCCACATTGATCATAAGCCACTGAAGTTCATGCAGACACAAGGAAAACTGCAGAATGACGACCATCAAAAGTGGTCCACATACTCGCAGCAATTCCACCTCAACATCAATTATAAAATAGGAAGCACCAATCACATTGTTGATTTCCTCAACATACCGCCAGTCGTGGCACTCACTACGGTGCTAGACTCTTGCGGCCATGAGACCATTGGATGGCCCCTATTCTATGAGACAGAAATGTAATTCTCCACCACCTACCAAATTTTGGGTGCAAATGCAGTTGTCGATCATTTCCATCTTCAGGATGGGTTGTTGTGTCATCTAGGCCATATTTGTGTTCCATCAAGTGAGTGAGCAAAGATGATCTAGGAAGCCCACTACATTCAGGTGGCAGGACACTTCGTCTTTGAAAATATAGTGGCAATGCTACAGTAACATTTCTACTGGCCGAACTTTGGCAGAAGGTCAGCAAGTATATCAGGTCCTGCACTACCTGCGTTATTTCCAAACCAACCACTAAGAAATGGGGCATGTACACCCCTCTTCCTACTCATAACAAGATGTGGGAATCCATCTCAATGGAATACAGGTCGGGCCTCATGTCCACCAAGAGAGGAAATGACTGTGCTTTTGTGGTTGTTGATCGCTTTTCTAAGATGGCGATTCTGGTTGCCTGCAAGAAGAACATCACAACAGAGGCCATTGCCAAGCTCTTCTTTGAACGAGTCTGGGTACATTTTGGAATCCCACAAACCATTGTATCACATCAGGACATTAGATTTCTTAGCACATTCTGGTCGAGTCTCTGGTCACTACTGGACACGAAGCTCACCAAATCCATGGCCTTCCACCCCCAGACAGATGGAAAAACTGAGGTTGTAAATTGAATGATTGTGCATATCCTTCGCATGTATAATTCAAAGTACCATCGCACATGGGATGAGAGCCTTCCCTATGTCTAGCATAGCCACAACCAAGCCCTACATAGCTCAACTACCCACAGCCCCTTTCAGGTGCGGTTGGGATTGCAACAATAGGATCCCATAGATGTTGATATTCTCCTTGCGGTCACCTCGACCGACTCATCTCCTGCTCCAACTGAAACTAACAAATCCACCCAGTTCATTGAGCGGATCCATCACATCCGCCAACAGGTTCAAGATATCCTACAAAATTCCAATGACAAGTACAAGAAACATAATGATAAACATCGGGTGCCACATAAGTTTCAAGTGGGCGACAAAGTTTTGTTGCACTTTTAGAAAGAACACCTTACAGGATGCCATCAGAATCTTAACCCACTCCATTATGGGTTGTACACCATCACCAAGGCAATGGGGGATAATGATTTTGAGCTCAGCATTCCTTCTTTCCTTGGCCTGCACCCAGTGTTCAATGTGGATATCCTTCACCCTTATTTCCCACCATTATTGGACACCTTAGAAGTAGCAGAACAACTCACACCAACAGAGCTCAACCCTGACTGCATACAACAATCATCCAGTGATCAGACTGTGGACACATAGTATTAGAGTAGTCTGCTCCTTGTCATCTTAATGCATGTCCCCAACGAGGTCGGAGTACAAAGAGTTGAGTCTTGATATTTTTTCTCTTGTAGAAAAAGCACTCGCACACCCAAGCGACCTCTCATGGTAGGAGAAAATAAAGATAACGGGATAGGAGATCCTTTCAAACTGTTGATGATGGAATCCCTCACACAACAAAGGAATGAGATGATGGATAGTTTCACGCAAATCCTTTGGCGTCTACCAACAGGCGACGTATCTTCTTCGAATGGAGGCGTCGCCCCCTTCAAGGTACAAATAAACTTCAATATTCCTATATTTGAAGGTCAGATAGACGCAAATGTTGTAGAAACATGGTTGAATTTACTAGAAGGGTATTTTTCTATCCATAACTTTTCGAATAGAGAAAAGATTACTTTTGCGCTCCTCAAAGTCGTTCCCCATGTCAAAGATTGGTGGGAAAATTTCTATGAGAAAAAAGAAACAGAGGAACCCTCATTATTTACAGTCACGGCCACCTGGGAATCCTTCAGAGATGTTATTAAGGAACAATACTACCCTGTTGGAAGTTATGACGACTTGTATACCAAATGGACCACACTATAGCAAGAAAGAGACCAAGCAGTGCCAGATTCCACAAATATATTCCATACCTTGTACACCAAGCTCGGTATTAAAGATTCAGAGCGACACATGGTGCTCAAGTATCACGGTGCTCTGCATAGATACATCCAGAACAAAATAGAATTTATGGACATCTCATCCTTGGGTGCGGCCTACCGATATGTCATCAAAATCAAGCAGAAGCTCAAACAAAATATGTTGCAATTTGGGCCTGGGAAACCCTCAAAACAAAATCTAGGAAAGGGAAGCCCCAACCCACAGAACAAAGGACAGAGAAAATATGGATAGTATCAAGAAAGCCAGTCCAAGCCACAAGAAAACAAACACACCGGAAAGACAAAGAAAGATACCAGGAAGTAGTGAGACTTCCATAAGAGCCCTTGGCATAACACTACTGACTACTGCTCAAATTAGTCGTTGGTGGCTGAAGTGAAAGCCTATGAATTAGATGCGGGTTTTGACTTTGAGTCTGAACCTGAAAGGGGAAGACGGATCATTGACTCAGAACCCAGTGCCACCATTGCTACCACCAAGATCCAGCCTAGTGAACCAGAAGAGCTAGAAGAAGCAGAGCACCTCTTCCATTCATAGATTTGGTTAAAAATAACCTCGTTGCACTTCATTGTTGATAGAGGTAGCCAGAAGAACCTCATCTCAGCAGAGGTCATCAAGCAGTTGGCCCTGCCGACAACGTCGTAACCACAACCCTACACCATTGGATGGCTCTACCAAGGAAGAGATCTTTGCGTTAGCCAATAGTGTCGAGTGTCGTACGACATCAAGCCCTTCAAAGACGAGGTATTATGTGATGTTTTTCCTCTTGAAGTTTGTGATGTTATTTTGGGACAACCTTATTTATGGAAATGTCATGTTGTATATGAGTCTAGGCCTCGTAGTGTTATTATTATTTTGAACAGGAAATTGTATAGGATACCCAACGTAGTCCCACCTAGTGCTATTTCCTTGATCTCTGCTAAGAAATGCAGGAAGGTCATATCTTAAACGAGGAAGTTTGTCCTCTTCATGATTCGCTCTCAGAATAAGTGAAAGATCACAGCCACATATAGGGTCTCTGCGGTCGACCTCTCCACATAGTAGAAGTAAGTAGATAAGGTCATGGAAGAATACTCGGATATCTTCTCCTCACCTACCGGGGTACCTCTACACTACCAGGTCAAGTACCCCATCGATCTGACCCCCGATGCATCATTGCCCAGTGGGCGAGTCTATCGCCTCTCTCTATTAGAGAATGAGGAGATCAAGTGATAGATATAATAACTGCTCCACAAGGGGCACATCCATCCTATCTCATCACCTTGTGGGAGCCCAATCATGCTCGTACAAAAGAAATATGGAACTTGGCGACTCTGCATTGATTACCAACATCTGAATCAAATCACAGTCAGAAACCAGTACTCGATTCCCCGAATCAACAACCTCCTTGATAAACTCACGGTGGCCAAATACTTTACTAAGGTTGATCTGAAGTCTGGTTACCACTAGGTCTCGATAGAACATACAGATGTATGGAAGACTACCTTCAAGTCAAAGGAAGGCCTTTTTGAATGGTTGGTCATGCCCTTTGGTTTGAAAAATGTTCCAACCACTTTCATGAGGATTATGGACGATATCCTGCGACCATTCACAAATAATGTTTTAGTGGTGTATCTGGATGACATTCTCATTTACAGCAAGACTTGGGTCAAACACTTGCAGCATATTCAGCAGGTTTTGCACACCCTGTGGCAGCACAATCTATACGCCAACTTGGAAAAATGCTCCTTCAGCATGGACAGGGTCCATTACCTGGGCCATATCATTGATCAACATGGCATACATGTGGATCCAGCTAAGATCCAAGTCATTTGTGACTGGACAGCACCAACCACACTCACTAAGCTTCAAAGCTTCTTGGGCCTTGCCCATTTCTACAATAGGTTCATGTTGGTATTCTCCCATATTGCATGGGCCCTCAACCAAATAACCAGAGGTAGTGGTAAGGTGAAATTTGTGTGGGGCTAGTCCCAACAACAACCATTTGATGATTTGAAGCAGCGATTATGCTAATCCCCAATACTTTCACTACTAGACCTACAACAGCCCTTTGAGATCGAGACAGATGCTTCAAACTATGTTGTGGGCATCATTCTCACTCAGCACGACCACCCTGTGGCCTATCATAGTGAGACACTATCATATTTTTTCCGTAAGTACCCTACTTACGACAAAGAAATGTACTCCATTATGCAAGCTTGTCGCTAGTGGAGACAATACATTCTTGGGAAACATACTGTCCTCCACACTGATCATAAGCCATTGTATTTCATGAAGACACAAGGAAAATTGTAGAATGACCACCATCAAAAGTGGTCCACATACTTGCAGCAATTCCACCTCAACATCAAGTATAAAACAAGAAGCACCAATCACGTCGATGATTGCCTGAGCAAACTTCCACTCGTGGCACTCACCACGATGCTAGACTCTTGCGGCCATGAGACCTATGGATGGCCCCAACTCTATGAAATAGACCCGGACTTCGCCACCACATACCAAATATTGGGTGCAAATGAAATTGTCTATAATTTCCATCCTCAGGATGGGTTGTTGTGTCGTCTGGGCCATATCTGTGTTCCATCAAGCGAACAACAGAATATGATCTAGGAATCCCACTATAGTTGGGTTACATGATACTTCGGCATCAAAAAAACAGTGGCAATGCTACAGAAACATTTCTACTAGCCAAAACTTCAGCAGGAGGTAAGCAAGTATATCTTGTCCTGCATTGTCTACGCTATTTCCAAACCAACCACTAAGAAACAGAGCCTATACACCTCTCTTCCTACTCCTGACAAGCCATGGGAATCCATCTCAATGGACTAAATGTCGGGCCTCTATCCCACCAAGAAGGAAAATGACTGTGTTTTTGTGGTTGTTGATCATTTTTCTAAGATGGCAATTTTGGTTTCCTGGAAGAAGAACATCACAGTAGAGGCCACTGCCAAGCTCTTCTTTCAATGAGTCTGGGTACATTTTGGAATCCCACAAACCATTATCTCAGATTGGGATAGTCAATTTCTCAACACATTCTGGTTGAGACTCTGGTCACTGTTGGACACCAATCTCACTATATCCATGACCTTCCACCCCGAGACAGATGGCCAAACTGAGGTCGTAAATCGAACGATTGTGCATATCCTTCGTATGTATAATTCAAAGTACCCTCGCACATGGGATGAGAGCCTTCCCTATGTCCACAATAGATAAAATCAAGCCCTGCATATCTTAACCGGCCATAACCCCTTTTAGGTGGGGTTGGGATTCCAACCATTGGGTCCCATAGATGTTTCACTTCCCCTTGTGGTCACCTCAACCAACTCATCTCCTGCTCCAACTGAAGCTGACAAAGCCACCTGGTTCATTGAGAAGATCCAACACATCTACCAATAGCTTCAGGATATCCTACAAAAGTCCAATGACAAGTAAAACCAGCGTCATGATCAACATCAATGGACACCCACCTTTTCCAACTGGCTCAAAACAGTTTTCTGGCAATTTTGGTAATTTACTATTTTTAGAAGTTTTTCACTTCCGGAACCGTTTTGCGGCCCTAAACGATGTTTTTTGGGAAAAGGGGGATCAATATGGAACTTCATTTGATATTTTCCCCAAAATGAATCTCCACGATGACATTTTTCCAACAAGCTATCATACGCCTAAAACAAAGATCGTATCCAAAAGTTACGACCCTGGGAAGTTGATGTATTAACTTACCCAAACGGGGCCCACATGACTTTTGGCGCTTCATATCCTAGGGTTAGGTTTTTGGATGTCTAGGGTTTTTGGAATTCCTATTTATTGTAAAAATTCCTTCAGAGACTCATTGTAATTATCTTCTTACAAATGAGCACAGTCGTCACATCTCTTCTCAAAGATAAGCCGCCACCATTCCAGCAAGCTTGTTTCCTCTGCATTTTACAGTTTCAACTTATTTCCTTATTGAATAGAAAACCATTTTTACTGTATCTTTGTTATTTTGTTTTAAGAACCTATTAATAATCTATAGTCAATTTTTTCTTCTCATAAAATATGGATCAGTGGTATCAGAGCAGTCTCCTCCTTGTCATATTAATGCATGTCCCCAACGAGGTCAAAGTACAAAGAGTTGGGTCTCGAGCTTGTTTATCTTGAGGACAAAAGCTCTCACATGCCCAAGTGACCTCTCATGGCAGGAGAAAATAAAGATGATAGGAGAAGTGATACTTTCAAACTGTTGATTGAGGAATCCCTCACGAAAAAAAGGAACGAGATGATGAACAGTTTCGTGCAAATTCTTCGGCGGCTACCAACATGAAATGCATCTTCTTCGAGCGGAGGCACCACCCCCTTAAAGGTACAAATAAACTTTGATATTCCTATATTTGAAGGTCAGATAGATGCAGATGTTGTAGACAAGTGGTTGAATCTACTAAAAGGGTATTTTTCTGTCCATAACTTTTCGAATAGATAAAAGATTACTTTTGCACTACTCAAAGTCGTTCCCCATGCCAAAGATTGGTGGGAAAATTTATGTTAGCAAAAGGAAATATAGGAACCCTCATTATTTATAGTCATGTCCACTTGGGAATCCTTCAGGGATGCTATTAAGGAAAAATACTACCCTGTCAAAAGTTATGACGACTTCTATACCAAATGGACCACACTGCGGCAAGAAAGAGACCAAGCAGTGCTAGATTTAACAAATATATTCCATACCTTGCGCACCAAGTTGGGTATCAAATATTTCGAGCGACATATGGTGCTCAATTATCGCGATTCTATTCATAGATACATTCAGACCGAAATGGAATTTTTGGACATCTCATCCTTGGGCAGGGCCTACCGATATGCCATCAAAATCGAGCAGAAGCTCAAACAAAAGACGTGACAATTTGGGCCTCGGAACCCTCACAAAAAAAATCAGGAAAGGGCAGCCCCAACCCACAAAACAAAGGACAGAGAAAATGTAATACCCCAAGGTCGAGCCCCTTCTAAGTTGTAATTTTACTTATGGGTTGTTGAGCCAAGTGGTTTTAAGCTGAAAGACTTATGTGTTTATTAGGCCGGTGAGCCAGATGCCAAGGCCAGGAGCTTGATATTTTGTATATGTAATTATGCAGATCATTATTAATAAAATACAAACACTGATGCATGTAGATCGAACACAAAGAAGATTTATGGGGGACTAAGCACCACTATGTAGGGCAAGGAAAGGGGGGCTAAGTATTTGGGTCCAGGGGCCAAACTAGGGACTTACCTCTAAAGGAATAATATTTTAATATTATTTCCTGAAGAGTGAAGTGAACATTATATGTTTTGTTATCCTAATTTCCTGGAAAAGGGGACGTGTGGAAAAGGGAATCCATGCAGCTCCAAGAAGACAAGTGTCGACTTGGGCTCATGCAGTTAAAAACTGAATCCTCGCCTATTTTGGGGGTTCACGAGCCATTCTTCTACCATCCTTCGTCTGAGTTCGGGGTGGTACTCTGTCTGAACCGCCTTGCCTCTGCATTGTATCTTCCTACCCACGCACAGTGAAGGAAACCTCACATGAAGGCTGACCTTCCTGTCATTCTCCCATCCTGTACGTGAACCATTCTTGCCTCTACATTGTCTGACCTCAGCATACCTCTCACACCTCTGAAACCAGAAATGGGAAAGTCGTCTTGTGTTGTTCCCTGTGAAGCCTGATGCAATTATAATTTCCTGGACTTAGTGTTAGGTTCTTTCCTTTCCAGGTGTCCATACCCATTTTTCCCTATTGTTGTTGCTATTACTGTTGTTTTTGTTGTCAACCATACTCAGCTATAGCTAATTCAAAGGTTGTTTATCGGAACTGTGATTAGATCTCCCAGGTGAGAGAGTCTTATGGGAAAGTGAGTTCTCTTGGAAGGGACTCCCGTAGTAGCCACATTACTCTAAGACTTCTGGTCCAACTTGTTGCTGAAGCCCAAGGTAAGGGAGGTGTACTGGTTGATGGAATTGTATTAGTGAAGGTGCATCCTCCTAGGGTGGAGCAGGTGTGTGGGGAAGGAGGGTCTATATGTTCTGGGCGTAAGTGGCTCCTGGTATAAAAGATCCTTCCTATTGTTTTGTGCAACTTCCTTGTTGTCCTTGCCCAGCCTAGAATTACCTTGCCTAGTGGAGTGTAGTCCCATCTTGGGGGTGACCTACTACTGAGAATGATGAGAAGTACGTTCTAAGGATGGGAGGTTCATGGAAGGTCTGCACGCAATTGGTGGATTTACTCTAGATAAAAGATAACTATCATCATGTGTTTAATTATGTATTTTATGCATGTTGTTGTGACGTTGTATTTCTTCATGTATTCCGTTGCTTGTATGAATTGCTCTTAATTCTACTTAATTCTGTATGATAGTAGTAACTCTATGTTAGTTGTGTTAAGTTCATTAAAATGCATATATTTTATATAAGTTTTAAATTCTGCATGGTAGCATTACCCGGTCTTTGGATGGTCGGGGACCCGGTCTTTGGATGGTCAGGGATGTTACAATATGGTATCAGAGCCATAGGTTTCAACGTTGAGCCTAGATAGGTCGGATAAGTGGTCTTTGGACCCAATGTTTCTAGTGGAAATGGTGTTCGGATGGAACCAATTTCGAAACTTGGAATATTTCTTAGTGTCAATGGGTTACTTGGTCATGTTACGAATCTTAGGAGGAGTAGCATAGAATAAAACCTCAGCCGGCATGGTGTTTGACCAGAGAGAGAGAGAGAGAGAGCTGAACACTTCGGGTGTTGAGAGCCATAGGATCTGTTAGAGAAAAATGAGAGTCCTTCACGACCTTCAAATATGGAGAAGGTGCGAGAAGGTTATCCTGGAAACCTTTTGGAGATTCGGCAATCAAGAGAAGCGGGATACGTTGAGGCACAAACCTCTGAAACTATGAAATCCTGAGAATATCTACACTGCAAATATGGGAAAAAGAACTCAATTGTTGGATCAAGTAGAAGAGTAGATTGTAATTTCAGGAGTTCGGCTATCGAGAGAAGTAGGATGTGTTGACGCACAAACTCTTGAAGCCTGAAATTACAAAGTCCCAAAGAGCTGAAGTAGTGGGTCATGCTGACACCAGTTGGATGGACGTCGATACATGGGATGTATGCCAGTGGGTCCCGAAGGAAAATGTAGACGTAGTGGGCCCAGATGGCATCACCTAGGGTAACATGGACCTTCTTAAGTACACCATGTGTCACCACTGTGGTTAGTGATAGTTGTGTTGTGGGCCCAAAGGCTAGAAAGGTCAAAAGTTCAGAAGTCGAGAGTTGGAGAGGGAAGCGAGTGTGGAAGCTTCCAGGACCAAAGTCCTGAACCTCCGAAACCCGAAACTCCGAAGTCACGAAGCTCTAAAGTCCTGGAGTCTTCGATGACTGAATTTTCATTCTGTATGTCCGTCATCGTATGTTAGGTATGGTGGACGGTTGATCCGCCTGCCTCGCAGGTTCGGTAATTCAAAACTCTGAGTAACTAATGTGCTATGATTGGAGTTTTCTGAAAGATGAAGTCCCAATTAGAGAACCTTGGGATCTAGCACTTGGTCACAAAACTTGGCCGCGTGGGTTGGGGAACTGAGAGAAAAGGCCTACAGCCTGAGTTTACTACAAAGCCGAGCAGAGCTCGGAAAATTCATGAAAACTGAACATTTTCTTGAATCAAATTTGTTTATGAATGTTGTGGTAATTGTTAAGGAATAATGGCCTAGAAAAATCCAGCTGTCTACACATTGTGATGCGGAAGTTCAACAAGTGCCAGAACCGAATAGAATTTCCACTGAGTGCAAAAGAAATGGAAGAGGCATAGACTGCTTCCAGTTATGAGAATGAAGCAAAAGGAATGGATGTTTGTTTGGGAGCCGAAGGATCGAACTCCAATGGACATGGAGAAGAGATAGTTAGGAAGAGCATATGATGAAAATCATTGAACGATTGCAGAAAGACACCCAGACTCACCTAGATGATAACAGAAAGATCATGAAAGCCAGGTTCAACAAGGAAAAATCAACTTAAAGTTGATGCAGAGTTTAGAAAGAATCGAAAAGAAGGTGGATAAGGAGAGTGACTCAAGAAAAACATGGATTCACAATAATCCTGAGAGGAAAAGAAGATCAAGAAGCATTATCGGGCATCATCATCACTCCCCGAAACATTCCAATAAGGAGGCACACAGTAGTTCAATCCCATCTCCTACCATAAAACATAAAAGATATGGAGTGGATTAACTGAAGGGTGAAATGAACAATATTAAACCTCCTACTTTTGACAGAGAACACCAGAAAGATGAATATTTCGATACTTGGTTTCTTGGCATGAGGAAATATTTCCAACTGCATAACTATTCTTCTCATACAAAGGGAAGAATTTCCATTTACCAACTTAAACGAAAGGCATCCATATGGTGGGAGCACCATGTGCAAGTACATCACATCAGAGAGAAGAATGTTACTTGGAGAGAGTTCAAGAGACATTTTGAAAGGAAGTACTTAACTAAGAGATACTATCACAGGAATATGAAAGAGTTCTTTGAACTCAAGATGAGCACCATGACCATTGATGAATATGAATGAAGATTTTTGAAATTGTTGATGTATGCTCCCTTCATCAGGGACGAGACTATCAAAATTCAAAGTTATCTGAGTGGACTTCCATCTTCCATCAGTGAAAAGATCCAGTATGATGACCGAAAGACTATGGAAGAAACCTTAAGGAGAGAAAAATGCTTGTATGATCAGCAAAAATAAAATCCTACCTTCCAAAAATCTTGGGAATACAATAAGAAGTTTAGGAGGGAATAGAGGAAAAATGGAAACAAACCACCATTTTTTAGGAACAGTCCTCAAGGAAAGATATCTTTTAGAGAGCCCAGGAAGGCTAAAGTGGGTGGAAAAATGCCAATATAGACACCTATGGAATGTGGGGGGTGTAAAGGAAATCATAGGTACAGAGATTTCCCCCACAGAAATGACAAAGTGAGAGTTGTCCATAAGGTGCAGCAAGAAGAAACAGTGGAGGACATGGGCAGTAGAGTACCAAGGATATACGTGCACCTGGACAACAAGTAGGCAGAATATCAGTCGCACATGATTGAAGTAGAAGGTATGACCAACAACCATGCCTTTACTATTTTAATTGAATCAGGGGCTAGCCATAGTTATATAGATCCTAGAGTGGTGGAAACTTTCCAGTTGTCGAGAAGAAAACATGAAAAGTCTTGGTTAGTGTAGTTGGCTACATGAACCAAGAGAAAAGTCACTAAGTTAGTTAAGTCTTGTCCAGTGGACATGAATGGACTGAGCACAAAGGATGAATTGAACATTCTTCCTTTAGGTTCTTATGACTGTCTAATTGGGATGGGCTGGTTGGAATAGCACCATGCCATCTTGGACTGTCATAACAATGCATTCACTTTCCTGGATAAGGAAGGGAATCAAATAATAGTCCAAGGAATTCCCAGAGTTGTTGCTATCAAAGAAATCTCATCCATGTAGTTGAAGAAGTGCTACAGGAAAGGCTGTAAATTATTTGCATCCCATGTGGAGGAAGCATCTAAGGATGAGGTCTCAAAGATTGGAGATCATGCAGTACTAAAGGAGTTTCAAGATGTATTTTAGGAGGTACCCAGACTACCCCCGAAGAGAGATATTGACTTCTGTATAAACTTGATACCTAGACCAGCTCCAGTGTCGAAAGCTCCTTACAGAATGAGTATGCCAGAGATAAAAGAGTTGTAATTAAAACTTGAAGATCTTTTGAAGAAGGGGTATAGAAGCCCAAGTGTGTCACCTTGGGGTGCCCCGATCCTATTCGTGAAGAAGAAGGATGGGATGTTGAGGTTGTGTATCGATTTCATACAATTGAACAAAGTAACTGTAAAGAACAAATATCCTCTGCCTAGGATTGATGGCCTCTTCGATCAGTTGAAGGATGCGAAGATATTTTCGAATATAGACCTTAGATCATGATATCACCAAGTAAGGATAAAGGATAAATACATCAGCAAGACCACCTTTAGAACAAGGTATGGTCATTATGAGTTCACAGTGGTGTCGTTTGGACTATCGAATGCACCTGTTGTTTTTATGTGCCTGATGAATGGTGTATTGAGGGACTGTCTAGACAAGTTTGTCATAGTCTTCATGGATGACATTCTAGTGTATTCCAAGTCAGAGGAAGAGAATGAACAACATATGAGGATGGTGTTGCAAGTGCTAAGAGGGCACCAGTTGTATGCCAAATTGAGAAAGTGCTCATTTTATCAAAAGAAGATCCATTACTTGGGCCATATTGTTTCGAAGGATGGGATAGTTGTAGATCCTAAGAATATTGAGGAAATCAGAGAATGGTCAGTGCCAAAGAACGTGATGGAAGTCAAATCATTTATGGGTCTAGCTGGTTATTGCAGATGGTTTATCGCAAGGTTCTCAAGGATAGCTCACCCTATCACTTCCTTGCAAAGGAAGGAGAAGAAGTTTCAGTGGACAGAAGATTGTGAGAGAAGCTTCCAGCAATTGAAGCAACTGTTAACCAGTTCTCCAATCTTGAAGATTGCAGACCTGAATGAAGATTTTGTGGTGTGGCCTGATGCATGCAAAGAAGGGATGGGAGGAGTCCTCAGCTAGAACAGATTTGTGATTTTTTATGAATCCATAAAGTTGAAAGAGCACGAAAGGAACTATGTAACTCTTTACTTGGAGTTGGAAGCCATAGTACATGCTCTAAAGAAATGGAGGCATTACCTCATGGGGAGGAGGTTTGAACTGAGGACATACCATAACGGTCTGAAGTATTTGTTTGATCATCCAACCTTGAACGCTAGATAGAGTAGGTGGTTGGAGTTTCTCGATGAGTACGATTTTGATATCAAGCATATCAAAGGGAAGGAGAATAAAGTGGTTAATGCACTCAGTAGGAGAGTACATGAATTACATGCTACAACCATTATCATGTATCGAACAAATATTAAAGGCAGAATTTCGGAGGCTGTAAATACAAATTTGCAGTACAGGGATTTGGTAGAAAATCTACAGCAAGGTGAGATGCCAGGGAAAGTGGAAAATTATAAGCTAGAAATGGATGGAATACTTCTGTACAAGAACAGAATTTATGTACCTAATGTTCAGGACTTGAAAAGTATGATTTTGCATGAAATGCATAATGTGCCTTATGCAGGACACCCTGGATATCAAAATATTGTGGCAACAATCAAGAGCCATTACTTTTGGCTAGGTATGAAGAAAGAGATTGAAGAATACATTGCCAGATGTATGGAATGCCAAAAGGTTAAATTTGAGCATAGGCACCCAGCAGGGTTGTTGCAGCCTTTACCCATTTCTAACTAGAAGTGGGAAGTGGTGACAATGGATTTCATCATAGGATTGCCTAGAATAGGTAAACAACATGATTCAATCATGGTGGTAGTGGACAAGATTACGAAAGCTTCCCATTTCATTATGTTAAAGACTACTCATAAGGCATCAAATGTTGCCAACATCTTTATGAAAGAAGTGGCACGATTGCACGGAATTCCCAAGACAATTGTGTCTGACCGAGACCCGAAATTTACCTCCAAGTTCTAGAAGGGGTTGTTCAAAGGATTCGGAATGATCTGAACTTCAGTACTACTTATCATCCCGATTCTGATGAGAAAACAGGGAGGATGAACCAAGTGATATAAGACATGCTAAGGATGTATGTGATGGACAAACCCTCTAAATGGGAAGACTACCTACACTTGGTAGAATTTGCCTACAACAATGGGTATCAAGCATCACTGAAGATGAGCTTGTTTGAGGCACTTTACGACAGAAAGTGAAATACTCCAGTAAGTTGGGATAATCCAACAGATAGAGCAGTGGTTGGGCCAGAGTTACTCAAGGAAATGGAAGAAAAAATGTTGAAGATTAGAAAGAATTTGAAATTTTCCCAAGAGAGGCAGAAGAGTTATGCTGATAAGAACAGAATCCATAGGGAGTTCAAAGTGGGTGATCATGTTTTTTCTGAAAGTAAAAGCTAATAGAAGTTCCCCGAAGCTGGGAAACTGTTCCAAGTTGGCAGCCAGATTTTGTGGGCCATTTGAAATCCTAGAAAGGATTGGACCAGTTGCATATATTCTTGCATTACCTGCATTCATGACTGTACATAATGTGTTTCATATTTCATTTCTTAAGAAATGTATACCTGATGCTAATCATGTAATCGATTGGAATGTGATTCAGGTGGAACAAGAAGGCATCTTGCAGGTGCATCTGGTGCGTATACTGGACCGAAAAAGCAAGCAGCTCTAGAATCGAGCCATAGGACTTGTAAAAGTCCAGTAGACCTAGTACAGTTCTAAGGACACAACATGGGAGCATGAAGATGTTATGCGTGCAGAGTACCCACATCTTTTTGAAGATTTTGGAAATCTTGTTGTTGCTTTGTAAATAAGTTGCACTAAGGATAGTGCAAAAATAAGGGGAGGGGCTTGTAATACCCCAAGGCCAAGCCCCTTGTGAATTTTAATTTTGCTTTTAGGCTGGTGAGACAAGTGGTTATAAGATGAAAGACTTATGTGTTTATTAGACTGGTGAGCTAGGAGCCTAATCTTTTGTATATGTAATTATGCAGATCATTATTAATAAAATATAAACATTGTTTCATGTAGACCGACCACAAAGAAGAGTTATGGGGGACCAAGCACCACTAGGTAGCGTAAGGAAAGGGGGGCTAAGTATTTGGGTCTAGGGGCCAAAATAGGGGAATTACCTCTAGAGGAATAATATTTTAATATTATTTCCTGGAGAGTAAAGTGAACATTATATGTTTTGTTATCCTAAGTTCCTAGAAAAGGGCACGTGTGCAAAAGGGAACGCATGCAACTCCAGGAAGACAAGTGTCAATTTGGGCTCATGCAGTTAAAAGTTGAAGCCTCAAATATGTTGGGGGTTCGTGAGTCATTATTTTGTCATCCTCCATCTGAGTTCGGGATGGTACTCTGTCTGAACCGTCTTGCCTCTACATTGCATCTGCCTACCCGCACACAGTGAAGGAAACCTCACAGGAAGGTTGGCCATCCTTCCATTCTCCCATCCTATAGATGAACCATTCTTGCCTTTGCATTGTCTGACCTCGGCATACCTCTCGCACCTCTAAAACCAGAAATGGGAAAGGCATCCTATGTTGTTTCCTATGAAGCCTGATGCAATTGTAATTTCCTAAGCCGTGTTGTGACTTAGTGTTAGGTTGTTTCATTTTTGGGTGTCCATAACCATTTTTCTATATTGTTGTTATATTACTATTATTGTTGTTTTCAACCATACCTGGCTGTAGTTGAGTCGAAGGTTGGTTATCAGACCTGTGAGAAGCTCTCCTAGGTGAGAGAGTTTGTTGGGGAAGTGAGTTCTCCTGGAAGGGAGTCCCGTAGAAGCCACAATACTCTGAGACTTATGGTCTAGCCTGTTGTTGAAGCCCAAGGTAAGGGAGGTGTACTGGTCGATGGACTTGTATTAGTGAAGGTGTATCCTCCTGGGGTGGAGCAGGTGTGTGGGGAAGGAGGGTCTAAGTGTTGTGGGCGTAAGTGGCTCCTGGGATAAAAGATCCTTCCTGTTGTTTTGTGCAACTTCATTTTTGTCCTTGCCAAGCCTAGACTTACCTTGCCTGTTGGAGTTTCATCCCAGCTCGAGGGTGACCTACTGCTGAGAATGATGAGCAGTGCGGTCTAAGGCTGGGAGGTTCGTGGAAGGTCTACACGTAGTTGGTGGATTTACTCCAGATAAAAGATAATTATCATTATGTGTTTAATTATGTATTTTATGCATGTTGTTGTGATGTTGTATTTATTCATGTATTTTGTTGCTTGTATGAATTTCTCTTAATTATATTTAATTATGTATGATAGCAGTAACTCTATGTTATTTGTGTTAAGTTCATTAAAATGCATATATTTTATATAAGCTGTAAATTCTGCATGGTAGCATTACCCGGTCCTTAGATGGTCAGGGACCCGGTCTTCAATGGATGGTCGGGGATGTTATAGAAAATATGGACAATATCGGGACAACTAGTCCAAGCCACAAAAAAAGAAAGATACTGAAAAGACAAAGAAATATACCGTGAAGTGGTGTGACTTCCATAAGATCCCTTGGCATAAAACTGTTAACTACCGCTCAAAGAAGTCGTTGGTGGATGAAGTGAAAGCCTTTGAATCATATGTGTGTTCTGACTCTGAGCCATAACTAGAGAGGGAAAGACAGATCATTGAAGCAAAACCCAGTGCCACTGTTGCTACCACCAAGCTCCAGCCTGGTGAACCAGACGACCAAGAAGAAGGAGAGCGTCATTTCCATTCACGGATGTGGGTAAAAGGCACTCCGCTACACTTCATTGTTGATAGTACTAGCCAGAAGAACCTCATCTCAATAGAGGTCGTCTAGAAGTTGGCCCTGCCAACAACGTCGCACCCACAACCCTACACCATTGGATGGCTCCGCCAAGGAAGCGATATTCGTGTCAACCAACAATGTCGATTGTCGTACAACATCAAGCCCTTCAAAGATGAGGTATTGTGTGATGTTTATCCTCTCGAAGTTTTTGATGTTCTTTTGGGCCAACCTTATTTATGGAAACAGAATGTTGTATATGAGTCTAGGCCTCGTAGTGTTATTATTACTTTGAATAGGAAATTTTACAGGATACCCGAGGCAACCCCACCTAGTGCTATTTCCTTGATCTCTGCTAAGCAATGCAGGAAAGTCATCTCTCAAATGGGGAAGTTTGTCTTCTTCGTGATTCTCTCTTAGAATAAGCGAAATATCTCAGCCACATCCAAGGTCTATGCGGCCGACCTCTCCACATAGCAGAAGATAGTAGATAAGGTTGTGGAAGAATACTCAGATATCTTCTCCTCACCTATTGGGGTACCTCTACACTATTAGGGTAAGCACCCCATCGATATGACCCCCGGCATACTACTACCCAATGGGACAGTTTATCATTGCTCTTTGTTAGAGAATGAGGAGATCAAGCGACAGATCCAAGAAATTCTCCACAAGGGGCACATCCATCCCAGCTCATCACCCTGCAGGATCCCAATCGTGCTAGTACAGAAGAAAGATGGAACCTAGTGACTCTGCATTGATTACCGGGCTCTAAATAAAATCACAGTTAGAAAATGGTACCCGATTCCCCGAATCAACAACCTCCTTGATCATCTCACAGGGGCCAAATACTTCAGTAAGATTAATATGAAGTCTGGCTACCACCAGGTCCCGATAGAACAGACAGATGTATAGAAGACCACCTTCAAGACAAAGGAAGGCCTTTTTGAATGGTTGGTCATGCCCTTTGGTTTGACAAATTCTCCAGCCACTTTCATGAGGATGATGGACGATATCCTACGACCATTCACCAATACTTTTGTAGTGGTGTATCTAGATGAAATTCTCATTTATAGCAAGACTTGGGTTGAACACTTGCAGCATATTCAGCAGGTTCTGCACACCTTGCGACAGCACAAGCTCTACGCCAACTTGAAAAAATGATCCTTCGGCATGGACAAGTTCCATTACATGGGCTACATCGTTGATCAGCATGGCATACATGTGGATCCAGCCAAGATCCAAGTCATCTGTGACTGGCTAGCCCCAACCACACCCACTAAGCTTTGGAGCGTCTTGGGCCTTGCTAATTTCTACCACAGGTCCATGTTGGGATTCTCCCATATTGCATGGGCCCTCATCCAAATCATCAGAGTTAGTGGTAAGGCAAAATTTGTGTGGGGTCAGTCCCAACAACAAGTGTTTGATGATTTGAAGCAGCACTTGGGCTCAGCCCCAATACTTTCACTACCAGACCTGCAGCATCACTTTGAGATCGAGACAGATGCTTCATACTATGTTGTGGACATCGTTCTCACTCAACACGGTCACCCCATGGCCTATCATAGTCAGACACTATCAGATGTTGTCCATAAGTACCCTACTTACGACAAAGAAATGTACTCCATTGTGCAAGCCTGCCGCTAGCTGAGATATTGCATTCTTGGGAAGGATACAGTCATCCACACTGATCATAAGCCACTTCAGTTCATGTAGACACAAGGAAAATTGCAGAATGATCGCCATCAAAACTGGTCCACATGCTTGTAGCAATTCCACCGCAACATCAAGTATAAAACAGGAAGCACCAATCCCTTCGTTGATTGCCTCAGCAGACCGCCAATCATGGAACTCACCACGATGCACAACTATTGCAACCATGAGACCTCTGGATTGCCCCAACTCTATGAGATAGACCCGGACTTCACCACCACCTACCAAATGTTTGGTGCAAGATAATTTTCATCTTCAGGATCGGTTATCGTGTCATCTGGGCCATATCCTTATTCCATCAAGTGAGTGAGAGAATTTGATATGGGAATCCCACTACAGTTGGGTGGCAGGAAACTTCGACGTTGAAAAGACAGTGGTGATGTTACAGAAACATTTCTACTAGCCGAAACTTCGGCAGGAGGTCAGCAAGTATATCAGGTCTTGCACTGCCTGTGTTATTGCCAAACTCACCACTAAGAAATAGTGCATATACACCCCTCTTCCTACTCCTGACAATCCATGGGAATCCATCTCAATGGACTACATGTCAAGCCTCCCGTCCACCAAGTAGGGAAATGACTGTTTTTTTGTGTTTGTTGATCGCTTTTCTAAGATGGTGATTCTGGTTGCCTGCAAGAAGAACATCATAGTAGAGGTCACTGCCAAGGTCTTCTTTGAATGAATCTGGGTACATTTTTGAATCCCACAAACCACCGTCTCAGATCAGGACAGTGGATTTCTTAGCACATTATGGTCAAGCCTCTAGTCACTGTTGGACACCATGCTCACCAAATCCATGGCCTGCCACCCCAAGACAAATGGCCAAAACAAGGTCGTAAATCAAATGATTGTGTATATCCTTTACATGTATAATTCAAAGCACCCTCACATATGGGATGAGATTCTTCCCTTTGTCCAACATAGCTACAATCGATCCCTGCATATCTCAACTGTCCACAACCCCTTTCAGGTGTGGTTGGGATTCTAACCATTAGGTCCCATAGATGTTGCACTTACCCTTGCGGTCACCTTGAACGAATCATATCCTACTCCAACTGAAGATGACAAAGCCATCCGGTTCATTGAGCGGATCCAGCACATCCACCAACAAGTTCTGGATATCCTACAGAATTCCAATGACAAGTACAAGCAGCGTCATGATCAACATCGGGTGCCACATAAGATTCAGTCGAGCGGCAAAGTTTGGTTTTACTTGCAGAAAGAACGCCTTACAGGACCCCATAGGAAGCTTTTCCCACTCCATTATGGGTCATTCACCATCACCAATTTCGTGGGGGATAATTCTTTTGAGCTCAACATTCCTTCTTTCCTTGGCATGCACTCAGTTTTCAACGTGGATGTCCTTCGCCCTTATTTCTCACCATTATTTGACACCTCAGAAGTAGAAGAACAACTGAAACCAATAGAGATCAACCCCAACTTCATACAATAGGCATACAATTATTAGATTGTGGACACATAGATCAAGGGTACTCGACAGCAAAGGATCCAGCTTTATTGAGTCGTCAAAGCAGGGCAGCTCTTGCACCAAGGCAAGTGGCCCACCCGGGGCCAAATTCAACAAAAAATTCCTCATCTGATGAGGGAAATCAATTCAATGGAGATCATTTCTTCCTAAGGAGGGAGGATTTTTCCAGATGGATATCAGTGGCCACCCTCCTTTTCTAACTGGCTCATAACATTTTTCTAGCAATTTTGGTAATTTACTATTTTTAGAAGTTTTTCACTTTCGGAGTTGTTTTGAGGCCCTAAAAGATGTTTTTTGGAAAAAGGGTGAGAAATATGGAAGTTCCTTTTATATTTCCCCCAAAATGAATCTCCTCGACAATACATTTCCAAGGGGAAATCATACGCCTAAAATGTAGATTGTGTGCAAAAGTTACGACCCCAAGAAGTTTATGTACTAACTTACCCAAATGAGGCCCACATGACTTTTGGCGCTTCATTTCCTAGGGTTAGGTTTTTGGATGTCTAGGGTTTTTGGGATTCCTGTTTATTGTAAAAAGGCCTTCAGAGCCTCATTGTAATGATCTTCTTGCGAATGAGCGAAGCCGTCGCATCTCTTCTCAGAGATAATCCGTCATCATTCCAGCAAGCTTGTTTCCACTGCATTTTATAGTTTCAGCTTATTTCCTTATTGAATAGAAAACTAGTTTTACTATATCTCTGTTATTTTGTGTTAAGAACCCGTTAATAATCTGTCGTCATTTCGTTTTGCTCATAAAATCTGGATCAATGGAGGTTTGCATTTTCTTATATTGTTTCAAGCATTGGCTTCAAGGATTCCTCTTGTAGTCTAGTCTCTCCTTCAAGGTGGATTTGGATTATTCTATCTAAGTTCTCTTCGATTTTGAGAAGGTATTTTATGTTGGGTTCTAGCAAAAACAGTATTTTGTTCAGAACAAGTCAATATAGGGCCCCTTGAATTTGGAAAGTAAATCATATGACCCTTTTCATCTTAGGGAGGCTCACACGTATCTAGATTTTTCAAGCTCTATCTCTAAGGGTTATTCTTTTGTTCTCCTCTCTCCTCCAAGTGGATGTTTTTCTTTTCTAGTGGGTGGTTGCATAGACTGTATTGAGTCTAGAATGAATCAATACTAGATCTTTTGGGGTCTGAAAGTGAATCAAGAAACTAGACAAAGGGTAGCATAGAGAACTTAAAATTGATTTGGAGATTTGACCATAACAAAGTTTTCATGGATTATCAGGAGTTATATGAGATTAGGCATGTTCTAAATAATCATGAGGAGTCTATATAGGGTAAAAAAACTTCAATATTCATAGCCACAACAAACATGCATGATAATGAACACTAGGTTACGACCCAAATAGCAACAATCATGGGCACTCTTGTTCAATAGAAGCATTAGATAGTTGTTCTTGAGGAAGAATGCAACATGCTTAGAAAAATTGTCATAAATTTGAGGAAGGGAGATAAATTTTGGGATTCAAATCAAGTGTAGTCAAT
>ML779019.1:94195-104567 GCA_009831015.1 Picea engelmannii | reverse complement strand
GAGCCATAACTAGAGAGGGAAAGACAGATCATTGAAGCAAAACCCAGTGCCACTGTTGCTACCACCAAGCTCCAGCCTGGTGAACCAGACGACCAAGAAGAAGGAGAGCGTCATTTCCATTCACGGATGTGGGTAAAAGGCACCCCGCTACACTTCATTGTTGATAGTACTATCCAGAAGAACCTCATCTCAACAGAGGTCGTCTAGAAGTTGGCCCTGCCAACAACGTCGCACCCACAACCCTACACCATTGGATGGCTCCGCCAAGGAAGCGATATTCGTGTCAACCAACAATGTCGATTGTCGTACAACATCAAGCCCTTCAAAGACGAGGTATTGTGTGATGTTTATCCTCTCGAAGTTTTTGATGTTCTTTTGGGCCAACCTTATTTATGGAAACAGAATGTTGTATATGAGTCTAGGCCTCGTAGTGTTATTATTACTTTGAATAGGAAATTTTACACGATACCCAAGGCAACCCCACCTAGTGCTATTTCCTTGATCTCTGCTAAGCAATGCAGGAAAGTCATCTCTCAAATGGGGAAGTTTGTCTTCTTCATGATTCTCTCTCAGAATAAGCGAAATATATCAGCCACATCCAAGGTCTATGCAGCCGACCTTTCCACATAGCAGAAGATAGTAGATAAGGTTGTGGAAGAATACTCAGATATCTTCTCCTCACCTATTGGGGTACCTCTACACTATTAGGGTAAGCACCCCATCGATATGACCCCTGGCATACTACTACCCAATGGGATAGTTTATCATTGCTCTTTGTTAGAGAATGAGGAGATCAAGCGACAGATCCAAGAAATTATCCACAAGGGGCACATCCATCCCAGCTCATCACCCTGCAGGATCCCAATCGTGCTAGTACAGAAGAAAGATGGAACCTAGTGACTCTGCATTGATTACCGGGCTCTAAATAAAATCACAGTCAGAAAATGGTACCCGATTCCCCGAATCAACAACCTCCTTGATCAACTCACAGGGGCCAAATACTTTAGTAAGATTGATATGAAGTCTGGATATCACCAGGTCCCGATAAAACAGACAGATGTATAGAAGACCGCCTTCAAGACAAAGGAAGGCCTTTTTGAATGGTTGGTCATGCCCTTTGGTTTGACAAATTCTCCAGCCACTTTCATGAGGATGATGGACGATATCCTACGACCATTCACTAATACTTTTGTAGTGGTGTATCTAGATGAAATTCTCATTTATAGCAAGACTTGGGTTGAACACTTGCAGCATATTCAGCAGGTTCTGCACACCTTGCGGCAGCACAAGCTCTACGCCAACTTGAAAAAATGATCCTTCGGCATGGACAAGTTCCATTACATGGGCTACATCGTTGATCATCATGGCATACATGTGGATCCAGCCAAGATCCAAGTCATCTGTGACTGGCTAGCCCCAACCACACCCACTAAGCTTTGGAGCGTCTTGGGCCTTGCCAATTTCTACCACAGGTCCATGTTGGGATTCTCCCATATTGCATGGGCCCTCATCCAAATCATCAGAGTTAGTGGTAAGGCAAAATTTGTGTGGGGTCAGTCCCAACAACAAGTGTTTGATGATTTGAAGCAGCACTTGGGCTCAGCCCCAATACTTTCACTACCAGACCTGCAGCATCACTTTGAGATCGAGACAGATGCTTCATACTATGTTGTGGACATCGTTCTCACTCAACACGGTCACCCCATGGCCTATCATAGTCAGACACTATCAGATGTTGTCCATAAGTACCCTACTTACGACAAAGAAATGTACTCCATTGTGCAAGCCTGCCGCTAGCTGAGATATTGCATTCTTGGGAAGGATACAGTCATCCACACTGATCATAAGCCACTTCAGTTCATGTAGACACAAGGAAAATTGCAGAATGATCGCCATCAAAACTGGTCCACATGCTTGTAGCAATTCCACCGCAACATCAAGTATAAAACAGGAAGCACCAATCCCTTCGTTGATTGCCTCAGCAGACCGCCAATCATGGAACTCACCACGATGCACAACTATTGCAACCATGAGACCTCTGGATTGCCCCAACTCTATGAGATAGACCCGGACTTCACCACCACCTACCAAATGTTTGGTGCAAGATAATTTTCATCTTCAGGATCGGTTATCGTGTCATCTGGGCCATATCCTTATTCCATCAAGTGAGTGAGAGAATTTGATATGGGAATCCCACTACAGTTGGGTGGCAGGAAACTTCGACGTTGAAAAGACAGTGGTGATGTTACAGAAACATTTCTACTAGCCGAAACTTCGGCAGGAGGTCAGCAAGTATATCAGGTCTTGCACTGCCTGTGTTATTGCCAAACTCACCACTAAGAAATAGTGCATATACACCCCTCTTCCTACTCCTGACAATCCATGGGAATCCATCTCAATGGACTACATGTCAAGCCTCCCGTCCACCAAGTAGGGAAATGACTGTTTTTTTGTGTTTGTTGATCGCTTTTCTAAGATGGTGATTCTGGTTGCCTGCAAGAAGAACATCATAGTAGAGGTCACTGCCAAGGTCTTCTTTGAATGAATCTGGGTACATTTTTGAATCCCACAAACCACCGTCTCAGATCAGGACAGTGGATTTCTTAGCACATTATGGTCAAGCCTCTAGTCACTGTTGGACACCATGCTCACCAAATCCATGGCCTGCCACCCCAAGACAAATGGCCAAAACAAGGTCGTAAATCAAATGATTGTGTATATCCTTTACATGTATAATTCAAAGCACCCTCACATATGGGATGAGATTCTTCCCTTTGTCCAACATAGCTACAATCGATCCCTGCATATCTCAACTGTCCACAACCCCTTTCAGGTGTGGTTGGGATTCTAACCATTAGGTCCCATAGATGTTGCACTTACCCTTGCGGTCACCTTGAACGAATCATATCCTACTCCAACTGAAGATGACAAAGCCATCCGGTTCATTGAGCGGATCCAGCACATCCACCAACAAGTTCTGGATATCCTACAGAATTCCAATGACAAGTACAAGCAGCGTCATGATCAACATCGGGTGCCACATAAGATTCAGTCGAGCGGCAAAGTTTGGTTTTACTTGCAGAAAGAACGCCTTACAGGACCCCATAGGAAGCTTTTCCCACTCCATTATGGGTCATTCACCATCACCAATTTCGTGGGGGATAATTCTTTTGAGCTCAACATTCCTTCTTTCCTTGGCATGCACTCAGTTTTCAACGTGGATGTCCTTCGCCCTTATTTCTCACCATTATTTGACACCTCAGAAGTAGAAGAACAACTGAAACCAATAGAGATCAACCCCAACTTCATACAATAGGCATACAATTATTAGATTGTGGACACATAGATCAAGGGTACTCGACAGCAAAGGATCCAGCTTTATTGAGTCGTCAAAGCAGGGCAGCTCTTGCACCAAGGCAAGTGGCCCACCCGGGGCCAAATTCAACAAAAAATTCCTCATCTGATGAGGGAAATCAATTCAATGGAGATCATTTCTTCCTAAGGAGGGAGGATTTTTCCAGATGGATATCAGTGGCCACCCTCCTTTTCTAACTGGCTCATAACATTTTTCTAGCAATTTTGGTAATTTACTATTTTTAGAAGTTTTTCACTTTCGGAGTTGTTTTGAGGCCCTAAAAGATGTTTTTTGGAAAAAGGGTGAGAAATATGGAAGTTCCTTTTATATTTCCCCCAAAATGAATCTCCTCGACAATACATTTCCAAGGGGAAATCATACGCCTAAAATGTAGATTGTGTGCAAAAGTTACGACCCCAAGAAGTTTATGTACTAACTTACCCAAATGAGGCCCACATGACTTTTGGCGCTTCATTTCCTAGGGTTAGGTTTTTGGATGTCTAGGGTTTTTGGGATTCCTGTTTATTGTAAAAAGGCCTTCAGAGCCTCATTGTAATGATCTTCTTGCGAATGAGCGAAGCCGTCGCATCTCTTCTCAGAGATAATCCGTCATCATTCCAGCAAGCTTGTTTCCACTGCATTTTATAGTTTCAGCTTATTTCCTTATTGAATAGAAAACTAGTTTTACTATATCTCTGTTATTTTGTGTTAAGAACCCGTTAATAATCTGTCGTCATTTCGTTTTGCTCATAAAATCTGGATCAATGGAGGTTTGCATTTTCTTATATTGTTTCAAGCATTGGCTTCAAGGATTCCTCTTGTAGTCTAGTCTCTCCTTCAAGGTGGATTTGGATTATTCTATCTAAGTTCTCTTCGATTTTGAGAAGGTATTTTATGTTGGGTTCTAGCAAAAACAGTATTTTGTTCAGAACAAGTCAATATAGGGCCCCTTGAATTTGGAAAGTAAATCATATGACCCTTTTCATCTTAGGGAGGCTCACACGTATCTAGATTTTTCAAGCTCTATCTCTAAGGGTTATTCTTTTGTTCTCCTCTCTCCTCCAAGTGGATGTTTTTCTTTTCTAGTGGGTGGTTGCATAGACTGTATTGAGTCTAGAATGAATCAATACTAGATCTTTTGGGGTCTGAAAGTGAATCAAGAAACTAGACAAAGGGTAGCATAGAGAACTTAAAATTGATTTGGAGATTTGACCATAACAAAGTTTTCATGGATTATCAGGAGTTATATGAGATTAGGCATGTTCTAAATAATCATGAGGAGTCTATATAGGGTAAAAAAACTTCAATATTCATAGCCACAACAAACATGCATGATAATGAACACTAGGTTACGACCCAAATAGCAACAATCATGGGCACTCTTGTTCAATAGAAGCATTAGATAGTTGTTCTTGAGGAAGAATGCAACATGCTTAGAAAAATTGTCATAAATTTGAGGAAGGGAGATAAATTTTGGGATTCAAATCAAGTGTAGTCAATCAATTCCAACTATGAGGGGCTGAAGGAAGAAGAAATGGTGCATCAATTAGTTGAAGACATAAAAATTATCAAGCAAGTCTCATACCTAGTGAATGCATCAATGGAAGAAATAGCTAGATGTCATGATTTATGTTAAGTTTTATAATTTATAAATTTAGTCGGATCTTGGGTTTATTTTACATAATTTATACCATCAAGAAATACTGGAATGTATTTTCTAAATATCTAGATAGGATTTTTTATAGGCTAGTAGTTAGTATTGTTTTTTGTTTTTATTTAAAAACTCAAACAAAAATTTGATATAATTCCTCTGTCAACTTTGTTACAATTTTATTAATATAAAATCTTCCATTTATGGTTAAAAAATATAACCTTATTTCCTTTTTCCATCTCCCTATTTGAGAAGAAAATGAAATACTTAGGATTCTTTTTAAAACAAATGAGAGAATTAAGTGTAGTTATTTGAGAAAATAAAAAAAAAAGATATGATATTGGTCCTGTTAGCGTCAGAAGTCACTCCTGGATTGCGGCAGGAGCAAAGCCCAATTCCCATCAGTTTTTATGTCACGATAGTTTTAATGGGTGATCAAATGGGTAGAGACTCGGGAAGATATCACTCAAACTCAGGGACTGGGTCTGGCATGCGAGGAACAAAGGAGGTCTTGATCTAACTTCAGTCAGTGGGTTGATTTGAAAATGAGCAGGTTAAAGACTTGATGAGAGGAGTGGACAAACTACCTCAGGCTACAGGCCTTTCAGTAATTTGTAGAAGAAAAACTCTGAATGCGAGATCCTCTGGTCCAGAGCTTCGAGAAACTGAAAGGGGGGAACTTGACTGGATTCTCCAATTCCAAGTCATTCAGTGCTAAGAAAATCACAGGGATCGATTAGAAACAATGCAACTGTTACAGTGATCAAACTCTACATCATCCTATAACAGTTACAACTCAACTGGATTCTCCAATTCCGAGCCATTCTAATATAGTGTAAGCAAAGACACGAAAGAAAAAACTGACATTCATCAAACAAGAAGTCTCAAGAGCCCAGACATAACTAGGAAAACAGTGCTTCATTAAAGTTTACCACCGAGAGCCTTGCTCAACCATCGATAGATTACAAAATAAAAGACTGAGTTTATATACTCAGAGAAAAATTGCCTAACGTTGGCGTGCTCAGTTATCCAGGCTTGGTGTCCATTCAGCCAAATTCAAACGAGTATTTTTTGTCAGACGCCACCTTAACTGCGCATGGCTCGTGCAAGGGGAGTAGCTGAGCCATTAAGTGCCGAGTTAGCATGTGCAGACTTCCTCCGGCTGGTCGAGGACTCGTCATGGCTTCTTTGGAAAAATGGGTACACAGGACCCTCTCGAGTAGACCGCTTGCCAGATTATCCATATTTTGCACTTAATGCCTGAGGAGAGGTTTCAACCACCCCTTCTCGTCTTAATTTACTACAGGCGAAAACCAGGATCGAGGTCGGATCAGATGGCTCATGGAGATCACAATGATCCTTTCAGCAACTAGACTCAACACCTTTGGCCTCTTTTTCATGGCTCCTTTCTTTCCCAAGTGACCACGGGCTATGACCCTGTGTCTATTCCCAAAACGCTTTCGGCGTTCACAAATGGAAGGAGTTAATCCATGCTTATTCATATCTGCGATGAGAGAAACGCCGAGATGGCCTAATTAGGCGCCATGCATCCCTCTCGGATTTGATGGTTCTGGACTTATTCGGTGATGTTGTGGGCCCGAATCTGGGCTCTTTCGACATTTCGGGATTCGAGGTTTCGAAATGTGAAATGAAGAGGAGCGCTTACCCCCCGAACTCCCGAATGTCGACATGGCATGGATGCATGTCGCATGTCCCTAAGATGTATGGCCGAGATAGCATCCGCTATTTAGAAAGGGGCTGCTTTCAATCCCAAGCTTGCTTGATGTGACCTGAGGCTAGGATTGTGGGCTTGGATCCAAAAGTGCTTTCAGGGTTTCACCGATTGGTGACTTCAACTGTAAAGAAAGATAAGCTCTTTGTTTCCCGAAACAGCAATCCCCGATACGCCTACTGACTTCCACCTGTCTCAACCGGATCGGATGACCCATATTTGCATTAAACTATTGGCGCTACCCCTCATGCTAAAACCCGGGAAACTTGGAAGCCCCAAAATCCTGATACACGTCGATCAGTTTTGTAGGTGTATCTCGGTCGCTGACATCAAAACTTCGCCCGCTCACTTGACATGTGATCGGAAAAGAGATTCTCTCGCATTGCGCTAGGGCACTTCCCGTGTAACATTCAGACCTGGGTATTTTTGATCCCATGACAAATAATCTCAATAACATTAGGCTCCATGAGGGGATAGAGTCGTCCCTGTGATGCTCTAAGAACTCATTCTGTAGTTTCAGTGCCTTGTTGTTGGGCTATGAGTCATTTATTAAGCCGAAAACAGAAAACAGAAAACAATATTTACAAAACAAAAGAAGTCGCCTACGGCTTTACAAAAAACATTTTTTTAAGAAATGCCCATTTACTGGGCCATCAAAAAATTCTTCGGCTTCCAAATCCTGCAACCTGTAAGTGTTGTTTGAAAATACATCAGAGATCTTGAGAGGCCCAAACTAGAGGGCATCAAACTTACTGTGTTTTCCCCTATCCTGCCTGGGTGCATCCCATTTGAGCACCAGATCGCCCAGCTCGAAATATTTCTTTTTTCTCTTCCTGTCAAAGGTTTGCTTGATCTTCTGTTGATGATGGTAGGCCCTGTCCATGACCTATTCCCTGATCTGTTGAACTTCCACCATCTGATGAATCCTTCTGACCATATGGTCAGGCTCTCCTTCAAGGTCCTGGAGGAATTTTTCCATGGATAAAGCGAGCTGAGTAGGGAAAACAGCTTCTATTCCATAAACAAGTTGGAAAGGTGAGATGCCCAGAGACTTCTTTGTTGTCACTCAGTCGGCCCATAGGGAAAATTTGAGCTTTGAATCCTAGGCCCTTTTAATGTCTTCCAATAATTTCTTGATGAGCTTGATCAGACTTTTATTGGAAGACTCCGCTAATCCATTTCCTTGAGGATAATAGGGAGTAGAGTGGATCAGCAAAATCTCAAATTGTTCACAGAACTTAACCAAAGGTTCAGACTTGAAAGAGGCAGCATTGTCGACGACGATTTTGCTGGGACAGCCATATCTGGCTATGATATCCTCCAGGAAGCTGATAATTACTTTGTGAGAAGTACTCCTAGTAGGGGTAGCTTCTATCCACTTGGTGAAATAGTCAGTCGCAGTCAGGATCCATCTGTGTTGACCACTTGAGGGAGGATGAATTTCTCCGATGAAGTCTAACCCCCACTGTTGAAAAGGTGTTGAAGCTACTATAGGATTTAATGGTAGTGATCTGAGTTGTTGCTTTCCTGAGAACTTTTGGCATTTGATGCAAGCTCTGATTTCTCTGCAGACATCAGCGAATAGAGTAGGCCAGTAATATCCAGCCTTGAGGATCTTATGAGCTGTGGTCGTCCAGAAATGATGCCCCCCGTAAAGGTTGTTATGGAAATCAATTATAACCTTTTGGGCTTCTTGCGGGTCCAGGCATCTTAAGAGAACCCCTAGAGGGTCTTTCCAGTACAAGGCTTGGTCAATGAGGCAATACCTGACCGCCTTGAGCTTCAGAGCTCTCGCCTTGCTTTTTCCCATTCCATCAGGAGGCTTTAATTCTCGTAAAAAATACAACATATCCTTGTACCAGATGCATGCTGCTAGTGGTAAGGCATCATGAGAATTCTTATTGGCCGACTCAGCTTGCGGATTTTCTGAATAGGCGTTGATGAAGCTGATCCCCAAGGCTCTGCAATTGGATTCATCCAACGGCTTGGCTAAACCCTGCCCCTTTATCAACTTAGTGGGCTTAATCTCCAAATCAAACTCTAGGATCCTGGTAATCCACTTACCTCTTCTCCCATCTATGTTGGGCTAGACAAGGATGTCCTTCACAGAGGCCGAAGGAACGTATGCGGTCACCTTTCAGTGCAAGATGTAGACTCTGAAAGATTTGAGAGCTTTTACTAGGGCATAGGCCTGTTTTTCCATGATTTCATACCTGACCTCTGCATCTCTTAATGCATTGCTGAAAAAGGCAATGGGTTGTTCTCACCCTTCCTCATTTTTCTGCAACAAGACCGTCGCTACTGTATCAAAAGAAGCAAAAGAGAAAATTAGGAATCCTTTGGAATAGTCAAGACTGATCAGAACAGGTGCCTCAGTCAATGCCCTTTTTATTTGTGTAAAATATTCCCTGGGTTCAGCGGTCCATTTCACTTCATTTCCTTTCCTGAGCATGGCTGTGATATGTTTCACCAACTCAGTAAAATTTGAGACGAATCTCCTCAAGAAATTAATCTTTCCTAAAAAGGCTTGAACTTCCTTCTTGGATCTAGAAAGTGACAGGGTTTGAATTGCCTCTACCCTGCTAGGATCAATCCTCATGCCTTCTTCTGATACTATATGGCCTAATAGCTTCCCCTCCTTCATAGAAAACAAAGATTTTCTGGGATTTAAGGATAGGCCAAACCTCCGACACTTCAAAAAAACTTTTCTCAGATGACCGCAGTGCTCTCTGTCAAACCTGGAGAAGATTGTTATGTCATCCAGGTAGATCACCACAAACTTATCTTTCTCCCCGATGAAGGCTATGTCCATGGCTCGCTGAAATGTTGCCCCTACATTCATCAATCCAAAAGGCATTTTGGCATACATGAATGTGCCCCAAGGAGTGGTGAAGGCCATTTTTTCTCTGTCCTCAGGTATGACTGATATCTGATTATAGCCAGAAAAACCATCAATCATGGATATCCTAGATGCACCGGTTACCCTCTACAGTATTTGTTCCATATTGGGAAGGGGGTAGTTGTCTTTCCTTGAGCTCCTGTTCAGGTTCCTGAAATCAACACAGAGTCTAATTTCTCCACTTTTCTTCCTTACTGGGACCAAATTGGCCACCCATTTGGAATATCTCAAGGGGATGATAATTTGGGCATCTAGCAATTTCTTCACTTCTTTCTCCATGACAGGTAGCAACATGGGATTTATCTATCTCAGCTTCTGCCTGAATGGCTTAGCCTCTTCTTTCAGTGGGATCTTGTGCTCAATGACAGATGTGTCAGAAGTCTTGAGGTCTTCATAGGCCCACACAAACACATCAGCGAATTCCTTTAGTAACTCAATATATTCTGCCCTTTTCTCATTGGTCAGGCTGCTTGATAATTTGACAAACATCGGCTCCTCCTGTGTACCAATGTTGCATTCGGCTGTCTCGGCGTCTTTATTTGAAACACCACCCTTTACTACCACATCATTCTTGTCGAACAATGTTTCTAAAGGGACTAGTCCCCTTGGAATGTGATAGCTAGGCAGCTGAATAATTTGGTGATTAACAATTTTATTCAAGAATACCTTAGAGGGAGGGTCACCTTCGGGATCAGGATCTTGATCGATGTGCAATGCCGAAAACTCATCGACGGA
>ML779019.1:51285-79390 GCA_009831015.1 Picea engelmannii | reverse complement strand
CATACACACATCTAAACACATCTATACAAGTAGACCAACAAACTGTTTGACGAAATACCACAACCAGGAAAAAGTTTTAAAAAGACACCAAAACAGTGATGATCCTTGCATAATGGCTTGGGATCATTACAGTGGAGCTTTGGTGGCTCTGTATATTGTGATGTATGTGTTGTTCCCCATTAAGTACTAGTCCCCTATCCTTCTTATTACCGCTAATTCCTTGTCATTCATGCACAAGGTTGGCATAAAGAAAAAGAATTCGCATAATTGGGCCAAGAAGTGGTCACATATCTTGTGGTACTTTGTCTTATACTTGTGCTCCCAAAGAAATTTGCAATAGATGTGGATGGTTGGGTATGTTAACTGTCATGCCCATCCCATCTTAGGATATTGATGTGTCATGCACATGACATTGAGAAGATATGAGGACATGTGAAAATTTGGAAATGTTATGAGTTTGGCTCCTTTAATGGTTGTGATAGACTCTGTTAAGTTTGCTGACAAGATATCAGCTGAATTGAATGATGACCCTTTGTCTGCACAATAGTGGATTAAAGGAATATATGATAGAGGAAACTTGGAAGTATTTGGCTCTCCATAAAATATGCAGAGCCTAGTCACAATGTATCGGTATGGCTTCCTTAGTGTAGTTGTGAGGTACCCATCGGTAATTCTGTGTTTGAATGATTTATCTGGTTTGTACTAGATGTGGAATGTGACTTTTGTTGTGTGCTTCAATCCACCGAGAAGTTCATCATTTAGCTCCTGGGTTCCTTTCTCTAGATAGTAAAATTTCCTAGATCTTCAGGTTGGAACGAAGCTATGGGCTCTCCCCTAACATTGCATATGTATCTATTCTCCAAGTATATGTTCTTGAGAATCCAAGCGATCGAATCCACACAAGGAAATACTGCAAAGTGGGTTGATACTTTGTGTATTCTTGATTTCCTAATATTCTTGAAAACTTTAATCTCATCTTGGTCTTCAACATTGATGAGGAATTTTTTCTTTTTAAACATTTGCAAGACATCGCCCTATCCGAGTGATCCACCTCCCTTCTCTAAGAATCCCATTGTGTCATCATAAATTGGTCCTGCGGTGTCAGTTTTATCCTCATGTTGAATACCACTCACAGAGGCCTCTGTGGTAGGTTATTTGCTTGTCACCTTCTTCCATGGAGACATTTATGAATATGAAACACATAAATGAAATCAGCCCCCAAAAAAACTAGGAAATAAAAATAAGCTTGATCAGACCAAGAGTTGTAAACATCTGTGTAGAAAATAAATATTTTTAAGTCGCCCATATGTTAAGTACCCAAAGAGTCAATTGCATTAATTTTAGGTGAGAGATAGACATCCAAGGATGATGGGATTATTGTAGGAATTATGAGGTAGATTAGCTCAACTTGGGTGAAGAATCCTGGCAAGTTGGCAAGGCAAATGTTATCTTGGAGGAAATGAAGTCGAAGTAGTTCATGGGAACTGCTCCAGTACACACCAGAGTGGTTTTTGTAAAGTGTGCAAGTGGCATGAGTACATTTCAGAGTGGTTAGTGGTAAGATCGTCGAAGGGTTGAAGGAGTTGGTATTAATTCTATGGAATCATGAGGTTGGTACCGAAGGAGAGGACGTAAAGAGATTCAGAGACACCACTGGAATTTTTATAAAATCCTTCGTTGAAACCGGAGGTAATATTATTAATTGCTCTAGTAAATACCGACAATGATTCTGTTAAGTGTCCTAGGTGAAACTGGAGAGGTTCCCATTAAGTTCTCTGGTGGGACCAGATGGGATAGTGCAAAGTATGAATGTACTGGAGACAATCTTGTTAACTTCTTTGGTTATCACCAGTAATAAACTTTTTAAGTGTTGTGGTTACCACTGGGGTCAATATTGCAAAGGGTTCTGGTGGGTATTAGATTCAATCTCATAAACGTGTTTGGTTACAAATAGTATTTGAAAATTAACTAAGTCTTGGAAATGGGTTTTCATTCGAGTTTAGGATTTGAGTCATGGAGGCCCAAGAGACTAGGGTTAAGGTTCGATTTTATCCAATCTTGGCGTATATATCTCTAGTGGATAAGGGAGCGAAATGGAAATGGTTAGTGTAACACCCATGTTTCCCCCAGATTGTAAGTATTATTATTATTACTGTTAACAAGACTATAGACATATCTATCATGTGAATGTTGGAAAGATAATGAACCTTGCTATAGAAGGTAATGTATATATTTTGTTAATTAATAAAAGGAAATTGTGGCATRATTGGAATGACTGTTGAAAGAGGGTTGCCAAATAAATCATGATGTGTGAGAAGGATGGTAAGGGGAACCAATCATGGTGATATTGTTGGRCAACTGAGAGGGAGGGAGGGGTGAATCAGCTGTCACTGTGATTAAACAATTTTTCCCATTTTAARCTCTTACTGAACACATAATGACAATCACCATGATGYTGCGAAATAAGCAATAGAATKTTAAACATCAATCACACACATGAAATATACAGAGACAGATATTTCCTGAGGAAACCCATAAAGGGTAAAAACCTCTTCTTCTTGATATGATAAGTAATMTTTACATTTTGTACATTATCATACTTATGAGCTCCAACTCATTGTGAGGATACTACCTCTGTCTTGCAAGATGAAACTTATTGAGAGCACCAACTCTCTAGTTTCTCTAGCATCCACTAGAAGGAAGCACCAACTACCTAAGTGTTCCAGCACCAACTGGATGGAAGCACCAACTTCCAGTCACACAGGCACCAACCTGTATAACGGAGAACAATAGTTCTCCCTTGCACCACCCTGCCACCCTGGTTTTTATGGCTGTAACTAGATGGAAGCTACAACTCCATGTGTTCAAGCACCCACTTGAAACTTTGAGGACAACAATCATCCCTAGAACCTCCCTACCACCCTGATTATAAATATTTTCTTCTCTAAAGTTATTACAGTGATACAGGATTTATCAATGGCTTACTAGTCACATCATTGTTATGCTACACTTCTCTGCTCTACCTGCACCAGTATCTTTCTACTTGCATCTGTTGTGCTTTCTATTCTTTTTACTTTTATGCTCTATGTGTCATATCCATACCATGCGCTATCCCTCTTCTGTGCATTTCATCTGCTACACACAACATGCTTTTATTCGCATGAATGACACTCAACAGCATCATGAATCTCTCCTATGTTCTACATTTTTATCCTCTCTGTGCACCTTCTGCCTTCTCATGCACAATGTCTTTGCATGCTCTTTTCAATGAATCTGTTCTACACCATAGTTTGTTCACTATAACTTATCCTTTCTCTCACATAGATCAACAGAAAAATTGCATACTTTCACTCTTTTGCATGTATCTCTCACATAAGGTAATCTCATGATCATCATGGCAACTCTTCATCTTCTCTGGAAGTTTTGTTGCCTGTGAGTTCATCATCAGTGGTTGTTATGTTGATATTCCTTAGCCTCTTTGGCAGTCGAGACTCTTCATCTTCTCTATCATTACCAAATCTCTTCATCTTCACTGGACATTAGCTCGAGACTCTTTGTCTCCTCTAGAAGTCACCCTACAGCTCCTCGAATTCTCTCGCAGATGCAATCACTTTGTTCTGGCAATTACTATGAGAACCTTCTTGTGATCATGTGTTTCGTGCCTTTTCCCTTTCTGAGAAATCTACACAGTGGGCGCTAGCTCTTCTAGCTAAGCCCCTTCCTTTCACATGACCATTGATGGTGACCAAGTGCTTATTCAAAAGGGCGCTTTGCAATTTTTCATTTCGCGAGTTTGCTGTGAGTCCTTCCTCTGGAATTCCCGATCTGCGAAACTCCAAAATGGAGCCTAGTTGCACTAGCTCCTTTACTTCTCTCCCACTGATGTGACCAATGGCTGTAATGACAAGCCTAATCAAAAGGCGCTTCTCAATTTTGCGTTTCGCGATTTTTTCTGCGAGTCACTCAGACTCTTCCAACTCCCGATCAAGAAATGGAGCCTAGAAACTTGCAAGCTCCTTCCTTCATGTGACCACCGGCTACACCAACAGGTGCTTTGCGATTTCGCACTTTGGGACATTGTGAACTTCATGAATTCACTCACCTATATTCTCCAAATTCTCGATCCCCGAATCGGTGAATTCCTCGAGACCAGATCGATGGTCCTCGATTCTCGGTGATCCGACAACTATCCTCTGCTTCGGGACTTCAGCCTTCGGGACTTTGGGGGAGTTTTGATGGTAAAACTCTTGAAGAAAAACTCTCAGAGTGAAGTAACTCTTGCATCACTCAATCATGTGTCATGAGCCTAGTGGCTGCCACGTGTCACTCGGATTTGTAATATTCACGTACTTGAAACATCAAATCATATTGACACTTGTCCCTCTCTGATTGTGCCACGTGTCCTTGCTAACATAGTCTGCCACATGTCCTTGCTGACGTGGTCTACCACATTCACCACCTAGATCTGATGGCCCAGATTAGTCCTAGATCCAATGGCTCAGATCATATCGTGATTTCATGTTTCACAAGTTGGAAGGTTAGAGCACTTCCTTCCTTTGACTTTATAGTCAGTGAAATGTCGATCTCTCACCATGTGTCCTCCAGATCGAATGGTCCCCAGGATTTCATGTTTCGTGATATCTGCGGACTGCTCGACATAGTTCTATCGATTCGTGATTCTGCAAAACAGCTCATTTGTTGCTAGATATCCTCTTTGATGATGGAAGGCCCCCCTGCTTTCAGGACTTTGTAATCCTACTTCACCTTGCGCTTAATGGTCATGCACATTATTTTGGATCCAATGACGGTCGGTCCTCGCGCTCAGATCTGACGCTTGATATCTTTTCTCCTTCTCTATCTGCTCCTCCTATCTGGACTCTGATCTGACGGCCATCAAGAATTCAGTATGGTTGATCCAACGATCACTATTTCTCTTCCTCCTGAGCTTATGCATCCTTCTGAATTGGAATAATTTCTAAGTGTCAAAGGTTGTGTGACTTTTTCTCATCCTACAATTCCTTCTCTTGGTCCTCGGCTGTAATTCTGGAAAGCACAAGGTGCTATCTCTTCTCTAGCTTGCTCTTCTGTGTCTTCACTATTTTTCTTATGCCATTGACGTTGGGCTACTAATATTGCCATCAATGACAAGAACACCTCTTCCTGCTAACATGGAAACAATCTCCCCCTTTGGCATTGATGGCAACCTTGAACGGTTGCACTATTGTGCTTAGAGCTCCAACTCTAGCTTCCATGCATCCACACTTTTTCTCCCCCTTTGGCATCAATGTCATAGAAAAAACATACTCCCCCTGAGTTGTTGCAGTGTTTTTTCGGAGGTATCAGATATTCAACCAACACATACTCCCCCTGACAAGATGGACTCTCTTAGATTGATATTGGGGTCATGCCCAACTTCTGGTGTAGATACTCAAATTGAGATTGTGCAAGCAATTTAGTAAAGATATTAACAATTTGATATTTGAAGAGAATATAATGCACAGAAACCACAGATTTGGTTAGATGTTCCCTCAAGAAGTGATACCGTATGGGTATATGCTTGGTCTTGGAGTGAAAGACGGGATTCTTTAACACACTAATTGCATTGGTGTTATCACAATAAATTGGGGTCGATGCAGTGTATTTTACCTCTAAGTCTACAAGTGTCTGAATCATCCACAATACTTGGTTACAACAAGTGGCAGATCCAATGTATTCAGCTTCTGTAGTTGATAAGAAAATGGAACCTTAATTCTTCCTCAACCATGATACAAGAGAATCTCCTAAGAATAATGCACCTCCACTCATGCTTTTCCTTTCATCTATGCAGTTAGCCCAATCAACATCTGAATAGACTGATAGTTGAAAATTTGGATTCCTAGGATACCATAATCCATAGTTCATTGTTCCTTTTAGGTATCTGAATATTCTTTTGACAGCTAACAAATGACTCTTCTTAGGTGCGGCCTAATACCTTCCTACGATTCCAACAACATGCATTATGTCTGGATGAGATGTTGTTATGTACAACAGGTTGCCTATCATAGACCTATATGAACTCTGATCAACATCAGGTGAGTCATCATCCTTGCTTAAATTACATCCAGTGACCGTAGGTGTGCTCATAGGGTTAGAATATTCCATTTGAAACATTTTCAACATTTCCATTAGATATTTTTTTTAGAAACAAATATTCCTTCAGACCTCTGAGTAATTTGTTGACCCAGAAAAAATGACAATTCCCCTATCATAGACATTCCAAACTTAGAGTACATGGAAGAATCAAACCATTGTACCAGTGAGGCATTATTACTACCGAAGATGATGTCATCTATGTAGACCAAGACAATGAGGAAATCATTACCCTCTATTTTGATATATAAATTGTTTTCAAGTGTTCCTCTCTTTAATCCTTTGTCTTGTAGATACATATCCAGACTGTGATACTAGGCACAAGGAGATTGTTTAACCCATATAAGACTTTCTTCATCTTGCAAACAAAGTCAAGGTTATCTGACAGTTGGAAACCATCTGGTTGTTCCATATAGACTTCTTCCTTTAGATCTCCATTTAGAAAATATGACTTGACATCCATTTGATAGACTTTAAACTGTTTATGACAAGCATAGGCAAGAAACATTCTAATTGCTTCCAATCTTGCTACGGGTGAAAATGTTTCATCAAAGTCTAGTCCTTCTATTTGAGCATATCCTTTGCATACCAATCTAGCCTTATTTCTTACAATGTTTCCTTGCTCATTCATATTATTTTTGTAGACCCACTTTGATCCTATTACATTTTTATCTGTTGGCCTATGAACGAGGTCCCAAGTGTCATTATTTTCAATTTGGTCCAGTTCCTCATTCATTGATATTAACCAATTTTCGTCTTTACTGGCCTCATTTAAGTTCTTGGGTTCCACCATGGATATGAGTGTTATATGTCATTTCTCGTTGTCTTTGATTATCTTTCTCCTGGTTTGTACACCTTTGTTTTTCTCATCAATTATCTGACTTGCGGGATGATTTTTTTGAGTAATTCTGGAAGAATGATTTGGTATTGTCTGCTGATTTGAATATTCCTGAGTATTTGTATCTTCATCTGACTCATAGCCTTCTTGTTCTGATTCTTGGACATGTTCATCTTCAACTTCACCTATATCCTTTGTTGTTGATTCAGTATTGTTCACCTCTCTTACTGAGACTCCTTCATCAACTTTTATGTCAGTACAATGAACCAATTTACGTAGCCTCTTATTATAGAATTTGTATCATTTGTTGTTTGTAGAATACCCTAATAAGATGCCTTCATCAGCCCTATCATCATACTTGCCAAGGTTCTCATGATTATTCTTTATGTAGCACTTACTCTCAAAGACTTTGAAGTGTTTGATTGAAGCAGGTCTTCCATACCACAGTTCATAAGGTGTCTTATCACTGTGTGGTCTGAGGTGGGCTTTGTTAAGAAAATGGACTACTGTGTGTATTTATTCTACCCAGTAGGTTTGAGAAATGTTCTTCTCATTCATCTTTGACCTGGCCATTTGCTGCACGGTTCTGTTTTGCCTCTCAACTACTCCACTTTGTTGTGGAGTTCTTGGGATTGTGCATTCTCTCTTGTTCCCATTTTTATCACAGAATTCCTTAAAATCACTGGACATAAATTCTCCTCATCTGTCTGATCTTACTGCCTTTAACCTCTTACCTGTTTGATTCTTAATTAAAGCCTTAAATATTTTTAATTTCTCAAATGCTTCAACTTTTTCTTTGAGAAAAGCAACCCAAGTAAGTCTGGTGTAATCATCAATGATTAGCATAAAGTAGTTTTCCTTCCCTGCGCCTTCCTATCTTGATGGTCCACATAAATACATATGGATTAATTGGTGTGGTTTCTATGTTGAAGTAGAGCTCTTGGATTGAAACTGAGTCCTGGTTAGCTTTCCTACTTGGCAGGGTTTACACACAGTGTTGTGGCTTTGATATTCTTGGAAGATCTTCTAATGCCTCAAGATTTTTGAGCTTGATTAAGTGGTCAAATTTTAGATGTCCAAGTCTCCTATGCCATAACCATCTTTCATCGTTGTTTCTTAGATGACACTCTTCTCTATCTTATTTCATCACATATACATTATTATCTATCCTTATTCCTTTAGCTACCACTTGTCCTGAGTTTACAAACTTTATCTTGCAATCCTTGGAAGTGAACACCACTTCACATCCTCTATCACACATTTGAATTACACTGATCAAATTATGTTTCAGACCATATACAAGCAGAACATCATGGGCTTTTCCTTTTCCATTACTTAAACTCACCATCCCTTTACCCTTGATTTTATCTGGAGCATCATTTCCAAAAGTTACGTTTCCTGATTTGTTTTCACTTAGATATAGAAACTTAGCTTTGTCTCCCATCATATGTTTGGAGAAACCACTGTCAATATACCAGGGGTTCTTTTGTCTTTAAGCTGGCAGCACTAGTCCACACTTGTCATTTTCTTTCTTCTTCCAAACCTTGGCATTTTCAACCGAAGGATTCAAATCTGGTTCATAGTTCCTTAAGCGACAATATGCGGCTTTATGTCCATAATTGTGTAACATTATGGTTCATTGAATAAAGGATCATAACAATTGTTATGCTTAACCTGTGTCCTTTTCCCAACCATCACATGATTTGTAGTATGTGGTTGTTTGTTAATTGGTTGTCTCATTCTTTGTCGCGACAGATATCTATTCCTTGAGTGTCTTGATTTCTCATATCTAAATTTTAAGGAGCACTTTACAACTTTGTGACCAAAGTTAGAATAGTAAAAACAATATCCATAGAAAAATCCTTTGTACCTGGAAAATGGTTGTCTTCTTTGAGCAGTTCAATTTATTCCATGTTGATGATTTCTTTGAGCAAAGGGTATATTATTTTTTGTTCTACATTTTTATTCTGGTACTTCTTCCTTCGCTCTTTCTTGGTGGCTGATTATCTTCCTTTGTTTCTCCATATTTATTGTTGTCAATGCATGTAGATTTGAAAAACTTAATGGATTCTTTGTTGCTTGGTTGACCATTATTTGATCCTTCTTCATAACCCAAACCATTTTTCAAATTTGGATTCCTTTGCTGATTCAGAATGGTGGCAAATCCTTCTGAGGCTTTAATGCTTGGAATATTTTGGAGATATAATTCTTTAAACTTCTCCATTTCTTTTCTGATTTTTACTACCTCTTCTTCCAAGGCTTCACATCTTGCCTTCTTTTCTGATAACTGTTGTTGCATAATGTCTTTTATTTTCTTTGCCTCTTCTAATTCTACTTTTAGCAAGGAAAAGTATTCATCAATATTTTTACTGTCTTTCTCGAATTGTATGAACAATTTTTTTTTCTTCTTCTTCTTGAGTCCGAGTCTAGAAATTTATTCTAGAGCACTGATCAGTTCTCATTCCAATTCAATCACAACTTTTTCATCATCAACATCACTACCTGTGATTTTATTACAATAATCCTCTTTTTCCATTATCATAAATTCATTAATCTTATCCTCACAAGAAGAGTCACTATCTGTGTCTCCTGAAGAGTCATCATTGTTTACACATAAGCTTTTCTTTTTTCCAAATCTCTTGAATTTGTACTTCTCTTCACCTTCAAAGTTCTGGTCCTCATTCTTGTGTAGACACTTATATGGAAAGTTACCTATCCTTCCACAGTTAAAACATTTGAAGGGAATATTTCCTTGGTACTTGCATGATCCTTTCTTTAGTCTTCTCACAAATGTTTCTTCAATTTCATCAGGCTCAGAATCCTCATTATTATCTGCTTTAAATGATGCTTCTCTAGAGGTGGGTTTATCTTTAACTATCCTCATTTCATATGCAGTCGACGTTCCTAGAAGTTGATCAAAATCAAAGGCTTTTAGATCATTAAATTCTTCTATATCAGAGACCTTTGGGTTGAACCTATCTGGCAGAGATCTCAAAATCTTCTGAACTAAAGAGGGTTCCTCAATTTTTTCACCAAGTGATTTCATTGCATTTACTATTTCTTCAACTCTCAGAAAGTACTTTCCAACAGTTTCATCCTCCTTCATCTTTAGCTGCTCAAACTATACTCTGTAGGTTTGAAGCTTGGCATCCTTTACCTTCTCATTACCTTCATAACTGCTAACGAGTTTGTCCCACATTTCTTTGGCAGTTTCTAAGTACATAACTTTTACAAATTATTCTTCTGCAAGCCCACTCAGAATAGCATTCATAGCCTTAGAATTGAAGCTGAATTCTAGCGTGTCATCCTTATTAGCTAGTACAATTGTCTTTACATAACCAGTCTCTACCACGTCCTAGACATCTGCACCTAGGGCCATTATTTAGGTTCTCATCCTAACTTTCCAGAAGGCAAATTTTGTTCCATTGAACAAGGGAGCCTTATTGGTTGAAGGTCCTTCATGGATTGACATGTTTAAGATTCCTAATCTACCTTTAGCTAAAAGGAACTGGCTCTGATACCAATTATTGGACAATTGAGAGGGGGGGGTGAATCAATTGTTACTGTGCTTAAACAATTTTGCCCATTTTAAACTCTTTAATGAACACATAATTACAATCACTATGATGTCGTTAAATAAGCAATAAAATGTTAAACATCAATCACACACATGAAATATACAGAGACAGATATTTCCTGAGGAAACCCATAAAGGGTAAAAACCTCTTCTTCTTGATATGATAATTAATCTTTACATTTTGTACATGATCATACTTATGAGCTCCAACTCATTGTGAGGCTACTACCTCTGTCTTGCAAGTTGTAACTTGCTGAGAGCACCAACTCTCTGGTTTCTCTAGCACCCACTAGAAGGAAGCACCAACTCCCTGAGTGTTCCAACATCAACTCCCTGAGTGTTCCAACACCAACTGGATGGAAGCACCAACTTCCAGTCACACAGGCACCAACCTGTATAAAGGAGAATAGTAATTCTCCCTTACACCACCCTGCCAACCTGGTTTTTTTGGATGCAACCAGATGGAAGCTACAACTTCCTGTGTTCAAGCACCCACTTGAAACTCTGATGAAAACAATCCTCTCTAGAACCTCCCTACCACACTGATTATAAATCTTTTCCTCTCTAAATTTATTACAGTGATATAGGATTTATCAATGGCTTACCAATCACATCATTGTTCTGCTACACTACTCTTCTATTCCTGCATCAATGTCTTTCTGCTTGCATCTATTGCGCTTTCTTTTATTTTTCCTTTTATTCTTTGTGTGTCATATCCATACCATGCGCTATCCCCCTTCTGTGCATTTCTAATGCTACACACAACTTGATTTTATTCGCATGAATCACACTCAACAGAAGCACAAATCTCTTCTGTGTTCTGTGTTTTTATCTTCTCTATGCACCTTCTGCCTTCTCATGCGCAATGTCTCTGCATGATCTTTTCAATGACTCCATTCTACACCACAGTTTGTTCAATGTAACTTCTCCTTGCTCTCGCATAGATCAACAGCAGAATCACGTAATTTCTCTCTTTTGCATGCCTCTCTCACATCAAGTCATCTCATGATCATCATGGCAACTCTTCATCTTCTCAGGCAGTTTTGTTGCCTATGAATTCATCATCAGTGGTCGTTATGCTCAAATTCCTTATCCTCTTTGGCAGTCGAGACTCTTCATCTTCTCTGTCATTACCAAATCTCTTCATCATCACTGGACATTACCTCGAGACTCTTTGTCTCCTCTGGTAGTCACCCTACAACTCCTCGAATTCTCTGGCAGATGCAATCACTTCATTCTAGCATTTACTATGAGAACCTCTGCACGTTCATATGTTTGGCGCCTTTTCCCTTTTTAAGAAATATACATAGTGGGTGCTAGATCTTTTGGCTAAGCCCCTTCCTTTCACATGACCATCAACAATGACCAAGCGCTTATTCAAAAGGGTGCTTTGCAATTTCACTTTTCGTGAGTTTGTTGTGAGTCCTTCCTCTGGAATTCTCGATATGAAAAACTCCAAAATGGATCCTAGTTGCGCTAGATCCTTTACTTATCTCCTGCTGATGTGACCACTGGCTGTGACCATAGGCCTAATCAAAAGGTGCTTCACAATTTTGTGTTTCGCGAGTTTTGTTGTGAGTCACTTTGACTCTTCCAACTCCTGATCACAAAATGGAGCCTAGAAACTTGCAAGCTCCTTCCTTCATGTGACCACCTGTGGTAAACAATGGATACACCAATAGACGCTTCACGATTTTGCACTTCGAGACATTGTGAACTTCATGAATTCGCTCACCTATATTCTCCAAATTCCCGATCCCTGAATTGATGAATTCCTCGAGACCATATCGACGGTCCTTAATTCCCGGTGATCCGACGGCTATCCTATGCTCCGGGACTTCAGACTTCGAGACTTTGGGCGAGTTTTGATGGTAAAAATCCCGAAGCAAAACTCCTAGATTGTCATAACTCTTGCATCACTTGATGACATTTCATGAACCTAGTGGTTGCCACGTGTCACTCAGATTTGTAATATACACGTACTTGAAACATCGAATCATCTAGACACTTGTCCCTGTCTAATTGTGCCACATGTCTTTGCTAATGTAGTCTGCCACCTATCCTTGCTGACGTGGTCTACCAAATTCACTTCCTGGATCTGACGGCCCAGATTAGTCCTCGATCCAATAGCTCAGATCATATCGCGATTTAACGTTTCGCGAGATGGAAGGTTAGAGCACTTCCTTCCTTTGACTTTCCGGTCAGCAAAATGTTGATCTCTCACCTCGTGTCCTTTGGATCAAATGATTCTCGGGATTTCACATTTCTCGATATATGTTGACTGCTCGACGCAGTTCTCCTGATTCGTGATTATGTGAAATTTCTCATCTGCCGCCACATATCCTCTTTGATGATGGACGATCCCCCTGCTTTAGGGACTTTGTAAGCCCACTTCACCTTGCACTTAACGGTCTTGCACGTTCTTCTGGATCCAACGACGGTTGGTCCTTGTGCTCAGCTCTAACACCTAAGATATGTTCTCCTTCTCTACGTGCTCCTCCTGTCTGGAATCTGATCTGATGGCCATCGAGAATTCGGGATGGGTGATCCAACGATCACTATTGATCTTCCTCCTGAGCTTACACATCCTTCCGACTTGGATGAATTTCTAAGTGTCAAAGGTTCTGCGACCTTTTCTCGTCCTGCAAGTCCTTCTCTTGGTCCTCAGCTGCACTTCTGGAAAGCACAAGCCGCTATCTCTTCTGAGATTTGGTCTCTTCTCTAGCTTTCTCTTCTATGACTTCACTTTTTTTCTTGTTCCATCGACGTTGCGTTGTTAATATTTCCATCAATGACAAGCACACCACTGTTGGAAAACATGCCAACAGAGATGACCCCTACCAGGCTAGTACTCTGCTGGATATAAATTGTGTAGACCCAAAACAGTCTTTTGGCCCAGAAAAAACTTAATTACCAGTCTGGATGGTAGTTTTGAATTGTTCCTAATGATTCAATGAGGATATGGGAAGATTACCCATCTGGAAACTTCCTAATCTGACCTACGAAATCTTATTGGAAAAGGAATGAAAAATCATGGGCAGAGAGCAGAAGAAGAGACACATGAATGGTTCTGAGGACAAATAAAGAAGATAAGAGGGCACAAGGCTCTCTGCTTCTGAAGGGAACTGAGAAATAAGTTTTTCTAGTTATAGCAACACTTAGACAATGTTTTCTAATCAAGCTGATGAATGGAGTTGTAGTGATTGAGTGAATAATATCGGCAGACTCCCTTTCTTGGTGGATAGAAATTTGAACTGCCAAGTTCCTTTGGGAAAAGGAGAGTAACCTTTGTCCCTTGTTGTTTCTGTGATCAAGAAGAATCCCTCTCATGGCATCATGATTTATCTATCGAGTGTCCAATTAAGGAATTACTCCAAGATAATTTGTGACTATGGTTGGGTGGGAAAGGGCACCCCTTCAGTAGTTGCCAATTGATTTCAAGGTTTTAGGTAAGTGAAATTCTAGGTTTATATTGTATTGACTTGTTCTGTTGTAATACGTGTTTTATTGAGTTAGATACTAACATAAACTTTTATCTTGTTTGAATGTTAGACTATGTGGCTCTTCAGGCCTAACGGCCTGGGAAAATTGAAGTAGAATTTGAATATCATCTTCTTCCAATGGATTTCTGTTTAATTTTGTTTAGTAAAGGAGGACTGATATTAATGGGTCTTAAAACAAATAGGGGAAAATGGAAATATCACCTTCTGTCTGAGTCTATAGGTGTTAATCCTCAAAAGTATTTTTCAAGGGACAAATCTGCAATTATAGATTCAGGATGAACTCTACAGGATTGTTCTGAACTCATCAATCCCTAGAAATTCCTTTTTCCTATTATAGATTTCGAGTCCTATAAATAGAGGGCAATTCCTTCAAACCACTCTCCCAAGTGACCACAGCCTTGAGTCCACAAACTTAACCAAATTTTGGATAATATTTAATAGTGTAGCCCACTGGGGTTTCTCAAAGTCCCATATGACCAAGGTCCTAGAACCCTTCACTACGCTCAAAATGAGTTAAGTTATTCGGGCTTCACAATTTTGGAGGTCCGGGACTCTAAGATGTTTGAACCACAAAACACTCTAATCCTACCGAAGGGAACCTATGGGCACAGTTATCTAATGGTTTGAACGACAACTGGTGGTTTCTTAACTGTTACCATGGGATCCACCTCCTCGTTAAACCATGACCAACTCCTTAGTCACAGGGAATTTATACACTGTTGATCATGATCACAGATCAATGTTGTAATCGTCATCGTCATCCTCTTATATATCGATGGTAGATAAGATACATGAACCATCTACCTTTTCTAATGACTGATGGGATTTCACTACTTTATGAATTCGTGGCTCATATAACCCCATATCCTTCAACCTCTCTGGAGTATTATTGTTCGGGGAAGTCACAAAGCAGTGAAGAATAGATGTTGTTGGTCAATACTCTTGCTTATTATATCCTTCCACTGTTCTCTATCGAATGGCCAAGGAGGATCCCAAAGGATATCAGATCGACAGACCACGTGACCTCGGGACTTTGGCCTTTGGGATTTCAAGAGTTTGAATTAAAGCGTAGCCTGGGCTATGGTCGAAGACTAGAAGATTATTTAAATATCTGGATTAAATAAATCTCATGATTAGCCTTAAGTATCGTTATAGGTATGCGCGTGGGACTCTCTTCGGGATTTTGGAACTTCGAGGATTCAGGGCTCCAAGAAAACTAGAGGATCTAGGAAGGTGGTTCAAACGTCGAAGCACTGAAGTGTTGAAGTGTCGAAGTGCTAAAGCCCTGAAGTGTCGAAGTGTTGAAGCGTAAAATTTTCCCATGTTGTAGTGTCTAGGTCCGATTGGATGGGCCCGCGTATGCTATGGTGATGTGGTGTGCCTAGATGGTTCCATGTGGCGTCATGGGATTGGTCACGAGTTAGGTGTGGGACCCCCCACGCTTTTCAAGTCTAAACCATGTGTTAAGTGTAGAAAAATATCAACCTTAAGATCTAAGGGTGGATAGAGCTCCACCATAGATTCTGGAGTGGAAGGAGACTTCGGTACTTCGGGTCTCCGGCGATTTTGTAAACCGATATAAGAACGATGAAGGGTAGAAGGCCCGATGTTCTCGAAAACTAGGAGATACTCCCTGCAACCAACAACCACATCATCATCAGGGAGTGACAACCTAGGTCATGACCATGCCATGTCAAATGGTACAAGAAGGGTGAAGCTACATGGATTCCACGTGGTGAAGGGGATGGCCATTAGCCAATGACGCCCTGAAAAATTTGGAAGGATATAAATTTCAAAGGAGATCTCGATTTTGAGCAAGGTTTTAGTTTCTTGAAATCTCTCGGTGAGAAGACGATGATGGTGTTATCATTCAAGGAATTTAGGGAGTTGTAGGAAAGAGGAAAATTTATACCCCCATCCCTTAAAAGTATACTTAGGGGCTCAAGTGTGTGACAGAGTGGTATCAGAGAAGGAAACAACACTTGGATCGCTTGGGCACATGAAAGAGCATAAATAAATTCTAATAGAAAACCTTTAAGGGGCAGGGTACCCTATCCTACCCACCTCTAAGATCTTATTTAATCTTTACTATCGAAAAGAGTGATACCTTATGTTTTTTTTACATGTTTTAAATCTGAACTGCATGTTGATGTTATACGTGGAATAATGAAGCTAATTTTACCTTACAAAAATTACCTGTGTTGTCCATAAAAATTAAGGACAATTGACTAACAAAAAATGTTGTTATCAGTAATCAAACAATCAGCTGACAGCAAGGAAACTACAATGTAAAGAATGGTGACACATCATGACTTGGGAGAAATATCCCATAACAGAGAAGAACAATATGATGAGAGGAGGATGGAGGAAACCCGTCTTTAGATGAAACTGTAAGAAGCCTTATGGAAGAATTACAAAGTTGTAAGGAAGACAATGAAAGGCTAATAAAAGAACAAGAAAAACAATCTGATATTAATGCAGTCCTACTGCAAATCCTATCAGAAAAACAAAGGAAATTTCAACATGGGCCAATAGCCAGTAATGTGGACAGACATAATACTAATAAAAAACAAATTCCACCCGAGATACAAAAGCATGGCCCTGAAAATAGTAACACGAGAAGAAGCACCTCCAAGAAGGCCCGATCTGGAGCCAAGAAGCATGCTAACATCGAGGATTCGTATGAATAATCCTCTAGTGAGGGAACTGACAATTCCAAGGAATTGTCTAGCAGTGGGACTAGTTCACCTTTTCGAGGGAAAAGAAAGAGGAGAAAATGTGCTAAGGGTTGTGACCCTTCAGAGTTTAATAAATCCAAGCCACCCACTTTTTATGGGGAGAATAAGAAGGGGGAAGAAGCAAAAGCTTGGCTACTTGTCCTAAAGAAGTACTTTAGAGTCCATGACTACTCTAAAAACTTAAAGGCTAAAATATCCATTTTCAACCTAAATGGAAAGGCCTCCATCTGGTGGGAGGACCTTAGCAATGTGAAAGGAATTCACTAGAAGGAGTTGTCATGGACACAATTTGAGAAATATTTCAAGAAAAAGTACCCATATGAGAGGTACTACGATGAAAAGACTAAGGATTTCTATGAACTTGAGTTAAGACAGTTCACCATAGATAAATATGTCAACAATTTCCTTGATTTGATGAGGTAAGTACCTTATATCAAGGATGAAGAGACGAAGATACAGTGGTTCATTAGTGGATTTCCTCAATCGTTTCGATACAGGATTGGTTTTTATGAACCTAAGACCTTAGAAGACACCATTAGGAAGGAAAGGTACTGCTATGAGAAATTCAAGAACAAGGAATAACCTCATAAGGATTGGAAAATGGAAAGAAAATTGGGATTCAAGAAGAAGGGATTTAAACCCTCAAGACTTAAGAACCATGGGAAAGGCTCTAAGATGAGCCTTCCTACTAAAAGTGTGTATCAACAAAATCTCCCATCTAAGAGTGGATATAAACCCTTGGGATCATCCCCAGGAAAGACTGATAATACAAATAAAGGACCCTTGAAGTGTTGGGGATGTGGAGAAGAACATTTGTTGAGGGACTGTCCACATAGAAAACAAGACAATAGGAGGGTATACAACATCCAGGAAGCCACCATAGTCAATGATGTGGACATGAGCATGCCATGAGTTTATGCAGTATTGGATAATAGACAAGTTGATCACCAAGCTTCTGTGGTGGAGATGGAAGGTGTGATTTCCTACCATCCTTTTTCTATTTTGATTGACCTTGGTTATAATATGAGTTATGTTTCCCCTCAAACTATTGAAAAATGTAAGTTGCAACCAGTAAAACATGTTAAATCATGGCTGGTGCAACTAGCCACTCGAACAAAAATAAAGGTAACAGAGGTCTTACCAACATTCCAATTCATTGTGAATGGGATAGCCACCCAAACAACTCTAAACATACTTCCTTTAGTATCTTACAACATATTTCTTGGCATGGATTGGTTGATTGTCCATAAAGCCAAGTTAGATTATTACAATAAAACCTTAGAATGTGAATCTGAGGAAGGGGAGAAAATAAGCCTACAAGGAATTCAAAAACATGTCTTAGTGAGACAAGTCGCAGCCCTTCAAGTGAAGAATTATTGCATAAAAGGATGTCCTTTGTATGCAATACAAGTACTGAACTCTGTTGAGAATAGTACAACAAGACTAGAGGACCACCCTATATTAAGAGGGTACAAATATGTATTTACATAAGAGGCTTCAGGTCTACGTCCAAGAAGAGATATTGATTTCTCAATAGAACTTGTACGTGAGGTGGTTCCAATGTCTAGAGAACCCTATAGAATGAGTACACCAGAGCTAGTTGAGCTCAAACTACAACTGAAAGAGATGTTGGAAAAATTTTACATCCGGCCCAGTGTGTCCCCTTGGGGTGCACCAATTTTATTTGTAAAGAAGAAGGATGGAACCCTCAGGTTGTTCATAGACTATAGACAACTCAACAAGATGACCATTAAGAATAAGTATCCCTTGCCATGAATTGATGACCTATTTGACCAGCTAAGGGGTGCTATAATATTTTCCAAAATTGAATTAAGTTTTGGATACCATCAATTCAAAATTAAGGATGAAGACATACATAACACAACCTTTAGGACAAGGTATGGGCACTATGAATTTGTGCATCATCCACCTTATGTGTTTGATGAATAATGTACTAAGTAAATTTTTGGACAAATTTGTGTTGGTATTCATAAGAGACATTCCGATCTATTCTAAGAGCGTGGAAGAGCATGAATAACACCTCAAGTATGTGCTTCAAGTGCTAAGAGAACACAAACTCTATACCAATTTTAGTAACTGTGAATTATTTTCAAAAAGGGTTAATTACTTAGGCCATGTCATCACTGAGGAACGAGTAGCAGTTTACCTTGACAAGATCAAATCCATCATGGATTGGCCTACACCCAAGGATGTATTTGATAGCATGTCCTTTATGGTCCTAGCAGGATAATATAGAAGGTCCATAAAGGGGTTCTCCAAGATTGGTTTCCCAATCACCTCCCTATGGAAAAAGGGAGTTAAGTTTGTTTGGACTGCAGAATGTGAGGAGATTTTTCACCAACTAAAACACCTTTTAACCAATGCACTAGTAATGAAAATTGCAGACCCATGTGAGGAATTCCTAGTGTGTATAGATTCCATCAAGGAAGAACTCTAAGAAGTCCTCATGTAATAAGGGAAACTAATATGTTATGAATCCATAAAATTAAATGAGCATGAAATCAATTATGTGACCCACGAATTGGAATTGGATGCCATAGCACATGATTTAAAAATGTAGAGGCATTACCTCCTAGGAAGAATATTTGTACTTATGACAAACCACAGTGGGTTGAGATACTTGTTTGACTAGCCCAAACTCAACGCTAGGAAAGCTAGGTGGATGGATCTCCTTAGTGAATTTGATGTTGAAATAAAACATATTAAGGGAAAGGAAAATAGAGTGGTTGATACCCTCGGTAGAAGTATGAAAGTGATTCACTTGGAGGCTATGAGTACCTGTGATTCATACATCAAGGAGAGAGTTAGAAGTGCACAAGAAGTAGATGAGTTTTTCAAAACTGTGAAAGGATGCCTAGAGCAAGAGCCCACGGGGCTGAAGTATGAGAGGTATCAATTGTTGATTGATGGCCTACTAACTTACAAGGGTAGGTTGTATATCCAAAATTGTGATGACTTGAATAGGGTCATAATGGATGGATTGCATAAGAGACCATACACTAGCCACCCTGATTATCAGAAAATGATCACAACCACTAAGAAACTATTTTATTAGTCAAGGATGAAGAAGGACATATATGACTACTTGGCTAAGTGATTAGAATTTCAGCAAGTTAAGGTGGAGCACATGCACCTAGCAGGGTTGTTGCATCCCCTACCAATTCCAGAGTGTAAATGGGAAACCATCTCCATGGATTTCATCACAGGGTTGCCTAAATCAACCAAACAGAATGATGTTATTATGGTAGTTGTGGATAAGTTGAGTAAGGTTTCGCACTTCATTCCTGTAAAGTCAACTTTCAAGGCAATAGATATTGCCAATATCTCCATGAAATAAATATTTAGACTACATGTCATGCCTAAGAAGATCATATATGTCAGGGATACAAAATTTACTTCAAATTTTTTGAAATATTTGTTTGTTGGTTTTGAAACTAAATTGCTATTTAGTACATCCTATCACCCTCAAACGGATAGACAGACAGAGAGGGTAAATTAGGTATTAGAGGACATGTTAAGGATGCATGTCCTGCATCAACCCAGGAAGTGGGAATACTACCTACCACTGGTATATTTTCCTTATAACAATGTTTATAGGGAGTTATTGAAGAAGATCCCTTTTGAGGCTCTCTATGGTAAACAATGCAACATGCCAATCAGGTGGAATAACCTAGTAGACAGAAAAACCCTTGGGCCATAACTACTAAAATAATTGGAAAAACAAATAGTTCAAATAAAACAGAATCAGAAGGTAGATCAAGACAAGTAGAAGAGCTATGCAGACAAAAATAGGACTCCTAGGGAGTTCAAAGCAGGGGATCATGTGTACCTTCAAATCATACCAAGATGAAGTTCCTTGAGAATGGGAACTTGTGCCAAGATGGCACCTTGGTTTTGTGGACCCTTTGAAATTCTGGACAAAGTGGGACCTGTAGCATATAGACTAGTACTTCCTCCCATAGTAAAAGTGCATAATGTTTTCCATGTTTCATTATTGAAGAAATATGTACATGACTCTAATCATATAATTGATTGGTTTATGATCCAGGTGGAACCGAAGGGAGAATTCCTACTAGAACCACAATACAAACTAGACAGGAAAGAAATTTCACTCATGAACAAAACCATTTCCCAGGTCAAGGTGCAGTGGAAACACTTTGGTCCAGATGAAACTACATGGCAATTGGAGGATACCATGAAACATGCATACCCATTGTTGTTCATTGTTTTACATAAAAACCACAACGGCTGGTAGAAAACTGGGGTAGTGTTCCTTTTAAGGGGGAGGGGATTGTAACACCCATTTTTCCCCCAGATTGTAAATATTATTATTATTATTGTGAACAAGACTATGGACATATCTGTCATGTGAATGTTGGAAAGACAATGAACATTGCTATAGAAGGTAATGTATATATTTTGTTAATTAATAAAATGAAATTGTGGCATGAATGTTGAAAGAGGATTTCCAAATAGATCATGATCAGTGAGAAGGATGGTAAGGGGAACCAATAATGGTGAGATGACCCCTGTCATGCTGGTACTCTTTTAGATATAAAGTGCACAGACCTAGAACAATCTTATGGCCCATAAAAAACTTAATTACTAGTCAGGTTGTTAGTTGGTAAGTATTCCTCATGAATCAATGGGGAGATGCATAGAGTATCCATCTGGAAACTTCCTAATATGACCCACGAAATCTTGTTGAAAAATGAAAGAAAAGGAAGGAAAAATTGTGGGCAGAGGGCAGAAGAAGAAACACACGAATGGGTCTGAGGACCAATCAATAAGAGAAGAGGGCACGAGACTCTATGGTTCTGAAGGGAACTAAGAAATAACTTTTTATGGTTACAGGAATGCTTGGAAAATGTTTTCTAATCAAGTTGATAAACAAAGCTGTAGTGATTGAGTGAATAATCTCAGCACACTCCCTTGCTTGGTGGATAGAAAGCTAAATTTCCAGGTTTCTGTGGGAAAGGGAGAGTAACCTTTGTCCCTTGTTGTTGTTGAGATAAAGCAGAATCCCTCTCATGGCATCATGATCTAGCTAGGGGTGGACAGTTGAGGAATTATTCCAAGATAAACTGTCCCTATGGTTGGGTGTAAAAAGGGCACCCCTTCAATAGTTTCCAACATATTTAAAGGTTTCAAATAAGTTAAATTATGGGTTTATATTGTATTGACTGGTTTTGTTGCGATACATGTTTTCTTGAGTCAGATACTAGAATAAAATTTTATCCTTTTTGAATGGTAGACTCTGTAGCTCTGCAGGCCTAACGGCCTAGGAAAATTGAAATAGAATTTGAATATCATATTCTTCCAAAGGATTTTTGTTTAATTTTGTTTGGTAAAGGAGGACAGATATTAATGGGTCTTAAACAAAATTGGGGAAAATGGTGAGATGACCATATGTCTGATTCTATAGGTGTTAATCCTCAAAATGATTTTTTAAGTATCAAATCCTCAATTATAGAGTTGGGATAGACTCTACAGGATTGTTCTGAACTTGTCAATCCCTTAAAATTCCTTTTTCTTGTTATAGAGTTTGAGTTCTGTAAATGGAGGGTGCTTCCTTCAAACTATTCTCCCAAGTGACCATAAGCTCGAGTCCATGAACTTAACCAAATCTTGGATAATATTTAAGAGTGCATCCCACTTGGGTTTTTCAATGTCCCATATGACCAGGGTCCTAGAACCCTTCGTTGTGCTCAAAAGGAGCTAAGCTATCTGGGCTTTGGGATTTAGGAGGTTCAGGACTCTTGGATTTTTGAACCACACAACACTCTAATCATGTCGAAGGCAATCTGCAGGCAGGGTTACCTTATGGTTTGACCAACAACTGGAATTTTCTTATTCGTTATCGTGGGATCAGCCTCCTCGTTAATCCCTGACCAACTCCCCAGTCACGGGGACTTTATACACCATTGATCTTGATCATAGATCAATGGTCTAATCATCATCATCCTCCTCTTATAGATCGACATTGGATAAGACACATGAACCATATACCTCATCAGACGGCCAGAAGGACTTCGCTACTTCATGAATTCGCAGCTTATATAACCATGTATCCTTCAACCTCTCGAGATTATTATCGTCAGGGGATTTCATGAAGTAGTGAATACTAGAAGTTGTCGATCAATATTCATCCTTATTATATCCTTCCATTGTTCTCAATCGAATAACCAAGGAGGATCATGAAGGTTCTCATATCGATGGACCATGTGACTTTGAGACTTCATCTTTTGATATTTTGAGAGTTTGAATTAAAGCGTAGCCTAGGCTATGGACGAAGACCGGAAGATTATTTAATTACTGGGATTAAAGAAATCCCATGATTATCCTTAAGTATCATCGTAGGACATGTGTGGGACCCTCTTCAGGAGTCCATAACTTCAGGACTTCAGGTCTCTAGGAAAACTCAAGGATGTAGGAAGGTGGTTTAAACATTGAATCATCGAAGTGTCGAAGCACCAAAGTGTCGAATCATTGAAGTGCCAAAGAGATGAAGTTTCCCATGTTGTAGTGTCCAGCTCTGATTGGACAGGCCTGCATATGATATGGTTATGTGGTGTTCTTGGATGGTTCGACGTGGCATCATGGGATTGGTCATGAGCTAGGTGTGGGAACAAACCCCCTTATCAAGTCTAAACCATGTGTTAAGTGCAGACAAATCTCAACCATCAGATCTAAGGGTGGATAGAGCTCCACCATATATTCTAGAGCAGAAGGAGACTTAGAGACTTTATGTCTCTGAGAAAATTGTAAACCAGTACGAGAGCGATGAAGGTTCGAAGGCCCATTGTTCGCGAAAATCAGGAGATACTCCTTGCAACCAAAAACCACGTCATCGTCAGGGAGTGATGACCCAGGTCATGACCATGCCATGTCTAATGCTATGTGAAGGGTGAAGCTACATGGATGCCATGTGGCGAAGGGGATAGCCATTGGAAAATGATTCCCAAAAAACTTCAAAAGGATATAACTTTGAGACCAGAGATTTATTCTGGGCAAGGTTTTAGTCATTGGAAATATCTCAATGAGCACACGATGATGGTGTCCTCATTCAAGGAATTCAGAGAGTTGTAGGAAAGAAGAAAATTTATAGCCCCATCCATTAAAAGGATACTTAGGGGGTCGGGTGTGTAATAGTTAGGGCTTGGGCAGATCTGGTGTTCTATGATTCGACGACTCGGTCCATATGGAAATGGAGCTTAGGGGGGATCCCCTCAAAGAAAGTCAAAATCTGCAAAGATCCCCCCGGGAAGGTACCAAGGGCTCGATCTGAATTGGGTTTAGAACTAGGTCAGGATTATGGGGTTATGTTAATGTTGATACAATGAAGCTCGACCAATGACCAGAGATGAGGAGGGGTCTTCGGCACTAATGGTATCAGTCAAGAAAACCAGTGGAGGATGAGGTTTGAGGGGGTGGTCGATGAAATTAATGCGTAAATTAACCCTGAATACAAACCAAAACCCTAACCCTTAAAAAAATGGAAATTCTAGAGCTAGGGATTACTTGGAAAAATGAAACGACACGTATAAGGCAATCGAAATATGGTGGGTGAAAATATTTTGTAAGTGAGAAGCTCGACGATTAGGCACTTGACACTTCTTTCTTCTCCCTAGCGCTCGAAAGAAAAATGGATAAATGTTTGAGGGAGAGAACCATTTTATAACCATTGTGTGTAGTTGATGTGATTGGGGAGGTTTAAATGTCTTCACCGGAAGCGATGTTAGAAAGGTATCCAGTTACACCAAACACATTGGTGGGAAGTACTCTGGTATGGACCAGAGAAGATACCACAAAGTTCTTTGGTTGAGTGATTAATGCGGTAGAGAAGTCAACATGAAGAGATTTGGTGCTAGTAGAGGTGATGAAAATATGTCCTCCAATTAAACCAGAGGACTTACTACTAACACACTTAGTGAGTGAAATAAGTTCTCAAAGCAGTTTCGTAGAACTCTCTTGGTTTGACCGAAGGAGTTTGTAAGAACGCCTCTGGTCAAACTGGAGGAGTTAGCATTAAGTTGGCCAGTTATCAAATTAGCGTTTTAGGAGACTTCGGAGGAAATCCTCCAGTGAAAACACGACCACTTAAAGGGAACTCCTCTGGTACATACCAGAGAAGTTTAAACAAACTCTTTTGACAATCAAAAAATGACTTACAAATATTTTTCTAAGTATTGAAGATAAGGATTCAATCAAAACCAAAAAAACACAATAAGGTGGTCTGTTGAGAGTGAGGTAAACAAAAATCAATCATTTTAGGAAAATTTTCAAGTCAAAAGGCTCTTATAGAAGAAAAGAGGGGTCCCATTTTCTTGGAGAGGAGGATTTACAAGTAAAATGTAAAATAAAAAGGGACGTTGCGATTCCTGGAATAACAAATGGAGACACACTAGGTGAAGACAGGAATCTCTGCAAAGAGGCAACTAAACATAAACATTTGAGAATGGAAGTGCAGTGATGCACGACCCAAGTGAGAAAGAGTAGGTCCCATATTGTTTCAAAATGTCAATTTTGACGAGAAAAATTTTGTATGATACAAAGAAAAAGTTAGAATCGTGCCCATATTAGATTGATTTATATAGTACACCCTTCACAACCAGAATTAGTTTTGGGAAGGCATGAAAATTTCAAAAGGAAAATGATACATCGAGAATGCTGAAAATACAAGCTAATTTTTCATTTCTCTGGTGTCACTTCACCGTTAGTGAGTGTCCATATCCCAGACAAAGTCACATCGGTGTCACAAGCATTTCTCCACTACCTGCGAGCATCCATATCCAAAGAGAAGATACTTGCATCTCCCACAAGATTTGGAATTTCTTTCCCCGAGCCTTTACCTTTTACAATTTGATTCTCTTATATTTAGAGAGAGGTGGATGGGGGGATTCTAGATTTACTTTAAAGGCATGAGGGATGAAACCTATGGAGGTGAGATTTTCCAACTTGATTATAAATGAGCAAACTCCCTGAGGAACATTCCCTAGAGTACTAAAAATTCCTTTTCGAAACCATATCATCTTATTAAAAACAAGCATGAAAATTATGTTCGTAGACATGGCTCTTGGCTTCTTTCCTTATTACATTTAAATAGTACAATTCTCATATATTGATAAACTATGTTCTGCTACTGGTATAACACACCCAACTCCCTAATTACCCTTTAAGGGATGGGGTATTAAATTTTCATTTTTTCTTGACCACCTTAAATTCTCTTCAAAATGATATCATCATCTTATTCTTGTCGAGATCTTTCCAACGACTATAAATTTGTCTCCATCTGAGTTCTGGATCAAAAGATATGGCATGTTAAATTTTTTAAGTCTTATTCCATTATAATGCTACATGGCACCCACGTGGCTCCATGTCACCATGTAACGCAAATGTGGCTATTGGCATGGCACTTGCCACCTGTTTTTTTGGACTCTTAGCCTATCAATTCCCAAGACCTCAGCCAGGTTTCCAAAGTATGATACACCCAAAGATCGATCTGACACAATTTTTCATTCAAGGTAAGTGGCCCTATCATAAGGTGCCACATGTCTGTGATGTATTGGTTTAGTGATGCTTACCCGGGTCCCACTGGGTTACTGGACCATTGGCCCACCGAAAGACTTGTATAATACATTATCCCTCATCACCTGATCTAGTATGAGCTGGACCTTGAAAAAGTGGTCCTATCATATGCCCCCAATCGGCCTTCACCATATCATGACACGTAACCATTGGATGCCATACTATCAGCCCACCAGAGCAAGCACGTATCCATTTTAAACTTAAGGCCCAATCCAGTGGCTTAACTGTCTCTCTAACCCATGGAGTTGCCATGATCTACCACGTAGCATCCCTTCATGGCCCTATTACCACCTGACACATGGCACCATCACTACCTAACACATGGCACTTATAAACCACCAATGTTCTGCCCAAATGTGTCAATTTACCTTCAAACATGGACGAATCACTGTGTGACACATGGCATCCCACATGGATTGACATGGAGTACATGTCATTGTTGCACACCTGTCTCATCATGCCGAGTATTTCCACTTGTATTTTTGGCATTGGCTATGTGACATCTCTTGATGCAACACCATATCTTCGGGAATCGACCTTAATTGCACCTTCAATAAATTCAACTTACCCAATATGCCATGAGTTGGCACATAAGGCACATGGCCTTGTCCAGGCCACCACTTGTCTCAATTGTCATTACGACACGTGGCTGCGAGGCATCTGGTGCCAAGATTCCTAGCATAATCAGATCATGAGACTCCCCGATAGGCCAAGGCCGATTGACTCCTTTGACCTAGATCGATGATGGAGATCTATCCACGCTTGGATCCAACATCCAAGAATTAATGGCACTACCACTAGGGTACTCACCTTCAACTGGGCCCACACTCAACACATTGATGAGCCTCATATCGACACGTCGTACCCGTACCACTTGACACATGGCACTCATTTTCCTTACGGATACCTGTCAAATTCGTCAAAGTCCACATGGTACTTCCATGGGGTGACATGTGGCATTTCCATGGGGTGACACATGGCCTTCCTTCATCATGACACATGTACCACTTGTCATGTGTCATGTCACCACCAAGAACCGAATGTCAGACCTTATCTATGGTGTTAGCTTAAAAATCTCCCAGTGTCAGGGATTACAAGGGGATTAGTTAATACTAATCCCGTGATTACGATATCGCTAATTAGGTTTAACATGGGTTATGACCCCATGTGATCTACAGTTGAGATATCTCATCAGACTCTATTGATCTACAATCTAGATCATCCCTCAAATTATTACCATCGGATAACCTATGCCTCAACGCTCTAAGGTTACCCTGGACACCACACTATGAAGATAAACATTACTCTGGATCTGAAGGTGAAAACCCTTCTTGCAGACTCTTTGATGGATCTAATGGCTTGGATTCATCCTCGAAGCTATGCCATCATATTTCCTTATCAACCCCCCGCACAAGAATTTCGACAACATAATATCCAAACAACAATGGAAATATCTCCACCCACAGATCCTATGCTCAATAATTAATGCACCCAACCTAAGGCATGACATTTACAGGAGTCCATTCCCAATTTATTTGACCAATCATAGGTTGCCACATATCATCCTCGGGTACATAGACACTTCTTGTCAGCATGACATCAACAATACGTCACATTCCCCCTTAACTCCGCTTGGACGAGATCCTATGGAGATATATGGATGAGAATAGATGTCACCTTTACTTTGATTGATGGTCCATATTTCCCCTAG
>ML779019.1:26638-46104 GCA_009831015.1 Picea engelmannii | reverse complement strand
CTCGATCCTTGTATGAAGAAGATCCAATTCCTCTTGATAGACTTGCTAGAGTCTCCAAGCTCCTGTTCAAGCTAGGTCCTTCACACAATTCCTTCACCAATTCTCCAATTAATCTTGCTTAACCTTTTCCATGAGAATCCCATTAATATATAGGAGAGGATGAGATGGTTACTTGGATAAGAATGATCCCACAATATTAGGGAAACCAGTAAAAAGATAACCATTCGAATGTCAACCCATTCTCTAGAAGATTCCCTTCTAGAACCATCGAGACTTCATATTTTTCCAAGCTTGGGAACAAGTTCGCACCCTATCTATGTAGCATAGTGCAAGAATTTTGCACCCTAGATGAAGGCAGCCTACGAGAATGGGTCATTCTCGCACCCTAGGATATAAGCAACCTGTGAAATCTCTTCAAAAATATGTTTTCTGGGAAGAGATGAATGTCACTTTTCTCAGGAGAAAGTTCTTATTAGGAGCCTGAGTACACCATCATCAATACACCATCAAGATGACCAAAATCATGGGTAACAGCAAGTTCCAAGGTACCAAATGATTTCTAAGTCTCATTTCTGGATAATGAGTTGGAGTCGACGGAACAAGACTCGTCACAGGAGGGCCTTGATGTATCCCCCATCAATGACACAAAATAAGTAACATATTTTGAGGATGAGACAAAGTATGAATACAAGTCAAAATGGACACAGGGAAGGCCGACATAGCAAGAATGGACAACTGCTGATGGTCGAATCAACAGAGGGCTCGTGTGAAATTCTCTTGAACATATGAACGACACGACCAAGGACTTGGCAGAAATGACTCAAAGACGACCCAATATATGATGTTGTAGCAAGTCACACGAGAGACAAATGGATTTCCCAACCCGGATTCAAATGATGAATAGGGGGTGTCATGGTCAAGAGCGACACTTACTGCCATTAATATGAATATGAAAACACATCCCTTTCCCAAAATTTCCCCTACCATTTTTGGCGAGTACCTCTTTATTTTTATGCAAGCTTGAGGAGGATAACATATGCTTGTTGATGTAAGCTCATCCTTCGGATGAGTCCCTCGGAGTATATTTAATGAACCCTAGGAAGGAGTGGTTCGGTCCCATTACGGGTCTGTCGATGTTTGTTTAATGAGTCCAAGGATAGAAAAATCGGGAGTTTTTCATGTTTTGAGAGTCTGAAAAACACTTAAAGACAACTCTCCCAATTCCTTTTTCATAAATAAGTTCGACGATACCGAAAAAGTGATAAACTATCTCCCGTCGAACGTTTTCTTCAAATACTTTAACGAGTGTGAAGAGAACAAGATTGCTTGACAATCTTTTAATTTTTATGGAGCGTGAAAAGATTTTAAAGGATACTCCCTTAAGTTCGTCTCTTTCATGTTACCATAACGAGTATGAAAATACGAGAAAAAGTATACTCGGTTACGTTCTCATATATTTTTGAGTGCGAGAATGAACGAATACTGAGCTCGAGGTTTTTCCTACAAAAACCTTAAAAACGTAATTGTACATGCGACAAAAAGAAAAAATACCCTTACCCCCTCGTTTGAACTTTGAAGTTACCATATATGTGGAAAAACAGACTCAGAAGGCTATTAGGGCATTAGGTTTCATAAGCAAAAACAAAAAATAATATAAAAAATCAATAAAAAATAGTAAAAAGTGAATAAATATGGGTAAAAAGGATTTTTTACTATTTCATTGTGACTTTGCCAAAAACTTGTCCAACATACCTCATTTTCCCTCAAATTTATTTGCTCGATTGCGGGCGGCACAAGAAATCATTCGACGAACTATTTCAGTCAACGAGGTAAGTTCTTGATCTTTCAACTTTTCCATGGTTTATTTTTAGTTTTTATTGGCAATTTTTAGGGTTTTAAATCCATTTTAGGGTCACACCATGCGCTCGAGCATTCTCGCAGGCAGGCTTTGCGGGACCTGTGAGAATCTAAGATTCTCGCAGGTTTCCTTTAGGGAACCTGTGAGAATATAACACTGTGCCAAAGGCTCACCTACGAGGACTGAAACATTTATTTTTAAAGTTAAATTTTTCTCAATAAAAATTATGCAAAAGTTTGAAACAAGTTGCTAACTCTTCTCTAATGGCTCTTGTGCAGGTGTTTGACGATCACAATGCTGGAGTGGTAAGAAAGAAAACATGGGGAGGATGATGCCATTGTTAGGAATGACCTGGGTATAGTCGTTTCCCTCCAGGACTGTGGGCTATTGAAATTCTTCAGTATTCTGGGCATGAGAGCCCAACTCAGATTGTTGGAATACCTGGTCCACATGTGGGATGTGGACTAATAGTTATTTCACGTGAAAGTCCATATGTTGACCCTAGATATCGAGGATATCTATTTTCTAACGGGGTTGTCACGGCATGGATACCACGCTAGCTTGACCGGTGGTTGAGGCCGCGGACTCCCTATGAGTGAGTATTGTCGCCGGTATTGTGTTCCTGAGGCAGAAATAAGCAAGGGTAAGGTTGCTATTTTGGGGGTCCAAGATTTGACCCTGCGGACCATATTGTTTACTATCGCATGCATGGCTGGGAGTGTGGCTCCACACATGTCTCTCCAGAGCTACTTCTAATATTCCATAGAGTGTACAGAGCCTCGGGTCTTCAACTAGTCGGATGCAGTTCTCCGCAGTATGAAAAGACAATTGATGAAGTGTTGAAAGGGTGACTTGAAGCAGTTTGGGTACGGATCACTTTTAGTGTCATTCTTCCTCGAGAGGGTCCCATTTCTATGAATACAAGTTGATTGGGGTTTACTGGCCCCACAGGATCCGAGGATACTAAGGTGGTGCAACCTCATGGATCAACACGTAGCTGGGCCTATAATCAAGTACAATGATTCATTTTTGACTGGGAAAGGCCCCAGATGATCATGATTGACGACTATGCATACGTTGGTTTGGATTTCTGAGTGGATCCGGATTTGGAACTGCCTGAGGATGCTCAGTGGGGTGATTTAGGTAAGAAGTACACATTTTGTTCTTTTTAATTGTTTTTGCAAGTTTTATCATATGAGATGTTTTTATGTTTGTCCAAGAAGTAATCAAAAAATCTCTTTTTGATGACATAGATGTGGGGCCATATTGACCTCCAGGAACGTCTCCTATTCAACGGTGAGGAGAGGCGACTCCAGTGGTGATATGCGATGCCAAAAAATATGAGTCAGTGGAGCAGAACTTGGAGGGATTGATCGCGGACATCCCGGATATTGCTATTGGGGAGAAAGTTACTAGCACCATACTTTGGGCATGTCTGAATCTATCAATCGACTGCTTCGTAGGGTATCCCGAGCAGTCGTGTGTTATCATGAGCATCATCTGTGACGCTATTTTGTAGAAGCTATGGGCTTCGTATTTTGATATTTATGTCCTTGGACAAAAACTTTTTGTAAAAACTTTTGATCATTATATACATATATACGGCTTCTACCGGCTTATTTTGTGTTTTGTTATACATGTGATGTGTGATTGGTTTATAAATGTCTCAAATGTATGTCTAACACATAGTTAGCTAATGCATAAGTCAATGTATTTAGACATATAGGAATGTGTTGTTATTTGATATAATCAAAATAACGTTCCAAGCGACGAATTCGTAAATATACCCGTAATAAAGTAGGACTTCGGATAGCATAGACGTTACTTAACTGTAGTACTACTAGTTGCAAATAGAGTCATATAACCAGGTGGTGGATACCAAGTGAAATAGCATCAATCAACAATTCGATAATGGTGCTATATTTTGCAATATTGTTGGTCACACGACCAAGGCACAAACCTTGTAGACTGATAAGTTCGCTCGTAGGGGTGTAAATTACCCATGCAGCAGAAGCAAGGTTCCGAGAACTACAGCTAGTGCCATCTTTGAAGCCAATGTGGGATGAAGAAAACTTTGACATCTGGAAACCAAGCACAACGCAAGATAACCGGTCGAGGGAAGAGACCCAAATAACGAAAAAGCCCACAAAAAGTATGATACAATAAAATGAAAACACTCATGCACAGGTGATCTTAAGCATAGTACTTCTTTAAGTACAACCCATTTATGGGTTTACTCAAAGGGATATCGTCGTAGTCCACTAACTTGTAATCTCCTTTCTCCAAAACTCGTATGACGATATAAGGACCTCGCCACATAGCTTCAAATTTTCCGGCTCCTAGCATATCCCAATCTTGTTCATAAAGGAGAACCATATCACCTTCGGAGAAAACGTGTGGCCTGACATGTTTGTCGTATTGGGCTTTGACGCATTTCTTCTGGGCTTCTATAAGTAGGGTGGCATCGCGACAGGTTTCATCTAATTGCATGAGATACAACAAACGTTCTTCTTCGGCATAAGTGTTTGGGAGAAGTTTGATGGCTAGTTTTAGGGAGGGTATCTCACATTCAATCAGCAAGATGGATTCTAGAGTGTAAACTAACTGGAATGGTGTAAACCTGGTAGCAGACTTAACGGATGTCTAGTAAGCCCACAATGTTGAAAACAACATCATGTGCCAACTCGTTTTGTGAATCCCTATCATTCGTCGAAGCATGGTAATGAGGACCTTGTTTATTGCTTCGACTTGGCTGTTGGCTTGTGGGTAATAGAGTGTTGAGTTTTCATGGTGAAGACCCAACTTTTCAGTGAGTTCGAACATCATGAAGTTTCTAAAGTGGCTACCGTGATCAGTAATGATAGCCTGGGGAACACCAAAATGAGCAATGATGCGATTGAATATGAATAATGTTGCAGTCCTTTCGGTATTGTCGAATGTTGGCATCACCTCGACCCATTTCATAAAATAATCTATGGCTACAATAATGTATCCATTCCCCCCGGTTGAGTGAGGGTGACATGTTATGAAATCGATACCCCATTTCGCAAAAGGACCAACAGAAACCACAGGGTGCAGAGGAGCAGGGTGTGATCGTATTTTATTGTTGTAGGTTTGGCAAGCATGGCATTTTTGGATGGCAGTTATACAATCGTTGACTAAAGAAGGCCAAAAATACCTTGCTCGTAAGATCTTTTGAGCAGTAGAACACCCAGACATGTGACCACCACAGGCTCTAGAATGGCATTCATTGAGAGCTTTCTTGGCTTCGTCAAATGTGAGGCAGCGTCGAAAAACAGAGTCAATCCCAGGATGATAAAGAGTATCATCGAGGATAATATACTGACGGGCTTGGTAGCGTATTCGAAGATGGTTAGTGCTAGACAAATTGGGCTGGAAAGTATGGGTCTAGAGATATATGATGATATCTCCATACCAAAGGTCATCGGAACTAATCAGAAAAAGGGATTCATCGAGTAATGAATCTACTGCTACATTTTCTGTCTCAGAGTAGGGAAGGTCGCATATCAACTCGACAAACACCAAGGATTTCTTGGACTTAGCACATTCGAATTCTAAGTCAAACTCTTGGAGTATTACAATCTATTTGGGGTATTTTCCCCCTAGAAATTGGCGTGTAAGAATGTGTTGCATAGGGTTGCAGTTAGAAATTACCGTAGTCTTGCGAGAGAGGATATAGTGTCGGAAATGTTGAACAGCTTGGACGACTGCCAAGGCTAGTTTTTCAAGATGTAAATTCTTGGTTTCGATAGTCGTGAGACTCCGACTCAAGTAATAAATGACATGTTCTTCATGAGAATCATCCTCCTGGACGAGAACCATAGCGATGGTATAGTCCAAGGCTACGAGGTAAAGGAAATAATCTCGATTGTAATCAGGTGGGAAGAGTAGTGGGGTACGTGTCAAAGATAGTTTCAAAGCTTCAAAATATTTGTTGGTAGTGGTATCCCATATGAACTCAGAACCTTTCTTGACCAGTCGCGTAAATCCAAGAGTTAGCTCAGCATAGTTTGGGATGAAACTTTGTAACTAGCGAAGTGAGGAAGGAGGAGGGAGATTGAGAATCACCTAGACATTCAAAGGATCTACCCTGATCCCTTGACGTGAAACAATAAAGCCTAGAAGTAGGTCATATTCTACGCAAAAAACTCATTTGTGGGAATTCAAGCGTATATGGTAAAACAGACATCAAAGGAAAATGGTGCAGAGGTGTATTGGATGATCTGCACAGTGCATGGAATGAGTGGGTAAGTCATCGAGATATGGCTGCACAATGTGCTTTATATCATGGAAGGCGTAAGACATAGCACATTGAAAAGTTGCACTGGCATTCTTTAAACCGAATGGAAGTTTCCGATAGGTGAAAGTGCCCCAAGGAAAAATAAAAGTGGTCTTGTGTTGGTCTGCGGGAATGATATTGATTTGATTATATCCGAAGAAACCATCCATCAAAGAGAACATTTCACTTCTGGCACAATCGTCGACGATCTGGTCAACGAAGGGGGTAGGAAAGTTCTCTTTAGGACAAGCTTTGTTAATGTCCCTATAATCAATGCACATGTGGATCGTGCCTTGTTTCTTGTTGATCGGAACAAGATTGGAAACCCAGTCAGTTAGAGCCACAGGGTAAATAAAGCTAGCTTTGAGAAGTTTCTCAACGTCAAGCTTGATAACGGCCGCTTTACGTAGGTGGACCGGACGAAGTCGTTGTCGGATGGGTTTAGCATCTAGGTATGTCTTAATATCATGTATCACAATGTTGGGGTCAATATCCAACATTTCTTCATAGCTCCAGGTGAAGACGTCACGAAATTCTTGGAAAAGAGACTTGTAGGTGACAACTTCGTCATGGGAACACGAAGCTCTGATATTCACATTTTTGACAATTCCAGGTTTTATGGATATGTCGAGGGGGATGGTGGGTGAGATATTACTTAAGTTCCCTTTATAGAACAGATCATGTGTAGACTCAGGAACGGTAGAAATGATGACAACGGTCGACAAGGTAGAGATCTGTTGGTAACCCTCGATGGTGTGTTGTTCCAAGAAGAGGATGGAACAATGATGTCCATCATCCCAAGGGGTGTCTTCCATGGACATAACAGACATAATCATCTCATCCGTGGGAAAAATGACGCGGACTGGATCTAGAGATAAATCACCAAGAGATGGGGTAGAAGGGGTTGCTGATTGAATGTCTTGATAAGAGGATTCGACCAGACTCAAAGGCATTTTGTTGCCATAACGAAGATGATCGTTGGGGTTGGGTACCATCCATGGGTCGTAAGAAATAGGGGTTCCATGAATAGAGGTGGAGATCATCTTGATCGAGGCAAAAAATGGATGTGGATCATCGGGTGGTGGGATGGGGAAAGTACCCATTAACAAGGAATCTTTAAGAAGACCCACACTGACGTTCTCGTATCTGGGGGGTTTGCAATGAATGGTACATTGTCGATTCATGCATTGGAGTGAAAGAAGGCCAATTGGTCTATGGTAACTACTTTTCCTTGATGTGAGAAACGCATGACATGGAAAAGAGTCGACACAACTGCACGCATGGAATCAATCCAGCTACGACCAAGTAAAAGGTTGTAATCGAGAGGAGCATCAAAGACCTCCACTTCAAGTTGGACCGTTTTTCCTTCTAACGTAATAGGAAATGAAGGGAGGACATCATAAGGCTTAAAACCAGAGCCATTGAAGGCTTTGAGTGTGTTGTGGGATTTAGTCAAAGGAGGAGAGTCGATGTCTTTCCAGCAGGTAATAGACATGACACAAGTCGAAGCACCCTCATCAATAACCGTTCTACAAATGTTTTGTCGAAGACAATAACTTGTATTTGGAATGCAATTTGAGGGGGTAACCTTGGAATGTGATCTTCCAAGTCAAAAATTATTAAATTCGTATCCGTGGGGTCGATTCCACCAATAGCTTTCAACAATGCCTTCCATTGTATAGGACAAATCTGAAGGACTTTGAGGGATGACATTGTGGACGGTGCTTGGGCTAGATCTTCTACAATACTGTAGTTCTGGGCAGCACGTGCATGGGGATTGAAAGCCAATTTTCGAACAACACCCTTTGGAGGACGGAGAATATTTGTATCTAGGTGTGGTCATTCGAGATGAAGAGGACCGTTGGTAGGTGGATTCGTGGGAGATGGTTGGACCAACGAATGAGGCATTGCATCAACCTTTTCTTTGGAGGAAGGATAATCTTTGGCTCGAGTGGTAAGTGTAATGTCATTCTTCTTTGAATCACCTATACACATTAAGACATAGGATGTATTGGAGGGGGAAGGTTGGTCATGAATGACCAATTGGGCCTGTTGTTGAGAAGGGAAGGGTTGTGACAATATGGCCGGAGTGGGGGGTTTCGTGGTCCCTTGAAGGAACTTAGTAACCTCGGCTCATCGCAGACAATCCTTAGTGTAATGATCATCACCACAGATAAGACAAGGGTATCTAGGTTTGTGCTTATCCCTATCATCAATAGGTGGTGTTTTGGTTTTCTTAGTTTGTGGATTATTTTTATCCTCCTTGGTCTTACCCTTTCCTTTTTTGGATTTATTTTTGTCAACAGGGGTAGATTGAACATAATTTACCTTAGAAGTCTTGTCGGTGGGAGGGGTAGGAGAGGGAGCATTTTGAACATTAGAATAAATGGATTTGGGGATGTTTCTAGAGGTTTGGACGGAATGAGGTTGGGCATGGAAGGTTCCAATCACACCGTCAGTTGCATGAGAAGCAGCAGGAGTGGTTGAAGTAGTAGAAGTAGAAGGATGAGGTGCATCAGGGAGTAAGTCATAAAGAGTACCCATTTGTGAGTAAATGAGGTCTAGGTATTGGGCACGACTGATTGCATGTTCTTATGTGACAACTCCACCCATGACAATGTCATGAGCGATGTCCTTCAAGAATGATATTGTGAACCATTCTACCAACAACTGATCAGGAAGTTTGGGTTTGATGAGACGTCGTCTCCGTCGCCACTCATGAATGTGATCAGAGATATGAGTGGCTTTGGTTTGTTTGAAAGAGCTCAAAATATCGGTTCCCGTTTCGTAGTGAATCGGTAACTGGTAGTGGGTGAGGAAGGCCATAGCGAGGGTGTTGAAGTAACCTATGAGGGTTCGCTGAAAAAGGTGTAAATGAATAGAGTCATCCATCAAGGAGTTGGATGAGCACCAAAGGTGAAAATTCATTACATGATTGTTTGGGTCCTGTCCTGGTTTACCATCGAATTTAGGGATGTCAGATGGTAGTTTGACTGGTATGGTGGGACATTGAGGAGAGTGATGGATCAGATCATTTAAAATCCTCGACAGATCTGGGAGGTCTAGGGTGGCTAAGAAAGGTAATTGTCTATTCACATGTGGGTATTGGTGACTTTAGGGAGTGAATCCCATCAGTAAACCAGTGGGACCATAAGAAGTCGGCATATAATGCGAAGATCCAGGAAGATTTGGTTGTTGGTGTGGAGGAAAGTAATTCGTAGGGTTGTACCCTTGAACAGGGGTGTGGGGTTGTGTGCTCGAGCCCCAAATAGGATTAGACGTGCCTGGATATGGCTGGCCTATACTAGAGGGTATGACGGAGTTAGCTTGAGGTTGTTGCCCCCTAGTCGATTAAGGATTGTGTTGTATAAGATAATTCCAATACTGGGCCAAGGATGCATGTATGTTTTGTCCATAGGTTGGGATCGGTAGGGGTTGTGTCCCAATTGGGATTTGTCCTGCAAAAGGGGGTTGAGTTTGGCCTCCTTGGTGAAATCGTCCACCAATAGGAATTTGGTAATTAGGTGTGGAAGACGGGATGGTGCCACTAGGATCAGTGCCTCTGATAGAGGATGGAAGAGGTCCTCTGAAAGGGGGTGGAGGAAGTGTCGAAATGAAACTGGGAAGATGGTGCCTAGAAGGAGTGGAACCACCAGGAGTCTCGAATGTGATTTGTGTAGGAGCAGGAATATAAGCATTCAATGCATGATATCCTGCCAGAAGTGTTGGGGTGAATCTGGGTGAAAGCGGTGTGCCAATGGGGTCTTGGCTAGCTGCAGTAATCCCAGTGTGAGGACTTGTAGTATCTGGGACCATTGTGTAATGGACCGTTTGTAGAGGGATAGTCAAGATGTGGTCAGCTGGCGGAGCATATGAACCAGGAAAATAATAGGTAGTAGTAAAAGGTATTGCGTCTGGATCAGATGTTTCGGGCCACTCGAGTGCGACAGTGATATCAGCACCTTCTCCTGAGCCAAAGTGATTCCATCTAAAAATGCCAGTAGTCCAAAAAGGATCTTGACCCTCAGGTCCTATGAAAGGTCTGGTTGGTGATCCAGAAGACTAAACAACTAAATCTCCAGAAGAATTCACTTGCACAATACGTCTCCCGGAGTCGGGAGGAAATCAAAAGTCCTCTCGATAATTGGTAATTCGGAACCATTCTAGAGAGTTATTCCTTTCCACTTGTGGAGTGGCAACATCTTGGACTTCACTCTATTGAGGAGAGCCCTCCGGTGAGTTGGTATGCAAGGGTTGAGAACCTTCTAGATCTTCTGTGGGTAAGCCTTGCATCCTACTTGAACGACGTGGAGGTTCAATTGTGATCGAGTTAGAAACTTATGAAAGAAATTCTATGGCCAACTTGGGTAAACAAACAGCATGCGTTGTTAAAATCTAGGAAAAAAAACCAAGCAAACAAGACCTTCCAATTCCGAAGTCACTAGTTGGTGATGAAATCCAACGTCACGATGACGAGACAAGAAGGGGCTAGGCTAGGGTGGAAAAGTTATGTTAATAACCTTCTTAATAGACATACACCCTGGTGCAAGCTCCCACACATAATCGTGGGTATACCCTCCAAGGAGCCCGAGTGAGTTTGGCCAACGTCGATTCCAGGTACCGTGAAGACTTACCCCTTCACAGTCACCTTGTGTAAGACCCTAAGAAGGTAGGCTAATAAGGTTACCACCAACAACAATGGTGCCTGGGGAAACAGTTGATAGTCTGATCCACACACAAGGGCAGGGTATCTAGCCCAAAATCAACTTGAGAGGCTTCCACTCATCATTGTGGGTATACCTTCAAGTGACCCCCGTAATACATGCAATCTCTACATCGATATCAACAAAGCAGGGTGAGTAACTCTGGAAATCTCGATGCGACCTCAAGTTTGACCTTTGTGTGCGGAGGGCTTCCTAGGACAAAATGTTGCAAATGGAATTTGACACTCCTTATCACAAGATGCTATTGGGTGTTTTATGCTTTGGAGAGTGTGCCTCACTGCCTATTCCAAAGCTCTAGCCTAGCTAATGTTGGTGTAAAAGAGCCCTAGAAAAAATCACTAGTTGAATTTTAAAATTGCGCAATATTATTAAAGGTTTTTGTTACCCAAAAGGAGACAAAAACGAAACCAATGTTGTGTGAGACTCTAACCCAACAATGCATAAATAGGAATGAATGATACAAATTTTTTGTTCGATGAATCCTATTTACAGGAGGGAAAGAGGAGTTCTCTAGAACAATACGAACTATGATGTATGATCTTCTCTTAAATGTAATATCAAACAACCATGAACAATACAAATTCCCTATTCGTTCTCTTTCAATACTTGAATGCCAATATTTTTGAATAAAAAATTGCTTAAAAAAAATTTCTTTAATTTTTATTAGAAACCAAACAACAGGGGTGGAACTAAGAAAAAACAAGCAACCAACGAAAAAGAAATACAAAACAAACACCCAAACCAATCTTTCAATGAAGACAAAAATAACAAACTGACATAACTAGTCTCTTCAAATGCACATGGGTAACAATTTTCCAAGTAATAAGAAATTGAAAAGAACAATTGATCTCAAATTTTAAACCAATCAAAGGCTCCCAACCAAACAAGCACTTAGATTTCAAAACCAGAGATTATACCCTTGTTGCGAAAAGGTCAAGAGGTAAAAATTGAGAAAACATGATCAAGAAGAGCTTTTGATTTCCAGAAACTAATCATTCACGAGATTTGAAGTCAAGAAACTTTCAATCACTAGCCACAGAAGTTCTTCCTAGACACACAAACAAATCTGGGCATCTGAGGACACAAAATACTTAATCCAAAAATTTTGCAAGTGGGTTCACATGCTGGCAGTGGGGTACAATGTGAGAATCAAGGATTCTCATAGGCTAGACACAGGAAGAATGCGAGAATTTCGCACTGAACTGAACAACAAGGTGCGAACTTTAGTGGTTCTTGCAGGCTACAAAAGGGTGCAGTGCAAGAAGGTTTGTAATCAAGCAAATTTTGGAAAAAAGACAAAAATTCTGAGGGAACTTCTGGATCCAGGGAATCTGTAAGGGTCTCCTCAAGACTCAGAGATTGATGGGAATGAAAAGTGGTAGGTTAAGAGAAAATGGCCAAGAAAAAATTACCAAAAATGGGTTGTATCCCCAGTGGAATTGCCAATTTTGTTATCGGACAAATCAGTAGGTGTGGACACTAACAGATCTCCCTAGATCCACCTAGATCTAGAAAAAAATAGGAAAGGACACGACTCTTTCCCTAAGCTATAGTCATTGAATCTAATAATAAGAAGGAATGAGTGGCATACCTTTATATCACTTCCTTAGGTCTCTGTTGTTCCCGCTTCGCTTCGGTGCTCCTGTGAAGTCAGGTCCAAGACAACACAAACCAACCAAAGTGAAGATAGAAAAGTATATTCAATGTCAACCTATGCATATGATCAAGGAGTTATGCTATAAAATAAGAGTGATTTTATGGGAAAGGGACATGCCGATGTATTATATTAAATGAAAGTAGAAGATACAACATGATCGCCTTGATGTTGCAAGATTCCTTTCAGTGACCCTTGGTTCCAACACACACACTTGCTCTGCACTTGCATGAATAAGATCCAATACCTCTTGATAGACCAAATAGAGTCTTCAAGCTTCTATCCAAGCACGGTTCTTCACACAATTCTTTCACCAATTCTTCATTCAATATTGCTTAACCTTTTCCATGAGAAACCTTTCAATATATAGGAGAAGGAGGGATGGTTACATGGATGAGGATGATCCCACAAAATCTGAGAAGTCAGTAGGTTGCCAACCATGTGAAAGCAAACTCATTTTCTAGAAGATCCCCTTCTAGAACCTTTGTGACCTCTTCTCCTTTCCAAGCTTAAAAACAGGTTCGCACCATATCTATGGAGAAGACTGTGAAAAGTTTTCACCCTAAGTGTGGGTGGACTACGAGAATGATGGATTTCCGCACCCTGTAACATAGGCATCCTGCGAACTCATCTTAAAAATGTGTTTTTTGGAAGAAGACAGCAATCACTTTTCTCAGGAAAGAAGTCCTTCTAGGAGCCTGAATACAACACTGTAGAGACATCACCAGAGTGACAAAAATAATGTGTAACACCTGAGAATGACCTCAATCTTGAGTCAGCCTCATCCTCATTATTTTAGAGCTCTATCCAGTATTCCATAAGTAATATAAGCATACATTTTTATGATGCATTCGAAATTACATCCATACATGTATCTTTAGGTTATCAACTTGCTTTCAAGTTGTTATTTCATACATTTAACCACATGCATCAACGTACTGTGTGTCTACCATAGGCACACTTTACAATTTCATATCCATATTTCTTTACAAATTACTTCAACTCGTGATTATTCATAGTCATTCTCATGCAATCCTCAAAGGCATAACCATGTTTCGTTCTATCATGGAAATAGAGCATCCCTGCTGTTGAGCCTCTTTTTTCACCTAGACTAGCAAAACAGAGGTGCCTACAAGTTTAGTTGGGTTAGCTAAGCAAGACAACAGTAAAGGAAAGGGTTAGAAGAGTAAAGCATAAAAGACTAAGCTAAGAATTAAACTAGGAATGATAAAAACAATTAAACTATTGTGCATAAGGACATAAGAAAAAGAAACAAACAAGACTCATGTCACCAATGGAAAGGATTGTATTAGTGAAAAGAAAAGACCAAAGAGAAAGGGGGACTTTGGGTCCCTTCTTCCTCCAAGGGAGGGCTCTTGGACCCCCAATATTGATCTCTTCTTACAACTTGAAAATTTGAAAGAAATGGTGAAAGAATCCCAAGCTAATTCACTCAAAGGGTGATGTGAATAGCTCAAATGGAATGGTGCTAGTATGCTCTTGATGATAAAAGAGGATTCCCCAAGAGAATAGCAGTAGCATAACCTTACAAATGAATTCCTTGAAGATGTATTGCACCCATGGCCTCTTTTTATAGCACAAATTTGAGGTATTATGCAACCAACTTTTAGTGTGAACAAGGGGTTGTTTAGGGCACCTTTAGGTCTTCAACCAGCCACCCAGCCAGATTCAGCCGAGATTTGGATGTCAAATCGACTTGGAAGATGAACCAGAAGTGGGTGGGAGGCCGACCAACGTCATAAATGCGTCGTTCTTAGGTGTGCACAGCTTTCAGCGTCCACAGTTGTACATCGTGTGCATGTGTTTTTTTCTTGTGTTTCTTGATGGCGCATGTGCGTGCGCTCCCTCTATAGTCATAACGCATCCTGATTTTATAACTGGTTGTATAGTTTTGGACCTTTTGGAAATGGTTTTTTGGTAATTTTTGTCCATGGGTGAACTTAATAGCTGTTTGGAGATGTTCTATTCCTATAACCATTTGAGGACGACATTTCAGTGATAACAGATGCCCCCTGATGGATGAGGTTAGGAGCATACATATAGCCGAAATTCATCAATTTTTCTTCTACTAAGAGTACGATTGTAAGAAAGAGCGATAGTGAGAGTATAAAGAGTGACCCGTTGGAGGGAGAGGGGAACCTGTAGGACCCGACCTTTATGAAGGTGTGAAAAATACATTGTGTACAAATGAAGTGGGCATGCCCCATGCTCGGGTCATGTAACTCAAAACATGTGTAAGACAGTAGTTAAAGTGGTATGTTGGTGAAGATGAGTGTAGCGCCCTCGAGGGCGTGTTGATAAGAGCAAAGGACAATTCTGATGAGGAACAATACTCTAAAAAGTAAGAAATGACACTTGGAGGAAGTATCAAGGATTTGGCGAGAATTGATGGCACAACAAATTTCATAGGTCTTCGAAAAATATAAAAACAACTGCAAGAGTCGCAAGGTAAGACCCACCGTAATATGAGAGAGTGTTGAAGTCGAATGTTATGGGGGTCAATGACAGCAGAGAGCAATGATGGTGATCCCTATGCCATCCGAGACCTCCCACCCACTTCTAGTTCAAAACAACACATTTATGATGTTGGTCAGCCTCCCACCCACTTTTGGTTCACATTCCAAGTTGATTTGACACCCAAATCTCAGCTGAATCCGGCTAGGTGGTTGGTCAAATACCAAAAGGTGACCTAAAAAAACCCTTGTTCACACTAAAAGATGGTTGCATAATACCTCAAAGTTGTGCTATAAAAAGAGGCCATGGGTGCACTACATCTTTAAGGAATTCATTTGTAAGGTTATGTTGCTTCTATTCTCTTGGGGAATCCTCTTTTCTCATCAAGAGCATACTAGCACCATTCCATTTGAGCTATTCACATCACCCTTGCCTATATTTTGCACCTCTTTTGTCACCTAGAAGAGAAAATAGAGGTGCTTACAAGATTAGTTGGGTTAGCTAAGCAAGACAGCAGTAAAGGAAAGGGTTAGAAGAGTAAAGCATAAAAGACTAAGCTAAGAATTAAACTAGGAATGATAAAAACAATTAAACTACAGTGCATAAGGACATAAGAACAAGAAACAAACAAGACTCATGTCACCAATGGAAAGGATTGTATTAGTGAAAAGAAAACACCAAAGAGAAAGGGGGACTTTGGGTCCCTTCTTCCTCCAAGGGAGGGCTCTTGGACCCCAATATTGAGCTCTTCTTACAACTTGAAAATTTTAAAGAAATGGTGAAATAATCCCAAGCTAATTCACTCAAAGGGTGATGTGAATATCTCAAATGGAATGGTTCTAGTATGCTCTTGATGAGAAAAGAGGATTACCCAAGAGAATAGTAGCAGCATAACCTTACAAATGAATTCCTTGAAGATGTAGTTCACCCATGGCCTCTTTTTATAGCACAACTTTGAGGTATTATGCAACCAACTTTTAGTGTGAACAAGGGGTTGTTTAGGGCACCTTTAGGTCTTTGACCAGCCACCCAGCTGGATTCAGTCAAGACTTGGATGGCAAATCAACTTGGAAGTTGAACCAGAAGTGGATGGGAAGCCAACCAACATCATAAATGCGTCGTTCTCAAGTGTGCATGGCTTTCAGCGTCCACAGTCGCGCATCGTGTGCATGTGCACTTTTCCTGTGTTTCTTGATGGCGCATGTGCGTGCGCTCCCTGTATAGTCATAACGCATCCTGATTTTATAACTGGTTGTATAGTTTTGGACCTTTTGGAAATGTTTTTTTGGTAATTTTGGTCCATGGGTGAACTTAATAGTTGTTTGGAGATGTTGTATTCCTATAACCATTTGCAGACGACATTTTAGTGATAACAGATGCCCCTTGATGGATGAGGTTAGGAGCATACGTATAGCTGAAATTCATTAATGTTTCTTCTACTGAGAGTACAATTGTAAGAAAGAGTGATAGTGAGAGTATCAAGAGTGACCTGTTGGAGGGAGAGGGGAACCTGTAGGACCCGACCTTTATGAAGCTGTGAAAAATACATTGTGTACAAATGAGGTGGGCATGCCCCATGCTCATGTCATGTAACTCAAAACATGTGTAAGACAGTAGTTGAAGTGATATGTTGGTGAAGATGAGTGTAGTGCCCTCGGGGGAGTGTTGATAACAACAGAGGATAATTATAATGAAGAACAATACTCTGAAAAGTAAGCAATGACACTTGGAGGAAGAATCAAGGATTTGGCGAGCATTGATGGCCCAACAAATTTCATAGGTCTTCGAAAAATATAAAAACAACTGCAATAGTCACAAAGTAAGACCCACCGTAACATGAGAGAGTGTTGAAGTCGAATGTTATGGGGGCCAACGACAACAAAGAGAAATGATGGAGCTCCCTATGTCGTCCGAGACCTTCCACCCACTTCTGGTTCAAAACAACGCATTTATGATGCGGTCAGCCTCCCACCCACTTCTGGTTCACATTCCAAGTTGATTTGACACCCAAATCTCAGCTGAATCTAGCTGGGTGGCTGGTCAAAGACCTAAAGGTTCCCTAAACAACCCCTTGTTCACAATAAAAAATGGTTTCATAATACCTCAAAGTTGTGCTATAAAAGGAGGCCATGGGTGCACTACATCTTTAAGGAATTCATTTGTAAGGTTATGTTGCTTCTATTCTCTTGGGGAATCCTATTTTCTCATCAAGAGCATACTAGCACCATTCCATTTGAGCTATTCACATCACCCTTGCCAATATTTTACGCCTCTTTTGTCACCTAGATGAGAAAACATAGGTGCTTACAAGCTTAGTTGGGTTATCTAAGAAAGACAGCAATAAAGGAAAGGGTTAGAAGAGTAAAGCATAAAAGACTAAGCTAATAATTAAACTATGAATGATAAAAACAATTAAACTATAGTGCATAAGGACATAAGGACAAGAAACAAACAAGACTCATGTCACCAATGGTAAGGATTGTATTAGAGAAAAAAAAACACCAAAGAGAAAGGGGGATTTTGGGTCCCTTCTTCCTCCAAGGGAGGGCTCTTGGACCCCCAAGATTGAGCTCTTCTTACAACTTGAAAATTTGAAAGAAATGGTGAAAGAATCCCAAGCTAATTCATGCAAAGGGTGATGTGAATAGCTCAAATGGAATGATGCTAGTATGCTCTTGATGAGAAAAGAGGATTCCCCAAGAGAATAGTAGTAGCATAACCTTACAAATGAATTCCTTCAATATGTAGTGCACCCATAGCCTCTTTTTATAGCACAAATTTGAGGTATTATGCAACCAACTTTTAGTGTGAACAAGGGGTTGTTTAGGGCACCTTTAGGTCTTTGACCAGCCACCCATCCAGATTCAGCCAAGATTTGGATGTCAAATTGACTTGGAAGCTGATCCAGAATAGGGTGGGAGGCTGACCAACATCATAAATGCGTCGTTCTCAGGTGTGCACGGCTTTCAGCGTCCACAGTCGTGCATCATGTGCATGTGCGATTTTCTTGTGTTTCTTGATTGCACATCTGCGTGTGCTCCCTGTATAGTCATAGCGCATCCTGATTTTATAACTGGTTGTATAGTTTTGGACCTTTTGGAAATGATTTTTTGGTAATTTTGATCCATGGGTGAACTTAATAGTTGTTTGGAGATGTTGGATTCCTATAACCATTTGCAGACGAAATTTCAGTGATAACAGATGCCCCCTCATGGATGAGGTTAGGAGCATACGTATAGCCAAAATTCATCAATGTTTCTTCTACTGAGAGTATGATTGTAAGAAAGAGCGATAGAGAGAGTATCAAGAGCGACTTGTTGGAGGGAGAGGGGAACCTGTAGGACCTGACCTTTTTGAAGGTGTGAAAAATACATTGTGTACAAACGAGGCGGGCATGCCCCATGCTCATGTCATGAAACTCAAAACATGTGTAAGACAGTAGATGAAGTGGTATTTTGGTGAAGATGAGTGCAACGCCCTCCGGGGCGTGTTGATAAGAGAAGAGGACAATTATGATGAGGAACAATACTCTAAAAAGTAAGCAATGACACTTGGAGGAAGTATCAAGGATTTGGCGAGCATTGATGGCCCAACATATTTCAGAGGTCTTCGGCATATATGAAAATAAACTGCAATAGTCACAAAATAAGACTCACCGCAACATGAGAAAGAGTTGAAGTCGAATTTCATGGGGGTCAACGACAGCAGAGGGAAATGATGGTTCTCTCTGTGTCATCTGAGACACCTCATTGTAAAGGTAATGAGAGTCAAGATATTGTCGCCCTCCTGGAAACTGTGTTGATGTCGATAGAAAGGGAGACGCAACTTCAAGAAGCAGAGGGCTTCATGAAATCTACTTGGAAAAAATCAGGAACTGATGAGGAACATGGACGAATTCGAGGAGTAGTGAGATGCAAGACTGCCCTTGGTTGGGGAGCAGTGTAAAGTGGCAGCAACCGTGAAACTGAATCTAGTGTCAGGGGGACATCTAGATGAGGGTAAATTGTGCTAGAGGCATGACAAAATGGACAAACATAGAGCTAAAAAAGGTTTATGGATTTCTAAGATACTCGAGGTTTATGGATAATGTCAGCAAGGATAGGAGGTTAAAAAAAATGCCCCAACCCAGGGTGACATGGGTTGCTTTTCCAAGAAAAGAAGGTCGCCAAGGGTGATGACAAAAAGCTATGTAAATGCTAGAAACAAAGGATTTTTACAATTACCAAATGAATAAAGAATAATTTGGGATGAGTGTACAAATACAGAAATGGGTGCCCTAGTGCAAGATGGTTAATCCAGTTAGGGCGCAAGTTGCATGGAGAATTGGTGGAGGGTGGGGGCCCCATGGGTGGGTTTCTGTATGAGGTAAATGAAATGGAGGGAAATTTGCATATGGGCAAACTAATTGTGGACGAAATGGATGGTTAATGATACTGCAGAGGCGCAGTCAAAATA
>ML779018.1:1269391-1294303 GCA_009831015.1 Picea engelmannii | reverse complement strand
CTTGTCTTCCATGTTGTTTAACTTGTTATTATACATTAGGTATCTAGTCATAGTCATGCTCTCAATGGGGGAGAGGTTTGTTTCTAAGAGGAGGATGGGATATGGCGTATTTCTTTAATTTTGAGATTATAGGTTATAAAATTATTTTGTATTTTCTCTATTTTTCTCCATGATTCACAAGAGATACTACAACCCTATACTTTACATTCATAAAGAATAATAGGTTTAACAAGAGTCTCAAAGAGGAGTTTCTTCCTCTCTCAACTCCAAATATCAATTGATTTACAATTATTTTCAGGCCCATAATAAGTTTTACATCACCCAATAATCATTTTCTCAATGCTATAATTCCAGTTGAGATTGTGGTGAATATCAATTCCAAGATATTTGTATGAAGTCACTTCCTCCAAGTTGTCGTTGTCATATATGAAGGTATCATAGGTGATCAAGGAGGATATTGGTGGCTACCAACCTATTTCAACTAGCTCCTCTTATTAGTATTTAGTTCAACATGTTCTTCTTTACTTCTTTTTAATTTTGGATTCTACACTTCTGGGGATATTTGAATCCCTACACATCTTCCAGGCAAAGACTGGTGGCCTCCCACCTAATCCAACTGGCTTATTTTGGAAGTTTTCATGTTAGCACATCTTTTTGTACTTCCAGAGCCATTTTGGGACCCTAAACAGATTTTTTTTTTGCGTGCCACAGTAAAAATGTAGACATAGTCACAATTTGATGGCATAATGTGTAGTTCTCAAAAACGCCTTTCCAATGAGCTATCACATGCGTAAAACAAAGATCGTATGCAAAAGTTATGACCCCGGGAAGTTAATGTACTAACTTACCCAAACCGGACCCACATGAATTTTGGCGTTTCATCTTTACAATTCTTTCATTAATAGAAATCAAGTATTGTTGTATTTCTCTATTTCTATCAATTTTCATGAGTATTTCATTGTAATTTATCCTCTTTTATTTTGTTCTGAAAATAATCTTGATCAGTGGTATCAGAGCAGGCTACTCTTGATCATTTTTTAGTGCATGTCCCCAATGAGGTCCGAGTATAGCCAATTGGGTCTCGAGCTTGTCTCTGTTGAGGACAATCACTCTCTCATGCCCAAGAAACCTTTGATGGTGGAAGAAAAGAAAAATGGTTGAGTATAATATTCTATTAACCTGTTGCTTGAAAAAACTCTCGTGCGACAGAGGGACGAAAGGATCGATAATTTTGCACACATCCTGCAACGCCTAACAATAGAAACCTGTGTGTATTCATCAAGAGTCCATTTTTGAGGAACCTCTCCCTTCAAGGTACAAGTTAATTTTGATATTATCATATTTGAAGGTCAGATAGATGCGGATTCCCTAGAAACATGGTTAAATCTATTAGAAGGTTATTTATTTGTTCAAATTTTTTCTGACAGGGAAAATATCACCTTCGAACTCCTCAAGGCTCTCCCCCATGTCAAACAATGGTGGGAAACTTACTAGGAGAAAATTTCTAGAGAGGAATCTGGAATATATGGGGTCGAGCCCACTTGGGAATTTATTGTGGATGTGGTAAAGGAACATTACTATCCTATTGACAACTATGAATACCATTACATGAGATGACCACAATGCAACAAGATGGCTATCAAAGACTCTGAGCAACATATGGTTCTGAAATACCATGGGGCTCTACATAGATACATCCAAACTAAAATGGATTTCCTAAACATCTCACCATTGGGACCTTACTAACGATATGCTATAAAAATTGAGTAGAAATTTAGGCACCAAAACAAATGGGAATTTGGCTCTACAAGTATGCAACAACCAAAGAATGGTAAAGATGAACCTAACCAACTGATCCAGCTGGATTTTGGTGGCCTCCCACCTATTCCAACTAGATCATTTTGGCATTTTTCTAGTTTGACACTATTTTTCTAGATTTCGAGTCCTCAACTTATGGGGCCATTTTGAGGCCCTCAACAACAATTTTAGGGCTCGCCACAATTAGAATATGGTCTCAGTCAAATTATGATGGAAACATGTGTATTTCTCGGATAGACCTTTCCAATGGGCTATTATGCACCTAAAACAAAAATCATATGCAAAAGTTACGACCCCGGGAAGTTGATGTACTAACTTACCCCAACAGGGCCTAGATGAATTTCCGTGCTTTATCTCCTAGGGTTAGGTTTTTTTATGTCTAGGGTTTTGGCATTCCTGTTTATTGTAAAAATGATTGGAGAGACTCATTGTAACCATCTTCTTGCGAATAAGTTTAGTCGTCACATATCTTCTCAGAGATAAGATGCCACCATTCTAGCAAGCTTTTTTTTCATTGCATTTTACATTTTCATCACATTTTCTTATTGAATAGAAACTAGTTTTACTATATCTATTTTATTGTATCTCTATTATTATTGTGTTTCTATGTTAAGAATAATAATAATCTGTATTCATTTCATTCTTCTCATAAAATCTGAATCAGTGGTATTAGAGCGCTCTCCTCCTTGTCATTCTTAATGAATGTCTCCAACGAGGTCAAGGTACAAATAATTGGGTCTCGAACTTGTTTATCTTGAGGAAAAAATCTTTTGCATGCCCTAGCGACCTCTCATGGTGGGAGAAAATAAAGATGACGGGAGAGGAGATCCTTTCAAAATGTTTCTCAAGGAATCCCTCACACAAAAAAGGAAAGAAATGAACGAAAGGGGTTCCTCGAGTGTAGGCGTCGTCCCTTAAAGGTACAAATCAAATTTGATATTTCCATATTTAAAGGTTAGATAGACATATATATTGTAGACAAATTGTTGAATCTGCTAGAATGGTATTTTTTTGTCCATAAATTTTTGAAGATAGAAATGATTATGTTTGTGCTTCTCAAAGTGGTTCCTCATGTCAAATATTGGTGGGATACTTTCTGTGAGCAAAAGGAAACATAGGAGCCCTCATTATTTATAGTCACAATCAACTGGTAATCCTTCAGGGATGCTATCAAGGAACAATACTACTCTGTCAGAAGTTATGACGACCTATATACTAAATGGACCACGATGTGGTAGGAAAGAGACCATGTGTCAAAGTTCACAAATATATTCCATACCTTGCGCACCAAGCTGGGTATCAAATATTCTAAGTGACATCTGGTGCTCAAGTATCGCGGTGGTCTGCATAGATGCATCTAGGTCGAAATAGAGTTTTTGGATATCTCGTCCTTAGGCACGACCTATCGATATTCCATCAAAATCGAGCAAAAGATTAAACAAAAGAAGCTGCAATTTGGGCCTGGGAACCCCTCACATCAAAAGAATGTAAAGGGAATCCAAAGCCTACAAAACAGAGGATAGAGGAAAGATGGACAGTCTGATGACAACCAATCTAGGCTGCAAGAAAATAAGGACACCAGAAAGACAATGAAATATATCGGGAAGTGGTGAGACTTCCATAAGAGCCCCTGCCATAACACTACCGATTTTGGCTAAAACAAATCAATGGTGGTTGAGGTGAAAGCCTCTAACTCAAATGCAGGTTCTAACTCTGATTCAGAACTATAAAGGGGGATATGGATCATTGATGTGGAACCTAGTGCCACTATTGCTACCACCAAGATCCAGCCCGGTGAACCAGGAGAGAAAGAAGAAGGCAAGCACCTCTTTCATTCATACATGTGTGTAAAATGCACCCTACTACACTTTATCATTGATAGCAGTAGCCATAAGAATGTCATATTAGAAGAGGTCATAAAGTGGCTATCCCTACCAACTACTCTATACCCATAGCCCTACACGATTGAATGGCTTCGTCAAGGAATTGCTCTTCACGCCAACCAACAGTGTCATTTGTCATACGTCATCAAGCACTTCAATGATGAGGTATTGTGTGATGTTGCTCCTCTAAAATTCTATAATTTTCTTTTGGTCCAACCTTGTTTCTACAAATGTCATGTTTCATATGAGTATAGTCCTCGCAGTGTTATTATTACTTTGAACATGAAATTGTACAAGATACCCAAAGCAGTCCCACCTAGTTTTATTTCCTTGATCTCTGCCAAGCAATGAAGGAAGGTCATCTCACATACTGGGAATTTTGTCTCCTTCATGATTCAGTCTCTTGGAGAGAGAAATATTGTAGCCACATCCAATGCCTTAGCGACTGACCTCTTCACATAGCAGAAGCAAGTGGACAAGGTCATGGAAAAATACAAAGATATCTTCTCCTCACCTACTAGGGTACCTCGGCATTGTTAGGTCAAGCATCCCATCTATATGACCCCAGCGCACTACTGCCCAATGGACCATTCTACCACTACTATTATTTATAGAATGAGGAGATCAAGAAACAAATCCAAGAACTATTCCACAAGGGGAAAATTCATCCCATTTCATCGCCTTATGGGATCCCAATAGTGATGGTGTAGAAGAATGACGATACCTGGCGACTCTGCATTTCTTACAGGGCCCTAAATAAAATCATAGTGAAGAATCAATACCTGATTCCCTAAATCGATGATATCCTTGATCAACTCAAGGGGGGATAAATACTTCAGTAATATTGATATAAATTTTGGCTACCACAACTCCCCATAGAACAAACAGATGTATGGAATATTTCCTTCAAGTCAAAAGAAGGTATTTTCGAATGGTTGGTCATGCCCTTTGGTTTGACAAAATGCTCCAACAACTTTCATGAGGATGATGGATGATATCCTATGACCTTTCACCAATACTTTTTTCGTGGTGTATATGGATTACATCCTTATCTACAACAAGACTTTGGAGGAACACTTGCAACATATTCAATAGGTTTTGCACACCCTAAGGTAGCACAAGCTATACGCCAACATGGAAAAATTATCCCTCGACATGGACAAAGTCTAGTACCTATGCTACACCATGGATCAACATGGTGTGCATGTGAATCCATCCAAGATCTACGTCATATGCGACTGGCCAGCCCCAACAACACTCACTAAGCTTCAGAGCTTCTTAGGCCTTACCAATTTCTATCACAGGTTCATGTTGGGATTCTCCCATATTTCATGGGCCCTCAGCCAAGTAACCAAGGGTGGTGGTAAGGAAAACTTTGTGTGGGGCATATCCCAACAACAAGGATTTGATGATTTAAATAAACACTTGTTCTCATCCCCAGTATATTCATTACGTGACCTACACCATCCCTTTTTGATCAACATAGATGCTTCATATTATGTCATGGGAATAATTTTCACTCAACACAACCACTCTGTGGTCTATCATAGTGAGACACCATTAGATTTTTTTTGTAAGTACCCTACTTACGACAAAGAAATGTACTCCATTTTGCAAGCCTACCCCCAGTGGAGACATTACATTCTCAGGAAGGAGACATTCATCCACATGGATCACAAGCCATTATAGTTCATGCAGACATAAGAAAAATTGCAGAATGACTGCCATCAGATGTGGTCCACATATTTGCAGTAGTTATATCTCAACATCAAGTATAAAATAGGTAGTACCAACCGAGTCGTTGATTGTCTCAGCCAACCTCCAGTCACAACACTCACCATGGTGCTAGACTCATGTGGCCACGAGACCTCTATATGGCCCAACCTCTATGAGATAGACCCTAAAATATCCACGAAATACCAAATGTTTGGTGCAAACTCAGTTGTCTCTAATTTCAATCTTCAGGAGGGGATATTGTGCCAACTGGGCCATCTTTGCGTTCCATCAAGTGAGCAAGAAAATATGATTTGGGAAGCCCACTACAGTCAGGTGGGAGGAAACATCGATGTCGAAAAGATAGTGGTAGTGCTGCAGAAACATTTCTATTGTTCGAAACTCGGACAAGATGTCAGCAAGTATATTAGGCCTTGCACTACCTGTGTTATTGCCAAATTGACCACTAAGAAACAAGGCCTATACAACCCCCTTCCTACTCCTAAAATGCCATGGGAATCCATCTCAATGGACTCTATTTTGGGCCTTCCATCCACCAAGAGGGGAAATGACTGTGTTTTTGTGGTTGTTGATCACTTTTCCAAGATGGCGATCCTTGTCACCTGCAAGAAGAGAATCACAATAGAGGCCACCACCAAGCTCTTCTTTGAAAAAGTATGGATAAATTTTGGAATCCCACAAAATAATTTCTTAGATCGAGACAGTCAATTCCTCATCACATTATGGTCGAGCCTCTGGTCACTGTTGGACACCAAGCTCACAGAATCCATTGCCTTCCAATTCCATACAGATGGCCAAACTCAGTTCAACAATCAGATGATCGTTCATATCCTGCGAATGTAGAATTCCAATCACCCCCACACATGGGATGAGATTCTTCCCTATGTTCATCATAGCTACAAATGATCCCTACATATTTCTATCATCCACAACCCCTTTCAGGTTAGGTTGGGATTCCAACCATTGGGTCCCATGGATGTTGCACTACCTCTTGCATCCACCCTAGCCAACTCTTCTCCTGATCCAACGGATGCTGAAAAATCCTCTTGTTTCATTGAGAGGATCCAACACATCTTCCAATAGGTTGAGAATATTTTACATAAGTCTAATTCCAAGTACAAGCAATGCCATGATCAACATTGAGTGTCACATAAGTTTCAGGTGGGAGACAAAGTGTCGTTGCACTCACAAAAATAATTCCTTACAGGGCCCCATCGTAACATTATCCCACTCCATTATGGACCTTACACCATCATAATGGTTTTGGGTGAAAATTATTTTGAGCTCAACATTCCCCCTTTCCTTGGTCTGCACCCAGTGTTCAAGATGGATCTCCTTCAGTCATATTTCTTACCATTATTAGACAGCTCAGAGATAACAGAATTGTTGACACCCATAGAGATCAACCCTGACTACATACAAAAGTAATCCAATCATCATATTGTGGAAACATAGTTCAAGGGAACTTGTCAGCAAAGGATCCAACTTTATTGAGTTTTCAAAGCAGGGCAACTCCTACACCAAGGTAAGTGTCTCACTAGAGACCAAATCCAACAACAATTTCCTCATTTGATGGGAGAACTCAATGCAATGGATTCCATTACTTCCTAATGGGGTAGGATTGATCCATATGTATGTTGGTTTCCTCCCAACTATTCCAACTATCTCATTTTGGTAGTTTTCTGTTTTGGCATTTTTTTTCTAGTTTTCGAGTCCCCGAATTTCGGGGCTGTTTTGAGGCCCTAAATTTTTTTTTTAGGAATCACTACAACTAGAATATAGACAGAGTTAGATTCTGATGGAAACATGTTTATTCCTTGGATATACCTTTCTAATGGGCTATCATGCGCCTAAAAAAGAGATCCTATGAAGAAGTTACGACCCCGGGAAGTTCATGTACTAACTTACCCCAATGGGGCCCACATGATTTTTGGCGCTTAATCTCCTAGGGTTAGGTTTTTGGATGTCTATCATTTTGGAATACCTATTTATTTTAAAAAAAATTGAAGAGCCTCATTGCAACCATGTTCTTGTGAATGAACATAACTATCACATCTCTTCTCAGAGATAAGTCGCCACCATTCTAGAAAGCTTGTTTTTCACTACATTTTACAGTTTCAACACATTTTCTTATTCAATAGAAACCAATTTTATTATATATTTATTATGGTATCTCTATTATACTTTTGTTTCGATGTTAAGAATAATAATAATATGTATTCATTTCATTATTCTCATAAAATATGGATCAGTGGTATCAGAGCGGTCTGCTCCTTGTCGATCTTAATGCATGTCCCCGATGAGGTGAGTATACAAAGAATTGGGTCTCGAGCTTGTTTCACTTGAGGAAAATATATCTCACACACCCAAGAGACCTCTCATGCTGGGAAAATATAAATACAATGGGACAAAAGATCCTTTCAAAATAATCCCTCATGCAAAATAGGAATGAAATGATGGATAGTTTTCGCAAATGCTTCATAAACTATGAACAAGTGACACATCTTCCTCAAGAAGAGGTGTTTCCCCCTTCAAGGTAAAAATCAACTTTGATATTCCCATATTCAAATTTTATATAGATGCAGACATTGTAGACAAATGGTTGTATCTGGTAGAAGGGTATTTTATTATCCATAACTTTTTGAAGAGAGAAAAGATTACGTGTGTTGTCCTCAAAGCCATTCCCTATGTAAAATATTGGTGGGAGACTTTCTGTGAGAAAAAGGAAACAGAGGAACCCTCACTATTTAAAATCGCGATCACCTGGGAATCCTTTAGGAATGTTATCAAGGAATAATACCACTCTGTTAGAAGTTATAACGATCTATATACAAAATGGACCACATTGCGACAGGAAAGAGACCAAGTTGTGCCAGAGTTCACAAATATCTTCCATACCTTGTGCACCAAGATGGGTATCAAATATTCTAAGTGATATCTAGTGTTCAAGTATCGTGGTGGTCTTCATATATACATCCAAGCTGAAATGGATATTTTGGACATCTCATCTTTGGGCGTGACCTATCGATATGTTGTCGAAATTGAGAAAAATATTAAACAAAAGACACGAAAATTTGGGCCTGGAAACCGCTCACATCGAAAGAAAGTAAAGGGAAGCCCCAACCTGAAGAAAAAAGGACAGAGAAAATATGGACAGCCTCAGGACAACCATTCTAGGCTGCAAGCAAACAAGGACCTCAAAGAGACAAAGAAAGATGTCAGGAAGTGGTGGGACTTCCATAAGATCCCCTGACATAAAACTATTGATTTCTGCTCAAAAAAATTGTTGGTGGATGAGGTGAAAGACTCTAAATCATATGCAAGTTTTGACTCTTAGTCTGAACCAGAAGGGGGGAGACAGATCATTGATCTGAAACCCAGTGCCACTGTTGCTACCAATAAGATCTAGCTTGGTGATCCAGATGAGCCAGAAGAAGGTGAGCACCTATTTCATTCACAGACGTGGGTAAAAGGCATCTTGTTGCACTTTATCTTTGATAGAGGTAGCTAGAAGAACCTCATATCAGAAGAGGTTTTGAAGCAGATAGACCTGCCAACAACAGCGCACCCACAACCCTACACCATTGGATAGCTCCACCACAAAAGTGATGTCTACATCAACCAACAGTGTCGCCTATTGTAGGACATCAAGCCCTTCAAAGATGAGGTATTGTGTGATGTTGATTCTCTCAAAGTTTGTAATGTTCTTTTGGGCCAACCTTATTTATGGAAACGTCATGCTATATATGAGTCTAGGCCTCATAGTGATATTATTAATTTGGATAAGAAATTGTAATGGATACCTGAAGCACTCCCACCTAGTGTTATTTCCTTGGTCTCTGTCAAACAATGCAAGAAGGTCATCGCTTCGACGGAGAAGTTTGTCTTCTTATTGATTCTCTCTTAGAGAAAGCAAAATATTATAGCCAAATCCAAGTCCTCTGTGACTGCCCTATTCACACAAAAAAAGAAAGTGGAAAATTTCATTGTTGAACACAAATATATCTTCTCCTTACCTATAGAGGTACCTCTGCACTGTCAGGTCAAGCATCCCATCGATTTGACCCTCAATGCACCACTTCCCAATGGGTCAGTTTGTTTCTACTCTCTATCAGAGAATGAGGAGATCAAGTGACATATCCAAGAACTGCTCCACAAGGGGCACATCCATCCCAACTCATCACCTTGTGGGAGCCCAATCGTGTTGTTGTAGAAGAAAGACATGACCTAGTGACTCTACATTGATTATCAATCCCTAAATAAAATCATAGTCGGGAACTGGTACCCGATTCCCTAAATCGATGATCTCCTTTATCATCTCAAGGGGGGAAAATACTTCACTAAGATTGATCTAAAGTCTAGATACCACCAGGTCCCCATAGAATAGATAGATGTATCGAAAACCTCCTTCAAGTCGAAAGAAGGTCTTTTTGAATGGTTGGTCATTCGCTTTGGTTTCACAAATGCTCCAACAAATTTCATGAGGATGATGGATGATATCCTTCAACCTTTCACCAATAATTTTGTAGTGGTGTATCTGGATGACATCCTCATCTACAACAAGACGTGGGTGGAACACTTGCAGCATATTCAACAGTTTTTTCATACCCTACGACAACACAAGCTATATGCCAACTTGGAAAAATGATCCTTCATCATGGACAAGGTCCAATAGCTAGGCTAAATAGTGGATAAACATGGTTTGCATGTGTATCTATCCAATATCCAAGTCATTCATGACTGGCTAACCCCAACCACACTAACTGAGATTCAAAGAATTTTACGCCTTACCAATTTGTATCACAGGTTCTTGTTGGGATTCTCCCATATCGCATGGGCCTTGAGCGAATTAACCAGGGGTGGTGGTAAGGAAAACATTTTGTGGGGCCTATACCAACAACAAGCATTCGAGGATTTAAAACAACATTTGTTCTCATCCCCAATAATTTCATTACCAAACATGCAACAACCCTTTGATATCAAGACAGATTCTTCGGACTATGTTGTGGGCATAGTTCTCACTCTGAATGACCACCCCATGGATTATTATAGGGAATCACTATCATATGTTGTCTATAAGTACCCTACTTACGACAAAGAAATGTACTCCATTATGAAATCCTACTATCAATAGAGACATTACATTCTCGGGAACGAGACAATCATCCACATGGATCATAAGCCTTTGCAGTTCATGCAGAGAGAAGGAAAATTGCAGAATGACCTCCATCATAAGTGGTCCACATAATTGTAGCAGTTCCACCTCAACATAAAGTATAAAAAATGTAGTACCAATCGATTCATTGATTTCCTTAGTTTAAATCCAGTCACAGCACTCACCATGGTGCTAAACTCTTACGGCCATGAGACCTCCATATGGCCCAACCTCTATGAGACAGACCCTGACATCACCACCACATACCAAATCTTGGGCACAAACTCAGTTGTCGCTAATTTCCATCTTCAGGATGGGTTATTGTGTCAACTGGGCCATATTTTCATTCCATGAAGAAAGTGAGTGAAGTTGATTTGGGAAGTCCACTACAGTCGGGTGGTAGGACACCTTGGTGTGGAAAAGACAATGGCAGTGCTACAGAAACATTTCTACTGGTCGAAACTTTGACATGATGTCAACAAGTATATCATGTCCTTCCCTACCTACGTTATTGTGAAACCGACCATTAAGAAATAGAGCTTGTATACCCCCCTCCCTACTCCTGACCAAGCCATCAACATCAATCTCAATGGACTACATGTCAGGCCTTCCATCCACCAAGAGGGGAAATGACTGTGTTTTTGTGGTTGTTGATCACTTTTCCAAGATGGTGATCCTAGTCTCTTGGAATAAGAGCATCATAATAGAGGACATTTCCAAGATATTATTTGAACAAGTATGCGTACATTTTGGAATCCCACAAACCATTGTCTCAGATATGGACAACCGGTTCCTCAACACATTCTGGTCGAGCCTCTGGTCATTGTTGGACACCAAGATCACCAAATCCACTACCTTCCACCCCTAGATGGATGGCCAAACTGAGGTCGTCAATCAGATGATCGTGCATATCTTGCACATGCACAATTCCAAGAACCCCCATACATGGGATGAGATTCTTCCCTATGTTCAACATATCTACAACAAATCCCTACATAGCTCAACCAACCATAGCCCCTTTCAGGTCAGGTTGGGATTCCAACCATTGGGTCCCATGAATGTTGTACTACCTATTGCAACCACCCCTATAGACTTATATACTTCTCCAATTGAAGCTGAAAAATCCTCCTAGTTCATTGAGTGGATCTAGCACATCCGCCAACAGGATCAGGATATTTTACAAAAGTACAAGTCCAAGTACAAGCATCACCCTGATCAACACCAAGTGCCACATAAGTTTCAGGTGGGAGACAAAGTGTGGTTGCACTTGCAGAAAGAATGCCTTATAGATCCCCATAGGAATATTCTCCCACTGTATTATGGACCTTGCACCATCACGAAGGCTATGGGTGATAATTATTTTCAGCTCAACATTCCACCTTTCCTTGGCTTGCACCCAGTGTTCAACGTGGATCTCCTTTGACCATATTTCCCACCATTATTGGATACCTCAGAGATAACAAAATAGTTGACACCCACAGAGCTCAACCCTTACTGCATACAATAGGAATCCAATTATCATATTGTGAACACATAGTTCAAGGGCACACACCAACAAAGGATCTATATTTATCGAGTTGTCGAAGTAGGGCAGCTCCTACACCAAGGCATCTGACTCACTAGGGGCCAAATCCAACAGAAATTTCCTCCTCTGATGGGGGAACTCAACACAATGGATACCATTTCTTTCTAAGGGGGGAGGATTGATCTAGATGGATTTTAGTGACCTCCCACCTATTCCAACTGGCTCATTTGGCAGTTTGGAAGATTGGAAGTTTTTTTTCTAGTGTTCAGGCCCTTGACTTTCGGGGTCGTTTTTAGGACTAAAACAACATTTTTTGGTATCACCACAATTATACTATAGACGAAGTTGGATTCTGACAAAAAAATGTGTAGTCCTCATATACAAATTTCCAATGGGATATCGTGCGCCCAAAATGGAGATCATATGCAGAAGTTATGACCCCGAGAATTTGATGTACTAACTTACCCCAGCAGGGCCCACATAACTTTTGGCATGTCATATCCTAGGGTTATGTCTTTGGATGTCTAGGGTTTTGGCATTCTTGTTTATTACAAAAATTCTTGGAGATCCTCATTGTAACCATCTTCTTACGAAAGAGCGCAATAGTCACATCTCTTCTCAGAGAAAAGTCGCCATCATTCTAGCAATATTTTTTTCCATTGCATTTTAAAGTTTCAGCACATTTTCTTATTGAATAGAAACTAGTTTTACTGTATCTTTGTTATTTTATCTCTTTTATTCTTATGTTTTGGTGTTACGAATAATAATAATCTATATTCATTTCATTCTTCTCATAAAACCTGGATCACTACGAGCCTCTAGAAAACCAATCCAAGACACAAAACAAGAAGGGTAAAGGAAAGATGAAGAACAACATTGGAAAGTGGTGTGACTTCCACAAAATCCCCTGGCACAACACCAATGAATGTCGCATGAAAAATTCATTGGTGGTTGAGGTCAAAGACACAGAGCCAAACCCTGATTCAAAATCCAATCCAAAAAATATTGAAACTAGACAGATCATCAACGCAGACCCCGCTGCTATGACCACAACAATTCAACTAGAAGAACCAGTAGATTCTAAAGAGGGGAAGATCCTCTTCCATTCATAGATGTGGGTGAATGGGACCCTGTTTCATTTCATTTTTGATAATGGCTGCTATAAGAATCTCATGTCAGCTAAGGTAGTCAAACAATTGGGGTTGTCGAAAACACCATACCCACAACCATACAACATCAGGTTGATTCACCAGGGACGAGATCTCCATGTTAGCCAAAAATGTTGCCTTTCCTATGGTATCCTACCTTTCAAAGATGAGTTAGTATGTGATGTTTCCCCTCTTGATGTTTGTGATGTTTTCTTGAGCCAACGATAGATGTGGAAACATCATGTTGTCTATGAGTATAGACCCCGTAGTGTCATTATTACTCTAGGAGGTCATATGTATAGGACACCCAAGTTAGTTTTGACTACTAATCGACCAAAACAATGTTGTAAGGTAATATCTCATACTACGAAATTCATCCTCTTCAAATTCTATTCAAAGGATGAACAAAAGACCACTACAACCATTGCAACCTCAACACCTTCTATCCCCAAAAAATAGATTTCTGAAGAGAAATAAGATATTTTTTTTTCACCTACAATGGTGCCTACACAGTTCCCCATCAAATCTAGAGAGAACARGTTGGTGGAATAGATTCAACCCCACTAGCAACAAGTTTMTAACAATCTTCCATAGACCAAGCAGCCCAACTTCTCCAACGAGGAACACAACTCACCAAGAATTGGATTCAGAAAATTCTTTCCCCTCTTCCCTGAGAACCCAACGCAATGGAGGCCATTTCTTCCTAAGGGGGAAGGACTTATCTAGGTGGATATTGGAGGCCACCCACCTATTTCAACTAGCTTCTCTTGTCATTTTTTAGTTCAACATGTTCTTCTATAATTCTTTCTAATTGTGGGTTCTACACTTCTGGGGTTGTCTGAATCATTATGCATCTTACACGTGAATACTAGTGGCCGCCCACCTAATCCAACTCACTTATTTTGGGATTTTTCATGTAAACAAATCTTTTTTGTACTTCCATGGCCATTTTGGGGCCCTAAAAAGTGTTTTTTTGGTGTGCCATAATATAACTATAGATAGACTCACAGTTTTACAGCATAATGTGTAATTCTTGAAAATACCTTTCCAATGGACTATCACTTGCCTAAAACAAAGATCGTATGAAAAATTTATGACCCTGAGAAGTTAATGTACTAACTTACCCAAACGGGGCCCACATGACTCTTTATGTTTCATCTCCTAGGGTTAGGTTTTTGGATGTCTAGGGTTTTAGAATTCATGTTTATCATAAAAAGGCTTTAAGAGCTGCATTGTAATCATCTTCTTGTGAAGGAGAATAGCCATCACATCTCTTCTCATAGATAAAACTAACACCATTTTAGCGAGTCTTGCACTCTATATTTTTATAGTCTCTTTACAATTATTTCATTAATAGAAATCAAGTATTGTTGTATTTCTCTGTTTCTTGCAATTTTCATGAGTATTTCATTGTAGTTTGTGTTCTTTCATTTCATTTTGAAAACAATCTGAATCAATAATTAATCTTATTGGATTTAATAATCATGACCTTAGTCTTATCGGTATTAACAGTCATACCCATATTGCAACAAAAATCCTCGAGGATTCTTATTTTGTTTTCAAGATCATGGGGACTTCTTTCCATAAGAGAGATATCATCGACATAAAGAAAAATATTGATGACTATACCAGTGAGAGTAGGGTCGACACAATCTGTTTTTTCCAAGCAATATTCTAACTTGTCAATGTATATGCCAGAAAGGATAGAGTACAAGGGACAACCTTGTTTGACTTCAATATTGTATTTAATCTCTTTTGATCAGCGCTCAATGTTTTTAAACTTAACAATAACATTCTCATAAATCCTTATTGCATTAACCCTTAACTCGATAGTGTTAATGTTTATGCCATTATTATAGTTCTTTGCATTTCAATAGATAACAACAACATAAGAACAAGATCACTGAGAAATACACATTCACAAGAGACACAACATTTATCCTACGAAACCCTCTAGGGGAAGAAAACCTAGCAAAACTTCCTTAATATAGATAGCCAATACAATGCCAAGAGATCTCTATGCTAAAATAGAAAGTCCTCTCCAAGATATGCGCCACTCTCTCTCTCCTTTGCCGGTAATAGATCAAAACTTGTCTCTCAAACTAAGCAAGTGAGTTGTGATCAAATGAGGTGCTAGCCTCCTTTATTTATACAAGTTCTGGCATGTGTGAAGTGTCTCTTCACTGGCAGGGTCGACTTCTTAATCTGGGTGGGTAAACCCACCTTTATTATATTTCTACGTCTTCTTATTAACTGTTGGGGCCAACATCTTATTCTTCCTATTATAATTGTCTGTTGACCAATCCGCAAAAGGGGATTTGGTCCTATTACAATATCCGACATGATCAATCCACAATGGGGATTGATCTTATAAATAAAATATCAATAATAATAAGAATACTCTTTGGAGTTACATTATTTCAACACTCCCCCTTAACAAGAAGGCTATTCTTCAGTAGCATCATGTGAGAGAGAGAGGACAACATCATCAACAACATCAGGTAGGAGGAAAACATCATCAATATCATCTTGGTTGGTGTATCTATAAATCATTGAAAGTTTTCTTCATCGGCAACATCATCATTCTCGAAAGAATGCCATCATCATATTCATCAATATGTATCAATATAAAAAAATGATACCTCATCACAGCACTAGGTTGCCCCATCATAGTACTAGACTGGCTCTATGTCACAATTGTTAATCTGGTAGCTCAATGCAAGTCACATCTTGCTTTACGTATAACAAATAGGTCAGAAGCAAGGTATACAACATCTTTTTTTACGTCTAACAACTGGGTCAGAAGCAAGGAACACATCATCATCTTGCTTTACGTCTAAAAACTAGGTCAAAAGCAAGGAACACATCATCATATTTCTTTACGTCTAACAGCGGGGTCAGAAGCAAGGAATCATCTTGCTTTACGTTTAAGTCAGGAAGGACACATTATTTGTTATGAGTCCTGGAAAATAAAAGAACACGAGTGAAATTATCTCACTCATGACTTGGAATTGGTAGTGGTAATACACGCTTTAAAAATGTGGTGACACTACATAATGGGTAGAAAATTTCTACTATTGACAGATAATAGCGGGGTGAAATATTTGTTTAGCCAACCAGATCCTAATGCAAGACAAGCAAGATGGCTAGCCTTCTTGAGAAAATTTGACTCCGAGGTCGGACATATCAAGGGTAAGGAAAATAAAGTAGCAGATGCTTTAAGGAAAAGATTCCATGGGTTATTTGAGATAAATATCAGTAAGGAAGAAAGTGATCTGGAACAAAGAATAAGGACGATAGGTATTAACGAAGGAAATTACACTAAGACGATGGTAGAGTTTCAAAATAGTATCACAAACTCAGATAAACCAGATCTAAGTATCGACAAGAAAGGGACTATTACAATTTAAAAATAGACTTTACATACCAGATTCAGTAGAGTTAAAATTYATAGTTTTAGATGAAGTGCATAAGAAAAYGTATTCTGGCCATCCAGGTTACCAGAAAACAATAACAACACTTAGAAAACTATTTTACTAGCCTAATATGAAGGGAGAAACAGYTGAGTACTTGGCTAGGTGCCAAGATTGTTAGCAGGTTAAGGCCGAGCACCATCACCCAGCCGACCTATTACARCCATTACCGGTACCAGAATGGAAATGGGAGACTATATCACTGGACTTTATAACGGGTTTGCCCAAAAATCAGAAACAAAATGATTCTATCATGGTTGTAATCGATAAAATCAGTAAGTCTRCACACTTTATTCCTATAAAGTCTACTTTTAAATCTATAAACATTGCTAAAATATTCATGAAAGAATTTTTTAGACTGCATGGAATTCCTCAAATGTTGATTTTAGATAGAGATGTAAAATTTACATCCGGTTTTTGGAAGGAATTGTTTGCGGGGCTAAACACTAACTTGAATTTCAGTACAATCTATCATCCACAAACGGATGGACAGACGGAAAGGACAAACCAGATCATAGAGGATATTCTCCGTATGTAAGTAAGAACAAAACCGACCAAGTGGGAAGACTACCTGCACTTGGTAGAATTTGCATATAACAATGGGTACCATACTTCAGCTAAGTTGAGTCCTTTTGAAATACTGTATGATAGAATGTACGACTCCAAATAGCTGGGATAACCTGGTTGATAGACTCATGGTTGGACCAGAGATGCTCCAAGAAATTGAGAACATGGTAAGAAAGGTACAACAAAACTTGAAAGAAGCACAGGACAAACATAAGAGCTATGCAGATCAGAAAAGAAGACACTTGAAATTTCAAGTGGGAGATCATGTTTATTTGAAGGTCAAAGCCCGAAAAAGCTCGTTGAAGTTAGGGAACTATGCCAAGTTGGCACCCAGGTTTTGTGGGCCCTTCAAGATACTAGCTCAAGTTGGACCCGTAGCATATAAACTTGAACTTCCATCTAATCTAAGAATTCATAATGTATTTCACGTTTCTTTGTTGAAAATATATATTCATGACCATACGCATATGATTGATTGGAACTTGGTGCAGGTGGAACGCAACGCATTCTGGACCAAAGGGAAATAGCAGTTCGGAACAGAGTCATTGCTTAGGTAAAGGTGCAATGGAAGAACTTTAGTCCTGAGGAGGCCACTTGGGAGTTGGAGGGAGATTTGCGGAAATCTCATCCAATCCTATTCCAAGAAAGGAAGGAACACTGAGTATAGTCTTTTACTGAAGGGGGAAAGAATGCGACATCCCCCAAAAAATAAAATATTTATAAATTTAAAATTGCTAGAAACTTATTCCGTTTTTAGTAAATTCGAATTTGGAATTTTTTTTCCATGTATGGCAATTATGAATTTCGAATTTGATAATTTTAATTAATTATTATGACTGTTGGGCAGAGATATGATTTGACTCAACTAACTATTTGACTATGACACTTGTATAAAAAAATAATATTTTATATTGATTGGAGGAGGACAAATGGAACAACAATGTTAAAATCAACTGACCATGACTCCATAAGTGGGGAACATGTTGGAACTACCTCTAGGCTGATTGTTACAAGTGGAAAATCATTGATTTGGCCATTGGCTGCCCCTGAAAATCAAGGATTTATAAAGCTATGAAAATTCCCAAGGGAGGGAAAAAGACCTAGGAAAATTGATAAATAGTATATGTGAGGAGGCAGGACGCTGCCAAGTATGCTAGGGAAGGAGACTATTGATTTACTTGTTGTTATGAACAATACTTGAGTGTGAGGCAAGGGAAGAACTTATGGGGTTGTAGGACATTGCTGAGGAGAATTTTTTCCATGTTCGGCCTTATGGATTCATGGTTAGGCTAGGGGGTGAATCGGGCAAGTGGTTTTGGTTGCCCTATTCTATGGTTGGGAGGAACATGGTTGTTCCCTTTGTCTTTCAGGGGATTATTTTAGATATGTTATTTTTTCCCCTTCTCTTGCTGAATGTTATATGGTTAAATACTTGATAGAATGCATCTGTTAATTCTAACTAGAAATAATATTAAGGATGAAAGATTGAATGCATCCTATTGAACTTAGGGACTTCTAGAATGTCTCCATACTAGTTCAGAATGGATTTTCCTTGTTGTGTCGTATTACTATTATGAACATTAATTCCCATAAGTATACTAGCCGAAAGGATATGCCTAGTCAATTCTTATGGAAGATTTGTGTTGTGATTTGGATTACTACTCTAGTAAGATAAAACATTGTAGTTGGAACCCCACAAATAAATTGTACTGCAGATTGGGGTCATATACGTATTGAATGCCAATGGAAAACTACATAGTGTAGATGTATGCATATGTATAGACGTATGCCTACTTTCTAGTATATAAAGGCATGCACAATAGTAGAGTAATTAACTGAGATTTCTTCCATGTACCAGCTGAACAATCATGATTATTAGGAGATAACTATAATCACAAGTGCCAAAGATTTATGTATATATCTATATTTAAATTATAGAAGAGACCTTGAAAATTTCAAGAATTATCATAGACACCTACAACATTTACACATCTTTATATCAAGCGGTGTTTTAATGAAAATGTTATAGGACAAATTGGTCTATGGGGCCACAGATTGGAATGTTGGAAACTATATTTGGAGTGAATTAGTTAACACAGTTTAGTTACCAGAACTAATCACGAGAGGCACAAAGGCCCAAGCAAAAATGGACATCCCAAAAATTCACATAATTTATTCATACTCCTTAATAAATTCATAACTGTGTAAATAACAACATAATCACCTAGAAATCAAAAGGGGAAGACTTTAACGCGAGTACAATATAAGTGCAAATTGAATTTATTTACCATCATTCTATCTGGAGTCAACTATAGATAAGATATACATATAAGTTGGCAATAGTCGAGTACCTTTATTCAATTCAATATCATTTTCTTGGAAGAAACCAATATGGCGTTAGTATATTAAATCAATGAAATAGCCAGTATGCCATTACAAGAAAGCGAGAGGGAAACCCTGAAAAATATTTCAATAATATATTACATATCTCATCTGATTTTGGAAAGCAATAAATATCCCATACTTTGTTCTATTTCAACGATAGAAATTACCATCACAAGACGGGTTACCCTTAATCAAATGGTATCAAAACCATAACAGAACTACACAGTTAATAAAAGGACTCGAAAGGGACCATGCCCTTCCTCTAGAACAACAGAATGAGAAATAGAGGGTTACGGGCATGGAACCCGAATACCTTTGTCACCAAGGATGGGCGGGGTATCTGAAACTGCATACTAACTAGGACTCTACAAAATTTGTACCATTAAAATATTAGTAACTAAATATTCCATTGAAATATTAGAACTATATGAAAGAAGGGTGAATGAAATTATCCACAGAATGGAAATATATCACTTGAAGGAACCTGTACTTATCTTGGATTTTCTGTGTGGATGCTCTATTTTCCAAGCTATGGTCGTCCACCAACCGAATAGGGTACCTCGCATCGAATAGGGCCCCATATTTAGTTACAACATTCAGTTCAAGAAAGAAGTTATACAAGAAACTATGGTTTTCATAAATATAACAGTAGTTCCAGTACCGATTCCAGAGACATTAAATAGTGAATGATTGTACTCTGAGGTACAGACAAGATACATATAATATACCAGATGAAATCTTTCTAAGGATATAAAATCGAAATACAGTTGATATGAATGTTAGACACAGGAATCCATTTCTTTTAAAATTTACAAACAAAGGATTAAGGTAACATAGAATGGTTTAGCCAATTGATAGACCACGGTAAGTTAATACAGAACCCATAAATATTTGCTAGTTACATGATATAAATCTTTTGAACCTAAGAGGTACCCTTAAATCAACATTTGAAAAAAAAAAAAAACAATTATGAAAGATCCTTTCAGGGACTTTCTCTTTGGGGTTACGAGTTATTCGCGAGGATGGTATACAAGCGAAAGGGCCCTTTGAGGAATATGAAAGGATCTGGGTCGAGGAGAACATTATTCAAATACTAATTGGAGTATAACCAGCCACGATGAGAATTTAGAGCCTACAAAACAAATAAAATTTATTTAATATGGACAAGGAAATACTGCAATTACAGTGCAATGCTCTCACCCTGATAAACTTAACTTCTCGAATGGAATCCGAGAAAGATCCTGCAAAAAATCAATACCAAATGATGATACAGGATAGTGAAGTAGAGAGGGAACATCATTCCCTAGAGGCAATCTACTTGCGAAACACCAAGAAAACAAAGGAACGAGGTATCAAGCCCTTTCGGAATTTATAGAATAGATAAGAACACGGAAATAAAGCTACTTAGCAGAGGGGAAGAACTTCTAGGGCCTTCCTGGAGATTTGGGAATGAGAGAATAGCCACTTACATATAGTATAGTCACTATGACACATAGTTTATCCATAGTGGTTGCAAGAGAAAGAGAACTCAACCACAAATCTATGACTAGAGATGCAGAAATAATGAGAAAACTTACCAGTGGGTTAGATAGCGATGTCGCCTCCACCATGAGAAAATACTCACCATTGTTTCCCTTCACCAAGAAATTGGAGACATAGAGATAGACTTCTGGAGAACCTCCCCACAAAAAAAATCCATTAACCTAGCGAACTCCTTCCTCGGAGAATAAGGTTTGCAGCTACGAATGACCAGGTGATGAGATCAACTTTGCACGTCCACATTGGGTAACAGGTCAAGTGATGGCCTTGACTATAGCATGTACCCTACAACCTTTAATTCCCTGGTCAGGATTAAGTACATATCAGACTTAACCCTCCTTTGGTATTCAATGAGCCACAGATTAAGGAAGCGTCAATGCAACTCATGGAAACCTTTAACCCCAAATCATAATAAATGCAGTTAATATATTGTACAGTGGACACTACGTTCGGACAAGTGGATCCGAATGGGATTTACTAGCACGGTAGAGTGCTATAACATATTCGTACTCGATGGTTAACTGGAAGGCCTTACCTAACCACTATCCTGTATCCAAATACTTTAAAACAAAGGGGCCTGCTTATATTAAACTTTTCGCAGAAGAGTATACTCTAACGCTCGACCTTTTACCTAAGTTGTATGAATTGTAAATCTATGGTAATGGTTTATGTGTATGGTATAATGTGTAAGTCTTTGGCCATAAACCCCAAATTTGTTGTATTGTAAGCCTATTGTAATGGTTATGGGTACAAACAGATAGCAAAGTAATTATAGTTATAGGACTTTAAATAAACATTGAAATCTGGAGTAAGCACTTCTTATATCGTCGGTTTGAAAACTTCAAGTTGAGTGGTAATGACAGTCGAGGACAGTAAGGACTCTAGCAAACTCTTAGAATCAAGTATTAGAATAGAAAGCCTACCTTTCTTGATTATCGAAGTTATTCAAGGATAAATGTACAAATGGATTTTTTATTTTATTTTAGACAGTTTTTGAGATAAATTACATATGGTATCAGAGAAAAAAGTTACAACACTGGGTCTGAACAGGGCCACATTAGTTTCTTAGTATATATTCTGATTTATGTAAAACTAATAAATCTTGTGGTTACAAACAGAAAGCCCTTTCTGTTTTGTGTTAATTATGGTAGCTCAAGAGGGTGTAGAAATCAGGATGGAAGGAAATCCGCAGCAAGGACCTCATGGAGATCCAAGATAGAACAGTGATGGAAGCTCACCCACGGAGGTGTTGGAAACAATAAGGAATCCTATTGTTGAACTACAGATTTTCAAAACCGACAATGAAAAATTGAAGAAAGCACAACAGGAACAACAAGAGATAAATGAATTCCTGTTGCGTAGTATAGTAACCAACAAAAGCAAAAAAGATGATAACCATGACGAAGAGGTCAGCAAAAGTGCCTCCAAGATATATGGGCTGGAAACAGAAAAAAGAGATAGTTCTTCTAAAGGGACACCTTCAGCTGAAGATAGCTGGAATGGTCCGACTTTAAGAAGTATTTCAAGAAACAATACCTTTCTGAAAGATATTATGAAAGGAAGATGAAATAATTTTATGAGTTACGAATCAGACAAATGATGATGGAGGACCTTATAAATAAATTTCTGGAACTAATAAGGTTTGTACCGTACATCCAGGAGGATAAGGTAAAAATCCAACGATTCTTAAGCTCTTTACCATAGTCCTAGAGGGACAGAATTGAGTTTGACAACCCCAAATCCTTGAGTGAGGTATTCAGCAAAGCACGAATGTGTTATGACCAGTATAAACAGTAGGTAAAGTTTCCCAAAGCCTGAAAGGATAAGAAGCAAGATCAAATGAACCAGTAGGGGAAGGGATACCAGCCAACTCCTTATCAGAATGCAACAATTTTTTTTCCAAGAAAGGATGTTCACTCCAATCATCCGAATACGCAAGGCAACGGTAAACTGGTAAACCTAGGAATGAATAAGTTTTGGGACAACTCCTACGAGCCATTAAAGTGTTGGGAATGTGGAGAGCCTCATCTAGGGAGGAACTATCCACATTTAATTTCAGCAAACAGAACTGTTTTTCATAATTTACAGGAAGCCTCGACAGTGGGAGACGTGGGCAGAAGCCTACATCAGATAAATGTAGCCATAGATGGTTGACAAGATGACCAATAGTCCATGGTGGTAGAAATCGAAGGTGAAATCAATGACACTTGAATTTGTGTTTTAATTGACCCAGGAGCTACGTTAAGTTATATTACTACTTATGTAGTAGAGTCAAATAAACTTAAGAAACTGAAGCATGCAAAATCATGGCTTGTACAACTAGCAACAGGTACTAAAAGGAAAGTAGTTGAATTTATTTTGTATTTTGAGTTCATCTTAGATGGTCAAAATATAAGGACCAATCTGAACATCCTACCACTAGGATATTACAATATGATTATTGGGATGGATTGGTTGGAACAACACAAAGAAGTACTAGACTGTTATACAAAGATACTTAGCTATAAAGATGATTTCATCACTATTAGAATAGCCCAAGGCACACCAAAACCTGTATCAGTCAGACAAATTTCAGCGATGCAACTCAAGAAATGTATTAGAAAGGGATGTCAAGTTTATGCCATCCAAGTGGCGAATCTATTAGAAAAACAAGATAAGCCAAAGTTAGAAGAATTTGCTATCCTACGTGAATTTAGAGACATGTTTGTGGATGAGATACCAGAATTACCTTCTAGAAGGGAAATAGACTTCTCCATAGACCTACTACCTAGTTCATCCCCTATCTCAAAAGCACCCTACCGAATGAGTCTACCAGAACTAACAGAATTAAAAATACAATTACATGAATTGTTGGACAAAGAGTATATCAGACCGAGTGTCTCACCATGGGGGGCACCAGTCCTCTTTTTGAAAAAGAAAGACAGTACTCTAAGACTATGTATCGATTATAGACAACTGAACAAAATGACTATTAAGAACAAATACCATTTATTAAGGATAAATGATCTATTCGATAAAGTAGGTGGGGCCAAGATCTTTTCAAAGTTGGATTTATGATCCAGTTATCTTAAAGTTAGGATAAAAGATGAGGACATGAGAAAAATATTGTTTTGGACAAGATATGGACACTACGAGTTCGTAGTCATACCTTTCTAACTCGCTAACACACCAACCATGTTTATGTGCCCGATGAACAATATTTTCAGTTAATACTTGGACAAGTTGATGGTAGTATTTATCGATGATATTATGGTCTATTAAAAAATGGAGGAGGAACATGATGAACACTTAATTATAGTTCTGCAAACATTGAGGAAACACAAACTGTATGCCAAATTTGACAAGTGTGACTTCTATCAAAAAGAAACACAATATCTAGGACATGTAATTTTAGCAGAAGGCATTGTCGTGGACCCGGAGAAGACAAAAGCCATTATGGAATGGCTGGTACCTAAAGATGTAGTAGATATCTAGTCATTCATGGGAATCATTGGATATTACCATAGGTTTATAGAAGGGTTTTCCAAAATAGCCTACCCTATCACATACCAGATTCAACAGAGTTAAAATTCAGCCATTACCGGTACCAAAATGGAAATGGGAGACTATATCACTGGACTTTATAATAGGGTTGCCTAAAACTCAGAAACAAAATGATTCTATCATGGATGGAATCGATAAACTC
>ML779018.1:1245006-1258776 GCA_009831015.1 Picea engelmannii | reverse complement strand
GACAAGTGGAGCCGAATGGGATTTACTAGTGCAATAGAGTGCTATAACATATTCGTACACGAATTTTAACCAGAAGGCCTTAATGAACCACTATCCTGTATCCAAATACTTTAAAATAAAGGGGACTTCTTATATTAAACTTTTCGCAGAATAGTATACTCTAACGCTCGACCTTTTAGCTAAGTTGTATTTATTGTAAATCTATTGTAATGGTTTATGTGTATGGTCTAACGCATAAGTATTAGGCCATAAACCCCAAATTCATTGTATTGTAATCCTATGGTAATGGTTATAGGTACAAACAAATAGGAAAGTAATTATAGTTACAGGACTATAGTTAAGAAACTGAAGCATGCAAAATCATGGCTTGTACAACTAGCAACAAGTACTAAAAGGAAAGTAGTTGACTTTATTTCTTATTTTGAGTTCAGCTTAGATGGTCAAAATATAAGGACCAATCTGAACATCCTACCACTAGGATCTTACGATATGATTATAAGGATGGTTTGGTTGGAACAACACAAAGTAGTACTAGACTATTATACAAAGATACTTAGCTATAAAGATGATTTCAGTAATGTTAGAATAGCCCAAGGTAGACCAAAACCTGTATCAGTCAGACAGGTTTCAGCGATGTAATTCAAGAAATGTATTAGAAAGGGATGTCAAGTTTATGCCATCCAAGTGACGAATCTATTAGAAAAAGAAGATAAGCCAAAGTTAGAATACTTTGCTATCCTACGTGAATTTAGAGACATGTTTGTGGATGAGATACTAGAATTACCTCCTAGAAGGGAAATAGACTTATCCATAGACCTACTACCCGGTTCAACCCCTATATCAAAAGCACCCTACTGAATGACTCTACCAGAACTAACATAATTAAAAATACAATTACAGGAATTGTTGGAAAAAGAGTATATCAGACTAAGTGTCTCACCATGGGGGACACCAGTCCTCTTTGTGAAAAAGAAATATGGTACTCTAAGACTATGTATCGATTATAGAAAACTGAACAAAATGACTATTAAGAACAAATACCCCTTACTCAGGATAAATGATCTATTCAATAAAGTAGGTGGGTCCAAGATCTTTTCAAAGTTGGATTTACGATTTGGTTATCATCAATTTAGGATAAAAGATGGGAACATGAGAAAAACAGCGTTTTGGACAAGATATGGACATTATGAGTTCGTAGTCTTACCTTTCTGACTCACTAATGCACCATCCACATTTATGTGCCTCATCAACAGTATTTTTAGTCAATACTTAGACAAGTTCATGGTAGTATTTATTGATGATATTCTGGTCTATTCAAAAATGGAGGAGGAACATGATGAACACTTAAGTATAGTTCTGCAAGCATTGAGGAAACAAAAACTTTATGCCAAATTTGACAAGTGTGACTTCTATCAAAAAGAAATACAATATCTAGGACATGTAATTTCAGAAGAAGGCATTGCCATAGACCCGGAGAAGACAAAATCCATTATGGAATGGTTGGTACCTAAGGATGTAGTAGATATATGGTCATTCATGGGAATCATTGGATATTACCGTAGGTTTAAAGAAGGGTTTTCCAAAATATCCTACCCTATCACATCATTACAAAAGAAAGGGACCAAGTTTAACTGGTCAGAGAAGTGTCAAGAAAGTTTTAACAAACTGAAGGAATCATTGACAACTGCACCCATTTTGAAGGTAGCATACCAAGATAAAGACTTCACCATATGTGTTGATGCAAGTAAAGAAGGACTAGCTGGTGTCCTAAGTCAGGATGGACACGTTATTTGTTATGAGTCCTGGAAAATAAAAGAACACAAGTGAAATTATCTCACTCATGACTTGGAATTGGTAGTGGTAATACACGCCTTAAAAATTTGGCGACACCACATAATGGGCATAAAATTTCTACTATTGACTAATAATAGCGGGGTGAAATATCTGTTTAGCCAACCAGATCTTAATGCAAGACAAGCAAGATGGATAGCCTTCTTGAGCGAATTTGACTCCGAGGTCGGACATATCAAGGGTAAGGAAAATAAAGTAGTGGATGCTTTGAGTAGAAGATTCCATGGGTTATTTGAGATAAATATCAGCAAGGCAGAAAGTGATCTGAAGCAAAGAATAAGGACGATAGGTATTAACGAAGGAAATTACACTAAGATGATGGTAGAATTTCAAAATAGTATCGCAAACTCAGATAAACAATATCTAAGTATCAACAAGAAGGGACTATTATGATTTAAAAATAGACTTTACATACCAGATTCAACAGAGTTAAAATTCATAGTTTTAGATGAAGTGCATAAGAAACCGTATTCTGACCATCTAGGTTACCAGAAAACAATAACAACACTTAGAAAACTATTTTACTAGCCTAATATGAAGGGAGAAACAACTGAGTACTTGGCTAGGTTCCAAGATTGTCAGCAGGTTAAGGCTGAGCACTAGCACCCAGCCGACCTATTACAACCATTACCAGTACCAGAATGGAAATGGGAGACTATATCACTCAACTTTATAACAGGTTTGCCTAAAACCCAGAAACATAATGATTCTATCATGGTTGTAATCGATAAACTCAATAACTCTGCACACATTATTCCTGTAAAGTCTACTTTTAAAGCTATAAACATTGCTGAAATATTCATGAAAGAATTTTTTAGACAGCATGGTATTCCTCAAATGTTGATTTTAGATAGAGACGTAAAATTTACATCTGGTTTTTGGAAGGAATTGTCTGCAGGGATAAACACTAACTTGAATTTCAATACAAGCTATCATCCACAAATGGATCGATAGACGGAAAGGAAAAACCAGATCATAGAGGATATTCTTCGTATGTATGTAAGAACAAAACCGACCAAGTGGGAAGACTACCTGGACTTGGTAGAATTTGCATATAACAATGGGTACCAAACTTCGGCCAAGTTGATTCCTTTCAAAACACTGTATGACAGAAAGTGTACGACTCCAATTAGCTGGGATAACCTGGCTGATAGACTCATGGTTGGACCAGAGAGGCTCCAAGAAATGGAGAACATGGTAAGAAAGGTACAACAAAACTTGAAAGAAGCACAGGATAGACATAAGAGCTATGCAAATCAGAAATGAAGATATTTTACAGAATGGATCCATCACATCTGCTAACAGGTTCAAGATATTTTATAGAAGTCCAATTCCAAGAAAAAAAAGTTCCATGATCAACATCAAGTGCCATATAAAGTTTAGGTGGGAAACAAAGTTTGGTTTCACTTGCAAAAAGAACACCTTACAAGGCCCTATCAGAAGCTTATCCCATTTTGTTATGGACCTTACACCGTCACTAAGGTTGTTGGTGACAATTCTTTTGATCTCAACATTCCCCCTTTCCTTGGCACATGCCAGCAAAGAATCCAACTTTATTGAGTTGTCAAACTAGGGCAGCTCCTGCACTAAGGCAAGTGGCTCATTGGGGACCAAATCAAGCAGGAATTTCCTCATATGATGGGGGAACTCAATAAAATGGAGACCATTTATTCCTAATGGGGGAGGATAGATCCATATGGATTTTGGTGGCCTCCCACCTATTCCAACTAGCTCATTTGGCAGTTGGAAGTTTGGAAGTTTGTTTCTATTTTTCGGGTCCCTGACTTCGGGGGCCATTTTGAGGCCCTAAACAACATTTTTAGTGCTTGCCACAATTACACTATAGTCAAAGTTAGAGTCTGAAGGAAACATGTGTATTCCTCTGATAGACCTTTCCAATGGGCTATCGTGTGCCTAAAACGAATATCGTATGTAGAAGTTATGACCCTGGGAAGTTGGTGTACTAACTTACCCCAACGAGGCCCACATGACTTTTGGCACTTCATCTCCTAGGGTTATGTTTCTGGATGTATAGGGTTTTGGAATTCTTTTTTATTGTAAAAAAGTATTGGAGAGCCTCATTGTAACCATATTCTTGCGAATGAGTGCATTCGTCACATCTCTTCTCAGAGATAATCCACCACCATTCTAGAAAACTCGTTTTTTGTTGCATTTTATAGTTTCAACACATTTTCTTATTGAATAGAAACCAATTTTACTATATCCATGTTACTGTATCTTTATTATTATTATATTTTTTTGTTAATAATAATAATAATATGTATTCATTTCATTCTTATCATAAAACCTAGATGTATTCATTTCATTCTTATCATAAAACCTAGATCACCAACAACCTCTAGACAACTAGTCCAAGACCCGGGACAAGAAGGGTAAAGGAAAGATGAAGAATGACACTAGGAAGTGGTGTGATTTCCACAAAATAACCTGGTTCAACACCGATGAGTTTTGCTCGAAACAATCAAAGGTAGACGAGGTCGAAGACAGGGAGCTGAACCCTAATTCAGAATCCAATCCAGAAAATATTGAAACTAGACAAAAAATCAACACAGACCCCACTGCTACGACCATAACAATTCAACCAGAAGAACCAGTAGATATTGAAGAGGGGGAGCACCTCTTCCATTCACATATATGGGTGAAGGGGACCCCATTTCATTTCATTGTTGATAACGATAGTCATAAGAACCTCATCTCAGTTAAGCTCGTCAAACAGTTGGGGTTGTCGATAAGACCACACCCATAGCCATACAACATCGAGTGGCTTCACCAGGGACAAGATCTTCATGTCAGCTAGTAGTGTTGCCTATCTTATGGCATCCATCTCTTCAAGTATGAGGTAGTGTGTGATGTTTCCCCTATTGATGATTGTGATGTTTTTTGGGGCAAACCATATATGTGGAAACATCATGTTGTTTATGAGTTTAGACCTTGTAGTGTCATTATTACTCTGGATACTCATCTCTATAGAATAACATAGGTAGTTATGACTATTGCTCCACCAAAACATTGTCGCAATGTAATCTCTCATACTACAAAATTCATCCTCTTCATAGTCTGTTCAAAGTATGCAGAGAATAAAACTACAACCATTGTAGCCTCAACAACTTCTATCCTGCAAAAAAATATTTCTGAAGAAAAAGAAGATATTGTTTCTTCACCTACAATGGTTCTTGCACAATACCCCATCAAATCCAGAGACAACAGGTTGGTGGAAAAGATTCAACCCCGCCAACAACAGGTTTGTGATAGTCTTCCACTGACCAAGAAACAAAACTTCTCCAACAAGGCATGCATCTCACCAAGATTCAGATTCAGAAAAAAAATTCCCTGCTTCCCTGGAAACTCAACACAATGGAGACAATTTATTCCTAATGAGGGAGGACTGATCCAGGTGGATATTGGTGGCCACCAACGTATTCCAACTAGATCCTCTTGTCATTATTTATTTCAACATGTTCTTTTGTACTTATTTGTAATTATGGGTTCTACACTTCTGGGGCTATCTGAATCCCTATGCATCTTCCGGGTGGATACTGGTGGCCTTCCACCTAATCCAACTTACTTAATTTGGGATTTTTCATGTCAACACATATTTTTGTACTTCGAGGGCCATTTTGGGGCCCTAAACAATTTTTTTTGGGGTGCCACAATCAAACCGTAAAAAGAGTGAGAGTTTGATGACGTAATGTGTAGTTCTCAAAAATACCTTTCCAATGGGATATCATGCACCTGAAACGAATATCATATGAAAAAGTTATGACCCCGGGAAGTTAATGTATTAACTTACCCAAACAGGGCCCACATGACTTTTGGTGTTTCATCTCCTAGGGTTAGGTTTTTTGATGTCTAGGGTTTTGTAATTCATGTTTATCATAAAAAGGATTTTAGAGCCTTATTGTAATCATCTTCATGTGAATGAGCGTAGCCATCACATATGTTCTCAGAGATAAAGTTACCACCATTCTGGTGAGTCTTGCACTCTGTATTTTTCTCTTTACAATTCTTTCATTAATAGAAATCAAATATTGTTGTATTTATTTGTTTCTCACAATTTTCATGAGTATTTCATTGTAATTGGTGTGCTTTCATTTCATTCTGAAAATAATCTGGGTCAATAAGTGATGTTATTCGATTTAATAATCATGACCTTAGTCTTATCAGTATTAACAATCATACCCATATTGGATCAAGAATCCTTGAGGATTCTTAGTTGGTTTTCAATATCATGGGGACTCCTTGCCATAAGAACAATATCATCAGCATAAGGAAGAAGATTCATGAATATACTAGCAAGAGTAGGGCCGACACAACCTTCTTTTTCGAAGAAATCTTCTAACTTGTCAATGTATATGCCAAAAATAACAGGGGACAAGGGAAAACCTTGCTTGATTCCTATATTGCAGTTAATATCTTTTGACCATCCCTCGGTTTTTTTAAACTTAGCAATAATGTTGTCATACATCCTTATTGCAACATCCCACAACTTGAGAGGCACTGTTATCTCTTCCAACCTATTCCAAAGGTTTTTCTTAGGAACCATGCCAAAATCTCTTCTAAAGTCAACAAAACAACAAAAACGATTGGTTTTAGTATTGCATAACTCCTCTGAAATGATCCTAAAGGTAGCAATATGTTCCATAGTTGAATGATATCTCTTCAACCTGGTCTAGCTTTTAGCTCTTTTACCGTGAATTTCTAGCAAAAGGCTATTCTTCTTTTCCAAAGTAATTCCATAAAGCTTCTCTAAAATCGAGCTAATCATAGTGGTCCTATAATTAAAGTGAATGTTTATATCCCCATTTTTAAAAATAAGAACAATGAGGCTTTGTGTCTAGGGTTTAGGGAAGCCCTGCTTGAATGCTAAATTGAAGAGCTTTAGTATGTGGGGGATAAGGATAGGCCCTCCAATTTTAAAAATTTCATCTTGGTAGAATTCAATGTCCTTAGCTTTCCCATTTGCAAGCTGCTTAACCACAAACTCTATGTCATCTAAAGATAAAACTTATTCCTCTGTAGGGACAATGAGGATGGTGTCCATGCAATTAGGGAACTCGTAAAGACTTTTAAGGTAGAAATTCCAGTCCCCAAACGAAATCCTATTATTTTCTTTAGCATTGTGGTTTATAATTTGGCTCCAGAACATCTTAGGATCGAGCTTATATACTTGTGAAAGTTGTTCTTGCCTTTTATTGATATAGTACATTTTTTTCTTTTTAATTAGGGATTTGTACGTATTGATCTTATCGAGTTTTAAAGACTGATTAGAAGCATCCCTAATGGCTAGGACATGACACCTCTAAAGAGAACTTGTTAATAGACGTGGAAAGGGTAGTTGTAAAATTATGATAGAGTTCTTCAATGTTGTCCTTATACATTAGGATATTTAATTTACTATTTAAATCTTTTAAGAAAATGTCAACTTTACTTATTCCTTTGATTATCATAATTTTCTTCAATGGAGCTCCTGTGCATGGAAAATTATAGACTTAGGGTTAAAGGTTTATGATGGGAGTTGGGCTCATGGTCATTTAAAAGGTCAAAAATTGTTATTTGGTTGGACACTAGGATATCAAATATCACATAATCTACTAAACTACTAGCTAGTCCATAGTCCAAGAATACAAGATATTTGGTTGGAGTCCAGCCACTTCATTACTTCATTGCAAATTATTAGGTCTTCAAAGCTGCATAGTTTGACCAACTAAGTGCCAAAGTGTAAATATTGTTTTAAATTATTATAGGGACAATTGTTATCTAGATTGTTTTTCTTATAAAAAGTATAATTAATAGGTGCAAAATAGTAAATTGTCATATACATCTTTTTAGCATTGGTATCTAAAATTTCTATTCAAATTATATATATATATATATATATATATATATATATATATATATATATATATAATTTTAATGTATTATGTTATATGGACATCTCACAAATATATATATATATATATATATATATATATATAGATTTTTGTATTACCAATTTTTTTTCTTTAAAATATTATATATAATAAATATTTAAAAATTATGAATCATACAATGATTATATATATATGAATTTAAAATTAAATTATTTTATTTTATATAATGATGATTATTAATAAAAATCAGTTGGTAATATAAATTAAAATATATTAAATTATGTAAGATTAAACCCAAAATTAATCCCTTTAAGTTCTTCGAAATTATTTTTTTAAGAGTAAAGCAGTTTCGAATCCTTTTCTTTCTCTTTTTCTCATAAGAGTGATCGTTGATAATAATTCGCAAATGTATTTTTCAAATGCATTGATGACATGAGGTGATGTAAGCTAAACACGGCATTTAAATCCTCTAATACACTATTGATCCAACTTAGTTGAACCTAACGCACTTTTTCCACATCGTATTCTATTTTAAGTGGAGAGTATTTGTGTACCAACTCAAAACGCACAGAGCCCAACTGCCAAATGAGGACCATTATTTTAATTTGTTTATCTCCGCTACACACATACACGTTCTCTGCCGCCTTATTGTTTGGAAAAACTTAATTACTACAATTAGCGAGGATCTCGAGTGGGACAGGGTAATATATTACAATTAGGGGCAGAGATATGGTTAGAACTAGCCACAAACTCGTAAACCTAAACATAGGATTTAGTTGTGATGCTAGGTTTGGCAGATATATATTGACATGGTTATTGCGCATCATTGTTATTTAGTGGTCTCCTCTTCTTCCAAGGCATCACTAATGTACATGCCAACACTGTCGACCCCAGAACACGTCTCATTCATAATGTAAAAATAAACCTTCAAAATGGGATCTCCCCCACATGCTTCAAATGCCTGCATAATGTAAAATAAACGTTCAAAATGGGCTCTTAAACCTTCAAAATGGGTTGTTCGCTCCATTAAATAGCACCCAAGTTAATGTGTCACTACCCAATAGCATACCCACTTGTCTTGACTTCAAGTATTAAATATGATCTTCAAATTTGTACTTAAAGATATTTTTAAACGTTGTATTTTAATTGTTTTAAGTATATCTTTTGTTTAATTTAGTTTGAAATTTAGTAAGAAATTGAATATACAGATTTGAGTGGTTAATTTTGTGTAATCCATTTTTATATTTAGAAATACAATTTAAACAACATAAAATTGTGATTTTATGCAGATTTATATCACATGAACTAAAACTGATACAATCCTAAACCGCACACCTCAAGTTATGAAGCACTTGGAACCTAAACTTCTTACTAACTAAAATACACTTCAAATATCATCAAAATAATCCCTTAAAGAAGCTCTAGTTCTTAGAAAACCTGTATAGCGCCTTAGATAGACCATTTCTGCCTTTAATGAGATGAAATGCATTACAGCCATACGAGAATATAATAAGAGTTTTAGTATGAAAGGTGCTCAACCTTCTCTTTTAAGTATATTTTCGAATAGTATGAAGTTTAGGCTCCAAGTGGATGGGAACATGGAGTTGTGCACGATATGATTATGAGATAGGAACTAATATAAATAGCAATGACTTGGAACATGGAGTTGTGCAGGATTTGATTATGAGATGGGAACTAATATAAATAGCAATGACTTGGAACATGGAGTTTTGCAGGACTTGATTATGAGATAGGAACTAATATAAATAGCAATGACTTGGAACATGGAGTTCTGCATGATATGATTATGAGATAGGAACTAATATAAATAGCAATGAATGGGTTCACAACCATGTCACAAGGATTATGATGTACATCCAAAGTTTGTGTTGATTAGAAGAGACATGTTCTTGCAACACGACTAGGAACAGAAAAGCCAAGGGATACAAATTTATTTTCAGTAAAAATAGTTGGATTGGAAGAAAAGCCAAGGGATACAAATTTATTTTTAGTGAAAATAGTTGGATTGGAAGAAAAACTAAGGGATACAAATTTATTTTCAATGCAAATAGTAGGATTGGAAGAGATAGAAATACTATGCTCCTGAAACACTTTTAAAAACAAAAGGATCCTAGTTCAGTATAGATAGGCTCGATAGACTGGAAGTTCTACCTAGTTAATACAATTAATACAATATAAATACAATTAATACAATGTAATCTTTTCTAATTCCTGTACTTTTCAACCTTCTAGTTCCAGTTTTCAGATTCCTGTACTTTACCTAATTTAGTGGAAAATATACTTTTCAGATTAAACTAATTGAATTTCCACACTTACATCAATTGAAATCCCCTTTGAAACAGGGCACTACTAACAAACTACTATTATTTTAAATGGGAAGAAGATCCTATATTTTCCAATAACATAATCACCCAGCGATTGACAGATCTCATGATTGAACCGGTTATGCATTGGAACATTGGAATTTAAACTAAATATATGCAAAGTTATTGTTTAGAACTGTGTTACTCAAGCAACAATTGTAAAGTAGAATAGCATGCACACCTTCTTACATGCAATAACTCATACAGGCTTCACCTGATTCTTGTTCTCTAGCACCAACTTATGCATTGAGAAAACTATTATAGTAATCGAGGAGGAACAAAAAACCTAGTAAAACCTGTAGGAACATAAAAGCCAGAGGATACAAAGTTAAAGCCAGATGATGGATTTCACTTTGACAAATGTATTCCAAACTAACACACTAAATGATTTATAAATTGATTTAAAAAAATAAGTGAAAATAATTTATATATATATATATATATTTTATTTATAACACATTATTTATAAAACAGTGCTAAAAAACCTTCAAAAGTGGTTTCCAAACCAACCAAGTCTGCATCGTGACTATGACATACATGGAAACTTACATGGAAACTTGGGCTAATTTTTAGAGTTGAATTCTATAGTCACATCCCATAGGTTGAAGGGTAATTCTAAGAGAGCTAATCATGTTTAATGTATGATTTCCCTATCCACTACTTATATTTTAAATAAGATGTTTCAACTAATTTAAAAAGCCAATCTTATTGATTACTTATGAATTATTTACGTTTAATTTTTACATGTGTAAGCTTACATCAACTACTAAATCGTTTTCATTGTCTTGAGTTAGATACATATTAAATCAACCACAACTAAATCATTTTTATTTTCTTAAGTTAGATACATGGAGTTGTGCAGGATTTTATTATGAGATAGGAACTAATATAAATAGCAATGACTTGGAACATGGAGTTATGCACGATATGATTATGAGATAGGAACTAATATAAATAGCAATGAATGGGTTCACAACCATGTCACAAGGATTATGATGTACATCCAAAGTTTGTATTGATTAGAAGAGACATGTTCTTGCAACATGAGTAGGAACAGAAAAGCCACGGGATACAAATTTATTTTTAGTGAAAATAGTTGGATTGGAAGAAAAACCAAGGGATACAAATTTATTTTCAATGAAAATAGTTGGATTGGAAGAGATAGCAATACTAGTTCAATATAGATAGGCTCGATAGATTGGAAGTTCTACCTAGTTAATCAAATAATACAATGTAAATACAATACCAGTTTCAGATTCCTGTACTTTACCTAATTTAGTGGAAAATATACTTTTTAGATTAAACTAATTGAATTTCCACGATTACATCAATTGCAATCCCCTTTGAAACAAGGTACTACTAACAAACTACTATTATTTTAGATGGGTAGAAGATCCTATATTTTCCAATAACATAATCACCCAACTATTGACAGATCTCATTGGAACATTTGAATTTAAACTAAATATATGCAAAGTTATTGTTAAGAATAGCAGCAATCGTAAAGTAGAATAGCATGCACACCTTCTTACACTACAGGCTTCACCTGATTCTTATTCTCTAGCACCAACTTATGCATTGAGAAAACTATTATAATAATAGAGGAGGAATAGAAAACCTAGTAAAACCTGTAGGAACATAAAAGCCAGAGGATACAAAGTTAAAGCTAATGATTTATAAACTGATTTATAAACTGATTTAAAAAAATAAGTCAAAATAATTTATATTTTTTATTTTTTTATTTATAACACATTATTTATAAAACAGTGCTAAAAAATATTCAAAAGTGGTTTCCAAACCAACCAAGTTGCATTACATGGAAACTTACATGGAAACTTGGGCCAATTTTTAGAGCTGAATTCTATGCTCACATCCCATAGGTTGAAGGGTAATTCTAAGAGAGCTAATCATGTTTAATGTATGATTTCCATATCCACTACTTATATTTTAAATAAAATGGTTCAACTAATTTAAAAAACCAAGCTTATTGATTACTTATGAATTATTTACGTTTATTTTTTACATGTGTAAGCGTACATCAACCACTGAATCGTTTTCATTGTCTTGAGTTAAATACATATTTTCTTAAGTTAGATACACATATTAAATCTTCAGAGTTGAATAACATATTTTGCGGACATATTAAATTCTCAGGGTTGAACATGTTTTAACTATTTATATTATTATATTCAAGCTCAATAATTAAGCAACAACTTATCTGCTTTCAATAACTTTATAATAAGACTATTTTAAAAATAAAAAATGAAATTATATCTCAAACTTTTATTTTAAAAGTTAAAAAAATATATTTGATTTTTATATTTTTGTAATCATATCCACAATTATTGAGCAACTGTTTAACCTCTTATAAAACTTGATTTACAAGCAAACTTAATTTTAAAAGTTTAACTAACATGTTTTTAACCAAATCTTGAATTTCAAAATTTAATTATCCAAACCCTGAATTTAATAATTATAACAACCATCTTAATATTTTGATACAAAACTCATATACAATTAAATATATAATGTTGTGCATAAAATTTCTAACTAATAACTAATTAATCATTCAATGTACTCACAAATTGACTAAATCCATATTGTGACTTTCATGGGCATGTCTACATCCTCTTAAAGTGAACAACAATGCTACTCCATTGGTACTAGTAAATATTTTAATCGTAGTTCACAAACTTCAAAAACATCCAGTTAGTCCTAATATTGTTGTTAGACTCCTAAATGTAAACTGTGTGAGAGTATTGATAAATTGAATGTCCACTCAAAAAATCTAATGTTCCATAAACTCTACACATAGTCTACATCGAGAAATCTAACAATAATATAAATCCTAATAATTCCCGACTATTCTCAATAGGTTCTAGTTTCTGAAAGTTTCTAAAAGGTTGATGACATTAGTGCTCATTTTTTCCATCTAACTCTCGAACAGAATAGGGGCTAAGCCCACACGAACAAAGGTATAGGAGATATTTGTTTTCATTGACCATAATTTACGTCAACATACTTCTAGTTTAGAATTGAATAACAATGTTTACTGAGCATTGCCTATAAAATGATTAGGAGTTTGATCACCAAATGGAGTCGCACGACATGCATAGTAGAGAACCAAATGGGATAAGAATTGTATTTTCGGGAAAATGTCAAAGTAACATCCAAAAAACCCTAGCGTTAATATAATAAGAAATCCTTACTTCATTTGAGAGTTTGGAAAGGCACACTTAAACTAACGGATATTGAAGAAAACCATACCAAACTGTTGTTTACTTCCTCATACTGTGCACTACATGCACAACAGAGCACCGAATGACAGGAAGAGAGAGGGGAAAATTGGTCAAAGCGGCCTCTAACAAACGCCAGCATTGATATGCTCAGGTTAGCACTAGAAACCCTTTCTCGTTTTTTAGTGTTACTACTAATCACTATGCTACTCGAGTCATGAAAAGAATGAATATGAAATATACTCTATCTATAGAATCTACTAATCTATTTGTTAAGGTCCTAACCCGCACATAGGTAGATCAATGTATTCGGATGTAATAAAGGTCAATATTAATAAGACCTTTCAATAAAATAGAATAAGGCGGATGTAAGAAGACCTAATAGAAGCTTCCGCTTCTAGAAGGATC
>ML779018.1:1210229-1227084 GCA_009831015.1 Picea engelmannii | reverse complement strand
TTTTTTTTTTTTTATTTCTAGAGATTTGATCCATTTGATAAATCTGAAGTTAATATGGATCTATGCTTACTTATATATTAATATTAAAGTATTAAAAAATATTAACACTATAAGATATATAAAAAAATATTAATATATTTTTTAATATATTAAAATATTTTATAATGATAATGATGATGATTAACTCTGTATTTTTACAATCTCTTTACAATTCTTTCATTAATAGAAATCAAGTATTGTTGTATTTCTCTATTTCTTTCAATTTTCATGAGTATTTCATTGTAGTTTATCTTCTTTTATTTTGTTCTAAAAATAATCTTGATCAGTGGTATCAGAGCAGGCTACTCTTGATCGTTTTTTAGTGCATGTCCCCAACGAGGTCCAAGTATAGCCAGTTGGGTCTCGAGCTTGTCTCTCTTGAGGACAATCACTCTCTCATGCCCAAGAAACCCTTGATGGTGGCAGAAAAGAAAAATGGTTGAGTATAATATTCTATTAACCTATTGCTTGAAAAAACTCTCATGCGATAGAGGGACGAAAGGATCGATAATTTTGCACACATCCTGCAACACCTATCAATAGAAACAGGTGTGTATTCATCAAGCGTCCATTTTCAAGGAACCTCTCCCTTCAAGGTACAAGTTAATTTTGATATTATCATATTTGAAGGTCAGATAGATGCAGATTCCCTAGAAACATGGTTAAATCTATTAGAAGGTTATTTATTTGTTCAAATTTTTTCTGACAGGGAAAATATCACCTTCGCACTCCTCAATGCTCTCCCCCATGTCAAACAATGGTGGTAAACTTACTGAGAGAAAATTTCCACAGAGTAATCTAGAATATATGGGGTCGATCCCACTTAGGAATTTATTGTGGATGTGGTAAAGGAACATTACTATCCTATTGATAACTATGAATACCATTACATGAGATGACCACAATGCGGCAAGAGAAGAGCCAAACAATGTTGAAGTTCACAAATAGTTTCCATACATTACGCACCAAGCTGGCTATCAAAAACTCTGAGCAACATATGGTTCTAAAATACCATGGGGCTCTACATAGATACATCCAAACTAAAATGTATTTCCTAAACTTCTCACCATTGGAAGCTTCCTAACGATATGCTATAAAAATTGAGTAGAAATTTAGGCACCAGAACAAATGGGAATTTGGCTCTACAAGTATGCAACAACCAAAGCATGGTAAAGATGAACCTAACCAACTGTTCCAGCTGGATTTTGGTGGCCTCCCACCTATTCTAACTGGATCATTTTGGCATTTTTCCAATTTGACACTGTTTTTCTAGATTTCGAGTCCTCAACTTCCGGGGCCATTTTGAGGCCCTCAACAACAATTTTAGGGCTCGCCACAATTAGAATATGGTCTGAGTCAAATTATGATGGAAACATGTGTATTCCTCGGATAGACCTTTCCAATGGGATATTATGCACCTAAAACAAAGATCATATGCAGAAGTTACGACCCCGGGAAGTTGATGTACTAACTTACCCCAACAGGGCCTGGATGAATTTTGGTGCTTTATCTCCTAGGGTTAGGTTTTTCGATGTCTAGGGTTTTGGCATTCTTGTTTATTGTAAAAATGCTTGCACAGACTCATTGTAACCATCTTCTTGCGAATAAGTGCAGTCGTCACATCACTTCTCAGAGATAAGATGCCACCATTCTAGCAAGCTTGTTTTTCATTACATTTTACATTTTCATCACATTTTCTTATTGAGTAGAATCTACTTTTACTATATATCTTTTATTGTATCTCTATTATCATTGTGTTTCTATGTTAAGAATAATAATAATCTGTATTCATTTCATTCTTCTCATAAAATCCGAATCAGTGGTATTAGAGTGGTCTGCTCATTATCATTCTTAATGAATATCTCCGACGAGGTCAGGGTACAAATAATTGGGTCTCGAACTTGTTTATATTGAGGAAAAAATCTCTTGCATGCCCTAGCGACCTCTCATGGTGGGAGAAAATAAAGATGACAGGAGAGGAGATCCTTTCAAAATGTTTCTCAAGGAATCCCTCACACAACAAAGGAAAGAAATGAACGAAAGGGGTTCCTTGAGTGTAGGCATCGTCCCTTAAAGGTACAAATCAAATTTGATATTCCCATATTTGAAGGTTAGATAGACACATATGTTGTAGACAAATTGTTGAATCTGCTAGAATGGTATTTTTTTGTCCATAAATTTTTGAAGATAGAAACGATTACGTTTGTGCTGCTCAAAGTGGTTCCTCATGTCAAATATTGGTGGGATACTTTCTGTGAGCAAAAGGAAACATAGGAACCCTCATTATTTATAGTCACGGTCAGTTGGTAATCCTTCAGGGATGCTATCAAGGAACAATACTACTTTGTCAGAAGTTATGACGACCTATATACTAAATGGACCACGTTGTGGTAGGAAAGAGACCAAGTGTCAAAGTTCACAAATATATTCCATACCTTGCACACCAAGCTGGGTATCAAATATTTGGAGTGGCATCTGGTGCTCAAGTATCGTGGTGGTCTTCATAGATACATCTAGGTTGAAATAGAGTTTCTAGAAATCTCGTCCTTAGGCACGGCCTATCGATATTCCATCAAAATCAAGCAAAAGATTAAAAAAAAGAAGCTGCAAATTGGGCCTGGGAACCCCTCACATCAAAAGAATGTAAAGTGAATCCAAAGCTTACAAAACAAAGGACATAGGAAAGATGGACATCCTGATGACAACCAATCTAGGACGCAAGAAAATAAGGACACCAGAAAGACAATGAAAGATATCAGGAAGTGGTGAGACTTCCATAAGAGCCTCTGCCACAACACTACCGATTTATGCTAAAAGAAATCACTGGTGGTTGAGGTGAAAGCCTCTAACTCAAATGCAGGTTTTGACTCTGAGTCAGAACTATAAAGGGGGATATGGATCATTGATGTGGAACCTAGTGCCACTGTTGCTACCATCATGATCCATCCCGATGAACCAAGTGAGCAAGAAGAAGGCGAGCACCTCTTTCATTCATAGATGTGTGTAAAATGCACCCTACTACACTTTATCATTGATAGCAATAGCCATAAGAATGTCATATTAGAAGAGGTCATAAAGCGACTAGCCCTACCAACTACTCTACACCCATAGCCCTACACGATTGAATGGCTTCATCAAGGAAGTGATCTTCATGTCAACCAACAGTGTCGTTTGTCATATGGCATCAAGCACTTCAAAGATAGAGGTATTGTGTGATGTTGCTCCTCTAAAATTTTGTAATTTTCTTTTGGTCCAACCTTATTTCTGTAAATGTCATGTTGCATATGAGTATAGTCCTCCCAGTGTTATGATTACTTTGAACATGAAATTGTACAGGATACTCGAAGCAGTCCCACCTAGTTTTATTTCCTTGATCTCTGCCAAGAAATGAAGGAAGGTAATCTCTCATACTGGGAAGTTTGTCTTCTTCATGATTCACTCTCTTGGAGAGAGAAAGATTGCAGCCACATTCAATGCCTTCATGACCGACCTCTTCACATAGCAGAATTAGGTGGACAAGGTCATGGAAAAATACAAAGATATCTTCTCCTCAGCTACCAGGGTACCTCTGCATTGTCAGGTCAAGCATCCCATCGATATGACCCTAGCGCACCACTTCCCAATGGACCATTCTACCACCTCTCTTTTTTATAGAATGAGGAGATCAAGCAACAAATACAAGAACTGCTCCACAAGGGGAAAATTCATCCCATTTCATCGCCTTGTGGGATCCCAATAGTGATGGTGCAGAAGAATGACGATACCTGGTGACTCTGCATTTCGTACGGGGCCCTAAATAAAATCAAAGTGAAGAATCAATACCCGATTCCCTTAATCGATGATATCCTTGATCAACTCAAGGGGGAGAAATACTTCAGTAACATTGATATAAATTTTGGCTACCACAAGTCCCCATAGAACAGATAGATGTATGGAAGATTGCCTTCAAGTCAAAATAAGGTATTTTCGAATGGTTGGTCATGCCCTTTGGTTTGACAAATTCTCCAACAACTTTCATGAGGATGATGGACGATATCCTACGACCTTTCACCAATACATTTTTCATGGTGTATATGGATGACATCCTTATCTACAACAAGACTTGGGAGGAACACTTGCAACATATTCAATAGGTTTTGCACACCCTAAGGTAGCACAAGCTATACACTAACATGGAAATATTATCCCTCGACATGGACAAAGTCCAGTACCTAGGCTACACCATGGATCAACATGGTGTGCATGTGAATCCATCCAAGATCTAGGTCATCTGTGACTGGCCAGCCCCAACCACACTCACTAAGCTTCAGAGCTTCTTAGTCCTTACCAATTTCTATCACAGGTTCATGTTGGGATTCTCCCATATTTCATAGGCCCTCGAAAAAGTAACCAAGGGTGGTGGTAAGGAAAACTTTGTGTGGGGCATATCCCAACAACAAGGATTTGATTATTTAAATAAACACTTGTGCTCATCCCCAGTACATTCATTACATGACCTACAATATCCCTTTGTGATCAAGAGAGATGCTTCATATTATGATGTGGGCACAATTTTCACTCAACACAACCACCTTGTGGACTATCATAGTGAGACACCATTAGATTTTTTTTGTAAGTACCCTACTTAAGACAAAGAAATGTACTCCATTATTCAAGCCTACCCCCAGTGGAGACATTACATTCTCAGGAAGGAGACAGTCATCCACATGGATCATAAGCCATTAGAGTTCATGTAGACACAAGGAAAATTGCATAATGACTGCCATCAGAAGTGGTCCACATACTTGCAGTAGTTATATCTCAACATCAAGTATAAAACATGCAGTACCAACCGAGTCGTTGATTGTCTCAACCAACCTCCAATCACAACACTCACCATGGTGCTAGACTCATGTGGCCACGAGACCTCTAGATGGACCAACCTCTATGAGATAGACCCTAAACTCTCCACTAAATACCAAATGTTTGGCACAAACTCAGTTGTCTCTAATTTCAATCTTCAGGAGGGGATATTGTGCCAATCTTTGCATTCCTTCAAGAGAGCAAGAAAATATTATTTGGGAAGCCCACTACAGTTATATGGAAGGAATATTCAGTGTCGAAAAGACAATGGTAGTGCTACAGAAACATTTCTATTGTTCGAAACTCAGACAAGATGTCAACAAGTATATTAGGCCTTGCACTACCTATGTTATTGCCAAATCGACCACTAAGAAACAAGGGCTATACAACCCCCTTCCTACTCCTGAAAGGGCATGGGAATCCATATCAATGGACTCCATGTTGGGCCTTCCATCCACCAAGAGGGGAAATGACTGTGTTTTTGTGGTTGTTGATCGCTTTTCCAAGATGGCGATCCTCGTCACTTGCAAGAAGAGAATCACAATAGAGGCCACCACCAAGCTCTTCTTTGAACAAGTATGGATACATTTTGGAATCCAACAAAAGAATTTCTCTCATTGGGACAATTGGTTCCTCATCACATTATGGTCGAGCCTCTGGTCACTGTTGGACACCAAGCTCACAAAATCCATTGCCTTCCACCTCCATACAGATGGCCAAACTAAGTTCAACAATCGAATGATCGTTCATATCCTGCAAATGTAGAATTCCAATCACCCCCACACATGGGATGAGATTCTTCCCTATGTTCATCATAGCTACAAATGAGTCCTACATAGATCTATCATCCACAACCCCTTTCAGGTCAGGTTGGGATTCCAACCACTAGGTCCCATGGATGTTGCACTACCTCTTGCATCCACCCTGACCAACTCTTCTCCTGATCCAACGGATGCTGAAAAATCCTCTTGGTTCATTGAGAGGATCCAGCACATCCTCCAATAGGTTGAGGATATTTTTCATAAGTCTAATTCCAAGTACAAGCAATGCCATGATCAACATTGAGTGCCACATAAGTTTCAGGTGGGAGACAAAGTGTGGCTGCACTCGCAAAAAGAATTCCTTACAGGGCCCCATATTAAGATTATCCCACTTCATTATGGACCTTACACCATCATAATGGTTTTGGGTGAAAATTATTTTGAGCTCAACATTCCCCCTTTCCTTGGCCTGCACCCGATGTTAAACATGGATCTCCTTCAGTCATATTTCTTACCATTATTAGACAGCTCAGAGATAACAGAATTGTTGACACCCATAAAGCTCAACCCTGACTACATACAAAAGGAATCCAATGGTCATATTCTAGAAACATAGTTCAAGGGAACTTGTCAGCAAAGGATCCAGCTTTATTGAGTTTTCAAAACAGGGCAACTCCTACACCAAGGTAAGTGTCTCACTAGAGGCCAAATCCAACAACAATTTCCTCATTTGATGGGAAAACTCATTGCAATGGAGTCCATTACTTCGTAATGGGGTAGGATTGATCCATATGTATGTTGGTTTCCTCCCACCTATTCCAACTATCTCATTTTGGTATTTTTCTGTTTTGGCATTTTTTTTCTAGTTTTCGAGTCCCCAACTTCTGGGGCCGTTTTGAGGCCCTAAAATTTTTTTTTAGGGATCACTACAATTAGAATATAGACAGAGTTGGATTCTATTGGAAACATGTGTATTCCTTGGATATACCTTTCTAATGGGCTATCATGCACCTAAAAAAGAGATCCTATGAAGAAGTTACGACCCCGGGAAGTTCATGTACTAACTTACCCCAATGGGGCCCACATGATTTTTGGCGCTTAATCTCCTAGGGTTAGGTTTTTGCATGTCTATGGTTTTGGAATACCTATTTATTGTAAAAAGTCTTGAAGAGCCTCATTGCAACCATTTTCTTGCGAATGAGCGTAACTGTCACATCCCTTCTCAGAGATAAGCCGCCACCATTCTAGCAAGCTTGTTTTTCGCTACATTTTACAGTTTCAACACATTTTCTTATTCAATAGAAACCAATTTTATTATATATTTATTATGGTATCTCTATTATTCTTGTGTTTCTATGTTAAGAATAATAATAATATGTATTCATTTCATTATGCTCATAAAATATGGATCAATGGTATCAGAGCAGTCTGCTCCTTGTCGATCTTAATGCATGTCCCCGATGAGGTGAGGGTACAAAGAATTGGGTCTCGAGCTTGTTTAACTTGAGGAAAATATCTCTCACACACCCAAGCGACCTCTCATGGTGGGAAAAAATAAATACAATGGGACAAAATATCCTTTCAAAATAATCCCTCACACAAAATAGGAATTTAATGATGGATAGTTTTCGCAAATGCTTCGGAAACTTTGAACAAGTGACACATCTTCCTCAAGCAGAGGTGTCGCCCCCTTCAAGGTAAAAATCAAATTTGATATTCCCATATTCAAATTTTAGATAGATGCAGACATTGTAGACAAATGGTTGTATCTAGTAGAAGGAGTCGCGGAGGCCAAGAAAACCCTTTGGCATTTTCAGAGTTTGAGAAACAACAGGAGCCGTTGATTCCCCTTTGGAGTGGAATTTCAAAATTTTGGTATTTCATAGTTCGGTGTTTGGAGTGGCAAGAGATTTTGGGGTCGGTGCATAAAAAACTCCTGGTTCACGAAATCCTGAAGTCTCGCACTCGAATTTCGCTATTTCGTAGTTCGGGGATTGGAACGGCAAGGGATTTTGGAGATGCTACATCACAAACTCCCAGTTCACGAAATCACACCAGCTGTCAGATCTAGAGCACGGTGTCCTGAGAGTCGTTAGATCAAGGATACGTGCACAGGGTTGAGTCCCTGGGAGGTGCACTGGAAAAAGGATCTGGACCGTTAGATCTAGCATCTAGGACCGATAGACGTCAGATCCAGAAGGAGGTGCAAGGGGTTTAATCCTCGTAATAGAAGAGGGAAGAGAGGACTCATCGAAGTCCCAAAAGAATCAGAACCATCCATCTCAGAGGACATGTGTCGAGAGACCCACATTTCGAGGATTTGGAAACTGGGAGACCGAGAGTGAAGAGTCTCCAGAAATCGTGAAAGGAGAATTCATGAAAGGACCAAGACTGTCCATCAAGGAGGACACATGGAAAGTGGTCAAGGTTTCGGGAAAAGGCCCAAAAGATTTAGATTCCAGGAGGACTTGGCCGTTGATCTCTTAGAGGGAAATATTTCGGCATTTTGGGAACCAAGGATTTGAAAGACAGAGAACCGGGGGAATACTTGCATCATAGTTTCCCAAATCATGAAAGCTGATAACACTTTGTTGTGGACTATCATTTCAGCATTTTAGGATCCAGGTATTCGAGAGGCGAAGGAGTCGTGAGACAGGGAGTCCCGACTCGCGAAATAGTGAAATGTGAAAACTTGAAAGCATTCGAAAGCTAAGGGCGATCCAGAGCCGTTAAGCCCTTTTTGGTGTTTCAGATATTGGGATTTGGAGGGACAAGGATCTTGGGAGAAATCGCATATAGGAGTCTCGACTCACGAAATCGTGAAACGTGAAAACCCAAAAGCATTCGGAGGCTAAGGGAGATCTAAAGCCATTAAGCCCTTTTCATCGTTTCATATACCGGGAGTTGGAGGGACAAGGAGCTTGGGAGAGCTTGCATACAGGAGTCCCAAAACCCCAAAACATGAAAGGAATATTGGTTCAGAACAAAGAAGAGCACTGAAAACTGATCGCTAGGATAGGTTTTCTCAAGGCCTATGCCAGAGGAAAAAGGAACCTGTGGATTTGTTCAAGGGGTTTGAGTAGGAGCTCGAAGAGCTATTTCGTCTCAGAAGAAGAACGATCCAGAGACCAGGAGGTCAATGGAACCTGCTAAGGTAGGGGGTTTGCATCAAGTGCTATCAGAGCCACTTTCTGTTTGTATACTACGAGCAGAAGGAGGCAGAAGGAAAAGAAAAATACTCTGATACACATAAAGTGGTATCAGATCCAACATATTTTTTATTTGCATATCATAGACAAGAGGAGGACTGTGAAGGGATACAATATGATACCATCAATTGGTATCAGAGCCACTTTCTGTCTGTATACTATGGGTAAAAGGAGGCAGAAGGAAAAGAAAAATACTCTAATACACATCAAGTGGTATCAGAGCTAATATTTTTTGTTTGTAGATTATAGACAAGAGGAGGACTATGAAGAGATACAGCCTGATACCATCAAGTGGTATCAAAGCTGATATTTTCCTCTGTATACTTCAGGCAAAGGAGACAACAGATGAAAGAGGAGACAGAGTGTTGAATCTCTGTGGTGATTGTTGCAAGGTTTGTAGCAGTCAATAGACAGTCAGGAGGACTGTAGGAGATGTTGGAACCACTCACGGTTACGGAGTGACAACAACAAGTTTTCCAGGAGGGCAGACAGGAATAGGATGATGGCTACTAAAGGCCATGGGCGTAGTCACAGGGAAGACCGCAAGAAGAAGAAAAATCCAAAGATGGATAAAGAACTCTTTTAAGATAAGGGCCAGGATGGAAGAGCCTGCACTACAGGTGCAATAGAACACAAAGACACATTGGGTATATGAAATGCCTCTGAGGAGGAAAGAAAAGTGGCCAGTCAAGAAATTATTGGCCAGAAGATAGTAAAGACTGTTGAGGAGGTGGCTGAGGTATGTGAATAGCCTCAGGGCCATAGAGGAGATGGTTCATGCCTATGAACCAGAGGCTGGGAGAAATCTCAGTGATGATGAAGAGGAGAGATCGAGCAGAGATATCATAGACTGCCAAGTGGGCAGAGATGGACTTTCAAATTTCCAGGTGGGCAATAGAAAGAGATCAAGTGAAGGTCTCATATACTACCAGGAGGGCAATGTTGAAAGTTCAAATTTCCAGGAGGGCACTGATATGAGATCGTTGGAGGATCTCATAGACTGCCAGGAGGGTAGAGAGGAAATCCCATATTTCCAGGTGGGCAAGGGAGAGTAGTTGAGACTGTCTGAAAGTCTCATGAACTCAGAGGTGATTTTGATTCAGCGAGAGGAGATGATAGAGAAGGAATATCATAAGAGCATTATGATGATTGGGGGAATTTGGGTATTCCTACCAAGCATCCCAGTTGAGGCTAGAGCATGTGTTGCAGATGCAACAACAACAGGAGGAAAACCTGTAGAAATTGTCATAGAGGAAGAAGTGGAGCAGACATTGATGTTTGCCCGAGGAGATAAGGATGAGCATTCAAAAGAATGGCTCAAAATTTTTAGCCAGGAAGCTGAAACAGAGATGACTGTAGCATTGGAGCCTGCAGCATAAGAGGAAGCAAACAACATGGATTTTGTTGACCTGTGTGAAGAATTGGAAGCCCTAGAAAGGAGGGTGATGGTGCAAAGTTTGTACATCTAAAAGGCTGAGTTGGAAGTAGGTAGTGGAGCATACCAGCCCCAGGAGAAGATGGAATAAGATGGAATTATGCTAGCAGGAGAAATGGCAGCAGTAGAATTTCCACAGGAAGAATCTGAGCAGCAACTCAGTAATGAGACTGCAGAGCTAAAGTATACAACAGAGTGGCCACTTAGTGCCACAAAGGGAAATAAAGACATCATGGGAGATTGAGCAGATCTGCCCACTGAGAAGACATAAATGAAGTAGAGAAGACTGCATACAAAGAGCCGGTCACTAGAGAAGCTAGACGAGGTAATTGAAGAAATCAGAAGGTTGATGTTGAGTTCAATAGTAGAGACTACCAGCAAAGGGAATTTGAGTAGAAGGGAGCATGAAAGAGAAGCAGGGAAGAAGAAGCAGTAGCAACAACAACAACATAGTTGGAGAGGAGCATATGGATAGCTCCAAGGGAAGGTTTGGGATCTAGGTGGATTTCAAAACTGGAAAAGAGGAGCTCATGATCAGGTGATCATGATTTTTCCAACTGATGAGTATGATGCAGGAGAATCGCTCCATGTCAGCAGCGTGCCAGGAATCCAACACATCCAACACACATTTAATGGAGAAAGAGAGAGGCCCAGCCCTTTCAATTTTGAAATTTGAAATTTCAATAAATGTTATAAGGCTTTTAATGCCAAATCATACCTTTGTACAGGTAGCGGTTGAGGTTGCCTTTAATGGTTACCTGCAGCTAAGTCCAGATCAGTCAGGTCTGCGACATCCATTTATGTAATGTAGTCGTAGGAGTAGGGGTCACTCTGTGACAGCGATAGCTCAAAGACGATGGTTGAGGATAAGCTCATGGGAGCCCTCATTTTGTAAGGGGGGAAGTAAGAGAGAAACAATTAGAGTAGAGAGTTAGGAGGAGAGACCAGAGCAGAGAGGTCTCAGGAGAGAACTGAGACTCTGTAGTAGACCAGTTTTTGTAAAAGCACATTTTGTATAGACATTTAGAGATTAATACAAAGAGCAGTTTTTCTTGCCCATGAATTGCCTATGTATGTTTATGCATTTGAATGTCACCTGTATGTTGTATATACAGGTTATAGATAGATTTTACTATCTCTATGTGAGTTTGCAAGTTTCTGTCTTGGTTCTTTAGGCCATGCAAGGAGTACACAACAAAACATTGGAAGTTTTGTAGCCAGTGCAAGGAGTGCACATCTGAACTCTGGGGAGTCAATGCAAGATACCAGTTATATAAAATATGCAGAACATAAATAAAATGCTAGAAATGGCAGAATAACAGTAAAATATCCAGCATAATCTTCACAATACACAGAAATGATATACGAAATAGCAATAGAAAAAGCACTTTGATTCAGAAAGCAATGTTCACAGGCCTCTTCGAGGGGGCAACCTCCAGTCGAGCAGTACTCTGTTACAATAATCTCCAAGCTAGGGTTCTCATACCCTCGCCCATTGTTTATACTAAATATGTCTATTAAGAGAAGCATCTAGAGGAATATCCTTCTAGAAGAGGAAGCTTCTATTAGCTCTTCTTACATCCGCCTTATTCTATTTTATTGAAAGGCCTTATTAATATTGACCTCTATTACATCTGAATACATTGATCTACCTATGTGTGGGTTAGAACCTTAACATGTCCGCCCCCTTAAAGACAGCCTTGTCCTCAAGGCTTGAGATGTGGAAACTGCTACAGAATGGTAGCTGGTTCCCAACTGGCATCTTTTGGAGTCATATATTTCCACTGTACTAGCACTTCCTTGATGGTTCTCTGACGTAGGCGACGCTCACGCTAGTCCAAAACTGCTTCTGGCTATAGCCAAATGGATCCTTCTTCAGCTAACTCTGGAAGGTTGGTTTGAATTTGGCACCTAGTTCCAATCACTTTCTTCAAGCATGAAACATGAAAAACAAGATGTAGCTTCGACTGACAGGGTAGAGCTAATTGATATGCAACTTGTCCCACACGCTTGAGAATTGTGTAGGGGCCATATAATTTGGGTGCTAGCTTCTGACAATTCTCATCCTTGAGGGAAGTTTTATTATATGGTTGCAGTCTCAGAAACACCTGATCCCCTTCTACAAATTGATGTTCAGAGCGACCTTGATCTGCTTGCCGCTTCATTCTATTTTGTTCCATGACCAAGTTATCTTTAAGGGTACGAAGGATATCCTCTCGGACTGCAAGTGTTTGGTCAACCGCCTAGACCTTCGAGGTACCCAATAAGTATGAGAGAATTGAAGGTGGCTTCTGTCCATATACTGCTTCAAAAGGAGTCATGCAAGTGGCTGTATGGTATGTAGTGTTGTATCACCATTCGGCGAGGGGTAACCATTGAGCCCACTGGTGTTGCTTTTCAGAGGCAAAGAACCTCAGATATGTTTCCAAACACTTTTTGACAACTTCCGTTTGACCATCCATTTGGGGATGATAAGCTAAGCTGAGATGCAATTCTATGCCTTGTAGCTTAAACAATTCCTACCAAAAATTGCTTGTGAAAGTTGGGTCTCAATCGAAAACAATAGAGTGTGGCATGCCATGCAGCTTGAAGACCTAGTCCATGAAAATTTGAGCCACCGTGGATGCAGTAAATGGGTGGGGAAGAGCGCAAAAATGAGCATACTTGGAAAGGCAATCCACCACCACCATTATGACTGATTTATTCCCCAATTTGGGTAAGCCTGTAATAAAGTCCATAGAGATATCCTTCCAAATAGCAGGGGGAATCGGAAGCGGTTGGAGGGTGCCTGGAGATTTGACTGTTTCTCCCTTGTTGCATTGACACACCTCACATTCAACGAAAAACTTATGGATGTCCTGTTTCATACCATCCCAGAAAAAAGAATGTTTGACTCGGTCATATGTTTTGGTAAATCCCGAGTTCCCCGCTGTGGGTGTAGCATGAAGATCAGAAAGCACCGTGGATTTGAGCTTGGATTGTTTACATAAATACAAGCGACCTTTGTATCAAAGCTCATCCTGGAGCCAGGAGTATCCTAGGGGAGCCGGAGCCTTATTCTGTAGTTGCTAGATCAGATGCGAACTTTTGGGATCTTGAAGCCATTCCTCGCGCACAACTTGGAGCCAATCGGGTACAATGAAGGAAAGAGAAAAAAGGGATCCTTTGTCTTCATATTTCCTGGACAGTGCATCTGCCACGACATTGTCTTTTCCCTTCTTGTAAATGATCTCATAATCATATCCAAAGAACTTAGTCACCCATTTTTGTTGTTCCTGGGAGGAAATGCGTTGTTCCATAAAGTACTTGAGGCTTTGATGGTCTGTCTTAATTTGGAAGCGTTGCCCCAAGAGATACAGACACCACAACTCAACGGCATGCAGAATCGCCAACATTTCTTTTTCATAAATGGGTTTGCCCAGATTCTTTTCAGATAGTTGCTTGCTAGAGAAGGCCAAAGGTCGACCCTCTTGCATAAGGACAATGTTGATTCATTTCCCCGAGGCATCACATTCCAACACAAAGGTCTTTGTGAATTCGGGAAGGGCCAGAACCGGAGTGGTGTACATGGCCATATTCAAGGTTTGAAAAGATTGAGCAGCTGCTGGAGTCCAAGTGAAAGAGTTATTTTTGAGGAGAGTCGTGAGAGGTACCGCAATCTTTCCATAGTTCTTAACGAACTTGCGATAATACCCTGTGAGGCCCAAAAATACACGCAAGATTTTGAGAGTGTTTGGCTGCGGCCATTCTTGCATAGATTCAATCTTTTTCGAGTCCACCCTAACCCCATCCTTTCCCACCAGATGACCCAATTATTCTACTTCTGAGGCACCAAAAGCAGATTTGGACTGTTTCAGGAAAAGTTGGTGCTGAGATAGTAGGTGGAGAACTTGATCCACATGAGTAAGATGGTCTGTCCAGGTTTTGCTATATATGAGTATATCATCAAAGAAAACTAAGACAAAATGACGAAGAAAAGGGTGGAAGACATGGTTCATGAGGCTCTGGAAGGTGGAGGGGGCGTTGCACAAACCAAAGGTTATGACCAAAAACTCATAGTGGCCCTCATGAGTGCAAAAGGATGTCTTGGGAATGTTAGCCTCTTTCATATGTATCTGGTGATAGCCCGAGAGAAGATCAAGTTTGGTAAAGAATTGGGCACCACTCAATTCATCCAGGAGGTCATCAATGACAGGAATGGGAAATTTGTCTTTGATGGTTAGTTTGTTGAGAGCACAGAAGTCAAGACACATTATCCAAGAACCTTCTTTCTTCAGTACCATGATGACCGAAGAGGAGTAAGGGCTCGTACTAGGATGGATGACTATGGCAAGAAGGAGTTCCTGGACCATTTTTTCAATTTCATTTTTTTGTGCAAAGGGGTGGCGATATGGACATATATTGAGGGGAAGGCTTCCTGGGACAAGGGGAATGGAATGATCATAGACACTACGGGAAGGAGGGATCCCTTGGGGAGTGGAAAATATTGTTTGATGTTTAGAAAGGAGGGCTTGGAGGTCTTGGGGCACTAGTGGGTTCTCTGTGGCTTGTATGGTGTGGAGTTGGGCAATGAAACCCGAATGACCTTTTTTGAGAAGTTTTTCCATGCGATGAGAACTGATGACCTCAGGGGAACCAACAGTGATGCCTTGACATTTATATTTGTGGCCTCCTTGGTCGAATTGCATGGTTAAGTTCTGAAAATCCATAAGAATGGGACCCAAAGTCCTTAGCCATTCTGCACCCAACACAATGTCGCAACCGCCCATGTCAATAGCAAACATATGGGATTTGAGGTGGTAGTCACCTATTTGGAGACGCACATTTTCACAGTGACTGCCACATTTCATAGAACCACCATTGGCAATCATGATTTGGAAATTCTTGACAGCATGGATGTAGCAATGGGTTTCTTGGGCAATGCGGCGATGAATAAAATTGTAGGTGCTGCCACTATCAACTAGAATGATGACCTTTCAGTGCTTGATGTAACATATCAACTTGATGGTTTGGGGGGCAGAGAATCTAGTGAGAGCATTGAGGGAAATGATCGGTTCCACTTCAGGAGGGTCGGAGGGAGGGTCTATGTCAAAAATTTATGGTGACTCGAGCACAGGGGGAGTGTCAAAATCTTCTTCCTGAATATCCTCAGAGATGGCCATAAAGAGATTTTGTTCCTTACATTTGTGGCCTGGGAAATATTTGTCATCACAATTATAACAGAGGCCTTTAAGTTTGCGTTCATCCATTTCATCCCTGGTCAATTTTTGGATTTTTAATGGGGTAGAGGGAGTAGTGGGTTTTACTGGTTTAGGGTGGGGAATAAAGGAAGGCTTACGGTTTTGAGAGGAAACAATTTGTTGTTCTTCTTTAGCTTTTTTTATATCCTCCACCCAAGTCGTAGGTCTAGCCATGAGGACATGGGCCCGAATCTCCTCCTTGAGGCCACTGATAAAACACTCTCGAAAGAAAGCATCAGTCATGCCCTTTGTTCAAAAATCCAGACGCTCAAATGCAACTATGAAGTCTTCTACTGTTCCTGATTGCTTCAATTTTTTCAAACGGCCCAAATGGTTGGTGTCGGTGTCAACGCATTCATAAAGCTCAACAACAAATTGGGTCCAAGCAATATACCCTTGACGAGAAGTTTTTCGCCATTGCCACCATTGCCAACATTCTTGATCTAGATGGAGAACACCATACCGGAGTTTGGTCAAGTCATATGTAATGCTGTAGAGAGAGAAATAATGCTCCATTTGGGTGACCCAACCAGTGGGGTCCAAGCCATCAAATTTGGTTACATCCACCCGCGGAAGGCGTATGTCCCTTTGAAAGTGATGGGGTTGAAAGGAATGGGAAGAAGTTGTTGGATTACTGAGAGGGGGGTGAATCAGTAATAGAGAAATTTAATCCCTTTTAACCATATAATCCAAGTGCTATATCAATGAAGCATTATTATCCAATAACTGCAGAGTAAATAAGAAATGAACAAATGAACAATCATACACATACACAGTACACCAATGTTTTACGTGGAAACCCAAATTGGGAGAAAACTACGGAATGCTTTTTCTTATATGTCTTGAAGAATTACATCCATTGGAAGCACCAGCTTCCATTGTTTTCCAACTGCAACTGGAAGGAGGCTCCAACCCCCTAGTTTCTCAGGCTACAACCAGAAGGAGGGTACAACCCCCAATATCCTCCGGCTACAACCGGAAGGTGGCTACAACCACCTTTACTTGCCCCGTCCTGCCACCCTGAAGTAGAAGTAGAATGATGGAACCCCTGTCACACTATCACTGTGAGACATACTATTGTAAACCTGTACCAATAAATCTGAACCATGCATCAACCATGCATCAACCTGTAATCAACCTGTACCATAAACAAGTGCATCAACCATGCACCAACCTATAATCAAATTGTACCATAAACAAGTGCATCAACCATGCACCAACCTGTACCATAAACAAGTGCATCAACCATGCACCAACCTGTAATCAACCTGTACCATAAACAAGTGCATCAACCATGCACCAACCTGTAATCAACCTGTACCATAAACA
>ML779018.1:1179398-1208780 GCA_009831015.1 Picea engelmannii | reverse complement strand
AACTCATACCATTACCCATCAAACAAACTTGGGTCCATTACCCAAACCTAGGGTCTCCAACTTCTCATGGCCATAACTCTCTAACCGTGAGGAATTATGTGACGTTCCACATACCACCGGAAATGACATGAAAAGAACTATCCCTCTAGGATATTTTACCTAAAAAATTCACTTTCCTTCATCTCATTATTCCATAATTAAGCATGGGTTCTCTTACTCCACAAAGCGTCTTCCCGTGAGGGCTTTCACCATAAGGGGACCACTTTGGAGTTCATCCATATTTACTTCTTATCAACCATGACAAAAAAATAATGAGTCATATTTACATCAAACACACATTTGTGCTACGGGTCTTTCTTCAAGGGTTGGCATCAATGACAACCAACCTTAATCAACAGAATTTTCACCTTCAGTCTTTTTATGTGCATCAGGAAAAGAGTCATCAGTAGGGATCTTGAGTTTGGTGCAGAGTGATGCAAAGACAGATTCAAGCTGGGTGGTCAGTTTGTGTTTGACTTTCGCCATTGCGGACTGCACGGTTACATTTATGGAGGCATCATAGGAGGAAATAGTAGCACTGATTTGTTGCACTTCTTGTTGGGTCTTGAGTAAACCAGATTGCTAGGTGTTGAAACAAGACTCTAGTTCTTGGCTACAGGTATGGGCCATGAAGATGGGTGAACTGAAAAGGGAGCGGGCAGGGTCAGAAAATTTTGTAGAAAAATGATATGGATGAATGTGATAAGGGAGAAGAGATGAATCTAATGGAATAGGTCTCAAATAATGGTGAAGAATGTTGTGGGGTTATACTTTGGTCTGAAGAATGTTGCGGGGTTATACTTTGGTCTAAAGAATGTTGCAGTTCTGAAATCCCCAAATTCTGAACCAGAGAGTATTTACTTAGCACCCCGAACAGAGATGCGCGTCAATAGATCTTGCTGGTTTAATTTGTTTATGTTGTTGTTTATGTTCCCCAAGGATTAGGTATTCAAGGGTTCTACAGACAAGGGTTTTCCCTGTGCTATAGCTCTCTGATATACGTGCAGGGTCCAATAGTAGCACTCGGCCCAATATCTCAGGGAACTAACTAAGGAGGATAGACCGTACCCTTAGGTGTACTACCCGACTACCCAGGTACTAGAGAGTATCTTCCCGAGTGTTGTTCTCGGTGACACTATAGTAGTCCGACGGCCGATAGGATTATCTAAAGAGGGCTTCAGGAAATCTAGGCCGATCCATACACAGGTGTTGTCTGATGTGCTACCACTCGAAGGGGTACCAACAGGGGTTACAAGGGTGGCCAACAAATGTGCGCTTAAGAACCACTTGTATTTCCTGCGTGTATGAATCCCTCAACCGTGGGTTTATGTGTGTAATGACAGATCTCTGTGGCTTAAAGACGTCGGAATACGTCTCTACTCTGGAAAAAAAATACCCACAATTTTTGCCAAGGAAAGTGCTTCGATACCACTTGCAAGATACCAATTATATAAAATATGAAGAACAGAAATAAAATGCTAGAAATGACAGAATAACAGTAAAATATCCAGCATAATCTTCACAATACACAGAAATGATATACGAAATAGAAATAGAAAAAGCACTTTGATTCAGAAAGCAATGTTCACATGCCTCTTCGAGGGGGCAACCTCCAGCCGAGCAGCACTCTGTTACAATAATCTCCAATCTAGGGTTCTCATACCCTCGCCCCTTATTTATACTAAATATGTCTATTAAAAGAAGAATATAGAGGAAGATCCTTCTAGAAGCAAAAGCTTCTATTAGGTCTTCTTACATCTTCCTTATTCTATTTTATTGAAAGGCCTTATTAATATTGACCTTTATTACATCTGAATACATTGATCTACCTATGTGAGGGTTAGGACCTTAACAGTCAAAAATAACATTCAAGGAGTGCACACCAAAAGGATTCATAGACTCAAAGGAAGCCTCAGAGTTACTGAATACTCTAGAGGAGGAACTGTGCAAAAGAAGGCACAGAGAAGAAACAGAACTACTGAAGGTTTTGTAAAGCTCTGCCAAGAGGGAATTGAGCGAGTGCATAGAGTGCACCAGAGAACTCTTTCAGGTTTTGAGAAGAAAGAGAAGTGTCAAGGAGAGACACTCACAAAGTTTCTCAATACTTTGTAGGCTCTACAAGGTGTGCATCGAGCAGAAGATCATCGAGTGGGCATAGGGAGTTTTCTTCCCAAGAAAACTTCTCAGATTTGAGTTTAGCGAAATACTCAGTATCACAAGGATTGTGCAAGGGTGGACTCATTCTAAGTCCCAAAGCGTAGGAGGAACAATGCCTTTTCGCACAGAGAAATAGAAGAAAGGAGCAGAAGGTCGAGAAACCTTTCAAGGTTTTTGAGTTGACAAAGCTCACGAGGAAGAGAACAATTGCGTGCAAGGACCCTACAAGGAGTCATAGAGGCCAAGAAAATCCTTTGGAGGGTTCAGACTTTGAGAAAAAACAAGAGCCATTGATTTCCCTTTGGAGTGGAATTTCGGCATTTTGGTATTTCATAGTTTAGGGTTTGGAGTGGCAAGAGATTTTCATGTCTCTACATCTCGAACTCCTGGTTCATGAAATCCCAAAGTCTCGCACTCGAATTTCACTATTTCGGAGTTTAGGGATTCGAACAGAAAGGGATTTTAGAGTTGCTACATCGTGATCTCCTGGTTTGTAAAATCATGCCAATCATCAGATCTGGAGCACGGTGGATTGAGAGCCACTGGATCAAGGATATGTGCATAGGGTTTGTTCCCCATAATTTTGGTCATCATGATGATGTATTGAAGATGGTGTACTCAGGATTTTCATTAGAACTTTCTCCTGAGAAAAGTTACCTTCATCTCTTTCCAGAAATCACATTTTTAAGGAAGGTTCACAGGCTGCCAATACATTTGCCTGCGAGAATACATGATTCTCGCAGGCTGCCTTAAGCCAGGGTGCGAGAAGTTCGCACTGTGTCTAACTACTAGGGTGCGAACTCTTTATAAACAAGGGAAAAAGATGAGTTCTCGAAGCTTCTAGAAGGGAATCTTCTAGAAGGATGAGATGGAATTCGAATGGTTATCTAAGTACTAGCTTTCCTAATATTTTGGGATCATTCTTATCTAAGTAACTAATTCATTCTCTCCTATATATTGAGGGGATTATCATGGAAAAGGTTAGCAGCAAACAAGCAAGAGATTTATTGGAGAATTAGTGAAAGACTGTGTGAAGGATTGAAGCTACAGCAGCTAGAGAACTCCAACAAGTTTATCAAAGGTGGTTGATCTTCTTCATGCAAGTGAGCAAGTGTGTGTGTCAGAGCTAAGGTCTATTGAAAGAAAGTTTGCAACATCAAGGCTCAGGTTGTAGTTTTTACTTTCCATCAATATAATACAGTAATGTGTCCCTTTCCCATAAAGTTAATTCCACTTTATTGTATAACTCCTTGATCATATACATAGAATTGACTATTGAATAGATTGTATTTTCTTCACTTCGGTTGGTTTGTATGGTTTTGATCTTGACTATACGAGAGTGCTGGAGTGAAGTAGGAACAACAAAGACCAAGGAAATTGATCATAAGGTATGTTCTTTGATCGTATCTTCTAGTGTATTCAATAGTTAAAGTCTAGGGAAAGAGTATCATTATGTTTGGCTTTGTTCTAGATCTAGGTGGATCTAGGGAGATCGGTTTGTGTTCGCACTTATGGATTTATCCAATAACAAAATTGGCAACTCCGCTGGGGAACAATCCCTTTTTCTTTGTGGTCTTTTGCATTTTTCTGTGGCCATTTTCTCTAGTTTCATTTTTCTCCTGTCCTATCAGTCTCTGAGTCTTCAGGATATCCTGATAGACCTTCTAAGTCCAGAAGCTTTTTGAAATTTTTCTTCATTGTTCAAATTTTTGGATATGTTCATGAATTCTTGCACTGCACTTCATTGCAGCCTGTGAGAATTAAGAGGGTTCATACCCTGCACATAGGGTTCAGTGCAAGGTTCTCGCACCTTGCTAAAAGGTCACCTGCGAGAATCATAGATTCTCGCACTGTGTAATAGTGCTTACCTGCGAACACAATTTTTCAAAATTTTGAAATTGAGTTTTGGTCTTTCTAATTGCTCAGATCAATTGAATTACCTATATTGGGTTTATTGGACCATTGAGTGACATATTTCTTTCTTTAGTTTGCATGCGGGAATAGTCTTAGAGTTTCAAGGATTTTCTTGTCATTTGTGGCTTGAATTTCGTTTCTTGACTCTTCTTGGAAAAACCATTCTCTCTGATCTCAGATTCTGAGTGTGTTTGATTGGTTCAGAACCAGTAATTGGTTGAAAGTTAAGTTTGCTTGATTTTCTCATTTGTTTATGGTTTGACAGATCATTTTCTTTTACAATTGAGAATATTACATTGGTTTTCTCTTTGTTTTTTTCTTTCATTGAAAGAGTAGATTGGGTTACTTGCTTGTTCCTTGATTTGATTTTCTGTACTCTCACTGCCATAGTTTGATTCCTTTTTGGAAAGTGAACAACAATATTTTCTTTCAAAAAATTGTTTTTGTCTTTTAGAAAACATTGCAAAATCAAATTTTAGAGATTGTTGAAGTATTTGAAATAGACACATAAAGCATTGTTATTTAGTGATTGTTTGTGACAGCATTTTGAAAGGAAATTTTGCATTATAGTACAGGGTTGATCTGGAAAATATTCTCTCTCTCCCATACATAGGATTCATTGAACGAAAAGTGTTATATTTCATTATCATCCTTGCATTGTTTGGGTTAGTGTCATACAACATGAGTTTCACTTCCACTACCTTTGAGTAAACAACAACTCTTCAAAACATTGCGTAATCATAAAATTTATCTAGTAACTCTTTTCTAGAGCTCTTTTACACCAACATTTAGCTAGGCTAGTGCTTTGGAGTAGGAAGAGAGATACACTCTCCAAAAGCTCAAAACACACAATAGTATCTTGAGTTAGGGAGTGTTAAATTTCATTTGCAACATCTTGTCTTGGGAATCCCTTCTAACACAAGGGTCAAGCACTAGGTCGCATTGGTGTTGGCAGAGTTACTCACCCTGCTTTGTTGATATCAGTGTAGAGATTGCACGTATTACGGGGATCACTCGGAGTTATACCCACAATGATGAGTGGAAGCCTTTTGAGTTGATTTCGGGCTAGATACCCTACCCTTGCGTGTGCATCAGACTGACGACTGTTCCCCCTGGCTTTACTGTTGTTTGTGGTGACCTTAGTGGCCTATCTCTCTAGGTTCTTACCCAAGGCGACTGTGGAGGGGAAAGTCTTCACGGTACCTGGAATTGACATTGACCAAACTCACTCGGGCTCCTTGGAGGGTATACCCACGATTATGTGTGGGAGCTTGCACCAGGGTGTAAGTCCGTTAAGCAGGTCATCAGTGTAACTTTTCCACCTTATCCCTACCCCTTCTCGTCTCGTTGTTGCAGCGTTGGATTTCATCACCAACTAGTGGCTTCGAAATTAAAAGTTCTTGTTTGCTTGGTGTTGCTTATTAGATTTTGTTTACTAGCGTGTGTTGTTTGTTTCTCGAAGTTGGCCATAGGAATTTCTTTGCAGAGCTTGTCATTAATTTACAATAGCTCCCCCATGTCGCTCACATAGAATGCAGGGTTTATCTCCTGAACATCTGGACGAGTCACAACCCTTGTCTACAGCTACACATGAGGATTCTCCTCAGCACGGTGAAGCCGCAATTGTTACCACACCCCAAGTGGAATCAACTAAGTCTCTAGAACCTTTTCGAATCACTAATACTAGAGAGGACTATCGAATTAGCCATGGTGAACAACCTTTTGTGCCATTAAATTCTTCTGGAGACGTAGTTGTTACATCTTCTGGATCACCCGTTGGACCCTTTCCTGGTATAGAAGGCCAAGATCCTTTTTGGTCAGCGGATGTCTGCAGGCCCCTCTTTAGTCCTGAGTCGCCTGTCATCTCTGAAATCAACCCTCCGTTGTTTTCTGAGACAGAGACTGTATCGGTGAATACCACTTATCACTTTACTCTACCTGCCGAGATGGCCCATCTCACGATTACTACGAGTGTCCCAACCGGGTTCACTACAGCTAGTCTTCCTCCTATAAACACCCAGCGAACGACCCATGTTACTCTGACACTACCACCTGGCTACCATGCGTTGAATTCTTTGTTGAATGCCTCGAATCCAACACCTCTGCAAACTCCTTCTGGTACTCCTGGTGGTCCTTCTTTTCATGGGCATCCTATTCCTGGTTTTATTTCGACACTCCCTCAATTTCCTTCTAGCAATCCTAATCCTAGTGGCACTATTTCGACTGTTGTACCAAACTTGCAGATTCCTGTTGGTGGATAGGATGGTACAGTTCAATTTCCTCTTACCAGACACAATCCAATTACTACACAACCTACGATTGGCACACAACTTCCGGTTGGAACTTTACCTATGATAGGGGGATCAACCTCACCTTTTGGACAAAATATACCTCCTGCTTTGGCCCAGTATTGGAATCAGATGTTACCAAATCTTCCTCAAATGACTGGGGGGAAACAACCTGTCCCTGCTATAGGCCAACCCTATCTAGGTTTACCTAATCCTATTTGGGGTTAGGGTCAAAATGCTCATTCTCAGGTCCCTACTCAAACTCAAGGTTACAATCATTGGGGATACTATCCTCTCCAGCCACCACCGAATCAGCCAGGGTCTTCCCTCTATGGGCAGAGTGCTTACGGCCCTACTGGTTTGCCAACAGGGCTTCCACCCCAAAGCCATCAGTATCCGCAAGTTAACTGATAGTTACCATTTCTGGCTACCTTGGATTTTCCAGATTTGTCTAGGATTCTAAATGATCCTATTCGTCACTCTCCCCAATGACCTGCTATTCCAGCCAAGCTTCCATCGGATATCCCAAAATTTGATGGCAGAGTGGGAGAGGACCCAAACAATCACGTTATGACTTTTCACTTATGGTGTTCATCCAACTCATTGATGGATGATTCTATTCATTTACATCTTTTTCAACGAACCCTTACCGGTTCTGCTGCGAATTGGTACATTGAATTGCCACAAGGTTCTGTTTCTTCTCTGATTTTAACACCCTAGCTATGGATTTCCTTACACATTACTAGTTACCGATCCATTATGATACTGGGACTGAGATTTTAACTTCCTTCAAACAAAGTAAAGGCACTCATATATCTGATCATATTCATGAGTGGCGAAGGAGGCGACGTCTCATTAAAGTTGAACTACCTAATCAGTTACTGGCAGAATGGTTTACAAAATCTTTTGTGAATGAAATTGGTAAGGAGATTGCCATGGGTGGTGTCGTCACAGAAGAGCAGGCTATAAGTCGTGCTTAATATCTTGATCTTGTTTATTCTCAAAGGGGAACTCTTTACGATTTACTTCCTGATTTACCTCATCCTGGTACTTCCAACACTTCAACTACTCCAGCTGCCTCGCATGCAGCTGACGGTGTGATTGGTACTACCCACACCCACTCACATTCTGTTTCAAGCACAACCCCTAAATCTATTTCTTCTAATTTTCAAAATGCTTCGTCTCCTGCCACTCCCGCTGGTAAAACTTCTGAGGTGAACGTCGTTCAATCTACCCCGACCGGTAAAAATAAATCAAAGAAGGGAAGAGGCAAGAATAAGGAGAGAAAAAATACTAATCAAACAGAGCATCCTAAAAATACCCCTTTTGAAGATCGGGATAAGCGTAAACCCCACTACCCTTGCCTTATCTTTGGTGACGATCACTATACGAAGGATTGTCCACGACGTGCCGAGGTTACTAAGTTCCTTCAAGGAACACCTAAACCTTCTACACCGACAGCTTTGTCACAACCCTTCTCGTCTCAACAACAGGCTCAGTTGGTCATTCATGATCAACCATCTACTTCTACCACATCTGATGTTTTGATGTGTATTGGTGAGTCCAAGTCCAATAACATTGCACTCACGACTAGAGCCAAAGATTATACTCCATCTAAGGAGAAGGTTGACGATTTACCTCCTGCTTTGGTACAGCCCTCTCCACCGACTCCACCTACAAACGGTCCTCTTCATCTCGAATGACCGAGCCTTGATACAATTCTATGACCACCCCCAAAAGGTGTCGTTAGGAAATCGACTTTCAATCCTCATGCTCGTTCGGCCCGGAAGATTTGGCCCAGGCACCTTCAGCGATGTCAGCCCTTGAAGTCCTTCAGTCTTTTCCTGTACAATAGAAGGCTTTGTTGAAAGCTATAAGTGGAATTGACCCAACATATATGAATTTAATAGTCTTTGACTTGGAAGAGCATATTCCAAGGTTACCCCCTCAGCTTGCATTCCAGATACAAGTTGTTTTTTCCGACAAGAACATTTGTCGAACTGTTATCGATGAGGGTACCTCTACATGTGTAATGTCTTTTGCTTGTTGGAAAGCCATTGGCTCTCCTCCCTTAAATGAATCACAAAATACTCTGAAATCCTTTAATGGCTCTGGTTTTAAGCCTTACGGTGTTCTTCCATCGTTGCATGTTACTTTAGAAGGTAGGACAGTCCAAGTTGAAGTGGAAGTCTTCGATGCTCCCCTTGATTATAATCTTCTGCTTGGTTGTAGCTGGATAGATTCCATGCGTGCTGTTGTGTCAAAACTTTTCCATGTAGTATGTTTTCCTCATCAAGGAAAAGTTGTTACAGTTGACCAACTTGCCTTCTTTAATTCCAATACTCGTATAGGCAACATGTCGTTTATAGCTAAAACCCCGCCGGGTTACGAGAATGTCGGTGTAGGCCTTTTAAAAGACTCTTCGTTAATGGGTACTTTCCCCATTCCACCACCGCTTGATGTTCCACGCCCGTCATTTGCTTCTATTAACATGATCTCTACTGTACCTCATGAACTTCCTATGTTTTCTGACCCTTGGATAGTCCCCGACCTTGGAGATCACACTCGTTTCGGCGATGTTATGTCGTTAAGCCTGGTTGAATCTGCTTATCACGCCATTCAATCAGCAACACCTTCTACACCCTCTCTTGATGAGTTGTCTCATAATCCTTTCCATGTCATTTTTCCCACTGACGAGATGATCATGTCCATCATGGAGGAGACCCCTTGGGACGATGGGCATCATCATTCCATACTCTTTCTAGAACAACATACTCTCGAGAATTATCAACGGATTTCGACTCTGTCGACCATTGTTGTCATATCGACTGTTCCCGGATCTACACATGATGTGTTTGCCGAAGGGAACCTCAGTAATATATCTCCCACGATTCCCATTGATATATCAATTAAACCTGGGATAGTTGAAAATGTTCACATTGGATCTTCGTGTTCTTCGAATGAAATCGTCATATATACATCTCTGTTTAAAGAATTTTGTGACATCTTTGCCTGGAGCTATGAAGAGATGCCAGGTATCGACCCTGCAATTGTTGTACATGAGATAAAGACATACCCTGGAGCTAAACCAGTCCGGCAGTGCCTTCGTCCAGTGAACCCACGTAAAGCGGCAGCTATCAAGCTCGAGGTTGAAAAACTTCTCAAAGCCGGCTTTATTTATCCCATGGCTCTGACAGAATGGGTTTCCAACCCTATACCGATTGATAAGAAAGGGGGCAATATTCTTGTATGTGTTGATTATAGGGATATTAACAAAGCCTATCCAAAGGACAACTTTCCAACCCCTTTTGTCGACCAGATTGTCGATGACTGTGCCGGGAGTGAAATCTTCTCTCTGATGGATGGTTTCTCCGGCTATAATCAAATTAACATCGCTCCTGAGGACCAACATAAAACTACTTTTATTTGTACTTGGGGTACTTTTGCCTATAGGAAACTTCCATTCGGTCTTAAAAACGTTGGCGCGACGTTTCAACGTGCTATGTCTTATGCTTTTCATGATATAAAGCATATTGTTTAACCCTATTTGGATGATTTACCAGCTCATTCTTTGCGACGAGTCGATCACCCCACTCATCTCCGATCCATTTTCCTTTGTTGTCGGTTCTATCGTATTCATTTAAATCCTCATAAATGTGTTTTTTGCGTAGAATCTGGCTATCTTCTAGGTTTCATCGTTTCATGTCAAGGGATCAGGGTAGATCCTCTTAAGGTTGAGGTGATTCTTAATCTCCCTCCTCCTTCTATACTGCGCCAGTTGCAAATTTTGCAGGGGAAAACAAACTTTGTTCATCGTTTCATCCCTAATTACACTAAGATTACTCGTGGTTTTACACGGCTACTAAAGAAAGATTCTGAGTTCGTCTGGGATACCGTGGCCAACAATGCTTTTGAGGCTTTGAAATTGTCCCTCACACGAGCTCCGCTTCTCTTTCCTCCTGATTATAGTAGTGACTATTTTCTTTATCTTGCTGCCTCAGAGTATACCATTGGCATGGTTCTTGTTCAAGAGGATGATGCACACGATGAACATGTTATTTATTACTTGAGTCAAAGTCTCACATCAACTGAAATCAAGTTTCAACATGTTGAAAAATTGGCTTTGGCTATCGTTCAAGCTGTTCAACGCTTCCGGCATTATATTCTCTCAAGGAAAACTATAGTGATTTCTCATTGCAACCCTATGCAACATATTTTGACATGTCAATTGCTAGGGGGAAAGTACTCCAAATGGATTGTCATACTCCAGGAGTTTGACTTGGAATTCGATCGTGCCACGTCTAAGAAATCCTTAGTTTTTGTTGAATTAATATGCGATTTTCCTCACTCTGCCACGGAAAATGTAGCAGTAGATTCATTACCTGATGAATCTCTTTTCCTTATTGGCACTGACGATCTTTGGTATGGATATATCATTGTATATCTCCAAGACCAGACTTTCTGGCCTGATTTATCTAGCACTGAACGACGTCACATCCATTATCAAGCTCGTCAATACATTATCCTCGGGGATACTCTTTACCGTCGAGGAATTGACTCTGTTTTTCGACGTTGTCTGACTTTTGATGAAGCTGAGAAAGCTCTGAATGACTACCATTCCTGAGCATGTGGTGGTCATATGTCTGGGTATGCTACTGCCCAGAAGATCTTACACGCAGGGTATTTTTGGCCTTCCTTGTTCAACGACTGCATTACGGTCGTTCAGAAATGCCATGCCTGCCAGATCTACAATCAGAAAATTTGGTCGCATCCTACTCCTCTTCATCCTATGGTCTCAGTTGGTCCTTTTGAAAAATGGGGCATTAATTTCATGACATGTCACCCTCACTCGGTCGGGGGGCATGGTTACATCATTGTAGTTGTTGATTACTTTATAAAATGGGCCGAGGCGATGCCAAAATTCGATAATACTGGAAAGACTACAACGTTGTTTCTTTTCAACCATGTCATAGCTCATTTTGGTGTTCCTCAAGCTATCGTCATTGATCACGGTAGTCATTTTCAGAATTTTATGATGTCTGAACTTACAGAAAATTTGGGTCTTCGTCATGATAACTCAAAACCCTATTTTCCGCAAGCTAATGGCCAGTTCGAAGCAATCAAAAAAGTTCTTATAACTATGATTCGACGGATGATAGGAATTCATAAAACAAGCTGGCACACGATGTTGTTTTCGACATTGTGGGCATATCGGACATCTGTCAAATTCGCTACTGGGTTTACAAGGCGATGCAAACATTCGATAATAATGGAAAGACTGCAGCATTGTTTCTTTTCAACCATGTCATAGCTCATTTTGGTGTTCCTCAAGCTATCATCACTGATCACGGTAGTCATTTTCAGAATTTTATGATGTCTGAACTTACAGAAAAGTTGGGTCTTCGTCATGATAACTCAACACCCTATTATCCGCAAGCTAATGGCCAAGTCGAAGCAATCAACAAAGTTCTTATAACTATGCTTCGACGGATGATAGGAATTCATAAAACAAGCTGGCACACGATGTTTTTTTCAGCATTATGGGCATATTGGACATCTGTCAAATCTGCTACTGGGTTTACACCCTTTCGATTAGTCTATGGTGTGGAAGCCATTCTTCCAATAGAATGTGAGATACCTTCTCTGAAGCTAGCTGTCGAACTCTTACCCAATACTTATGTTGAAGAACGTATATTGTATCTGATGCGATTAGATGAAACTCGACGTGACGCCACTCTAGTAATCGAAGCCCAGAAGAAGCGTGTTAAGGCACAATATGACAAGCATGTCAAGCCTCGCATTTTCTCTGAAGGAGATCTTGTTCTTCTATATGAACAGGATCAAGATGTGTTAGGAGCCAGGAAATTTGAACCAATGTGGTGAGGACCTTATATTGTTCACTGAGTTTTGGAAAAAGGAGCATATGAGCTGGTCGATTACGATGGTATCCCTTTGAGTGAACCCAAGAATGGGTTGTACTTGAAGAAGTACTATGCATAAATCATTTGTGCACAAGTACTTGTATGTTATGTATCATACTTTGTGTGTGTTACTTTAGTTTGTTTTTGACGTTATGTAGTCTCTTCCCTTATGTGACATTGTGTTTGATTGCCAGATGTCGGAGTCTTCGCTACCCTATATTGGCTTCGCTGATGGTACTAGTCGTAGTACTTAGAACCTAGATTTCGCTGCGTGGGCAATCTATGTCCCAACAAACGAACTTATATCTTTACGAGGTGTATGTCTTGGCCGTGCAACCAACAACATCGCAGAGTATAGCATCGTTATTGAATTATTGGTTGATTCTATCTCACTCAGAATTCGTCATTTGGTTGTGTGAATTGATTCGCAACTAGTAGTACTATAGCTAAGTAATATCTACTCTATTCGAAGTCCTACTTTGTTACGGGTGTATTTGCGAATTCGCCTCTTGGAACGATATTTTGATCACATTGAATATCAACATATTCCTAGATTTCTTAATACATTAATAGATGCATTGGCTAATTATGTATTGGACAGACATTTGAATCATTTATAAATCAAACACATTAAAATTCACACAATATAAAGTAAACTAGTAGAAGCCATCTGTATTTATAACGATCAAAAAGTTTGTTTTTTACAAAAAGTTTGTCCGAAGACCAAAATATCAAAAATTGAAGCTTATGGCTTCTACAAAGTGACGTCATGGATGACGTTCACGGTAACACACAATTGCCCTAGCAACCCTACGGATCAGTCGACCCATAGCTGCTGATACCCCTACAGTGTGATGCTAATCACGTCGTGGAACCTCTTCCAGAGTCATATTTGGAATGTCTGTTGTCAGGCCCTCTAAATTCTGTTCCACCACCTGATAGTCTTTGGCATACTATGGTGCTATTGCTGCTACCTCTCCTCATCGCTAGATAGGAGAAGTTCCGGGAGGTCTATACGGTCCAACATCTGTGTTGTCAATAAACATTTTGTGTTAGTCTTCGGATAAATATATATATAAAAAAAAAACATTTGAATATGATAAAAAAATTCAAAAACATTTAAAAAGAGAAAATGTGTGTACTTCTTACCGAGGTCTCCCCACTGAGCATCCTCAGGCAGTGCTAAATCCGGATCTCCTCGGAAATCCATCACGACATACACATAGTCGTCGACCATCAACATCTGGTTTTGAAGCCATTCAAAGAAAATATCATCGTACTTGACGATTGGTCCTACCACGTGTCGGGCCATGAGTCGACACCATCTCAACATTCTTGGACCTCTAGGATCCGGGAAGTCCCACTCAACCTGTAGTCTAAATACAGGGACCCTCTCAAGGAAGCAGGACACTAACAAAGATCCATACCCAAATTGTTTCAATTCACCTCGCCTGCATTTTGTTAATTTTCTTTTGATACTGCGAAGCACAGCATCCGCCCAGTTGAATACTCGGGGCTCAGTACACTCGATGGCATACTGGAAGTAGCTCTGTAATGCCATATGAGGAGAAAAAATCCCCGCCATCCGAGCTAGAGTAAATAGAATCGTGCGGAGGGTCAAGTCTTGTACCCCCCAGATAGCAGCTTTTCCCTTTTTCCTCTTAGCTTCAGGTACACAGTATTGATTGTAGTATTCACTCATCTTTAATCCACCGCCTCTACTACCGGTCAAGCTGACATAATACCCGCATATGGACAATCCAGTCAAGAAGTATATGTCCTCAATGTCAATGGATAATGTGTGAGCTCCTACATTGAAAACTTGTTGGTCTGGGTCCCACATACGGACTAGATACTCCAGTAATCTGACTTGGGCTCTCATGCTCGGGATGCGAAAGTATTTTAAGAGCCCACAATATCTCAATGCAGCTATGGTGGGAGGATGATTCTCGGCATTTGAATTATCTTCCTCATGTTCTTTTTCACGCCACTCAAGAACCATGCTTATGGCTATTTATCTGCATAAGGAACATACAAGGAGGATTAGTGATTTTATTCATGATTTGAATCTTTTTCATTGGCTAAATTTTTAAAAGAAATTTGGGTTCGGTGCTGCTCGTAGGTGCCTCATTTACACAGTGCGAACACCTCACAGGTGGCTCAAGGCTCACCTGCAAGAACGCATCATTCTCGCATGTCCCGTATGGGCTTCCTACGAGAATGCCTATGCGCATGTAGGGTTCAAAAAACCACTTAAAAATGAAAAACCAACCAATGAAATAAAAAATTTAAACCATGAAAATGTCAAGAATGAAGAGCTTACCGTAATGCTGCAAACAGCTCATTGAATGATCTCTTGTAGCTATCGGAAATCAACACCAAATTTGGAAGGTAAAAAGGGGGTTTTGGAACTCAATAGTGAAAATGTGAAATGATATGGTAAAAATGTGTATTTACTCATTTAATTTACTTTTTACTATGTCATTTTTGGGTTTTTATGTTTATCTATTGTTTAAACCTAATTCATAATATCAAGATGAGTGTAATGACTTGCAGGTGTGTTAACATTGATGATTACATACGAGGGTATGGACATATTTTTCTCCATTATGGTGTGGTTTTGATTGTTTTTTATGGTTTTTACATAAAACCTTGAGCGTCGTTTTTGTCCGTTCTTGCGCTCGTGAAAAACATAAGAACATGATCAAGCATAGTTTTATCACTTTTTCGGGCTCAATACAGTTATACAAAAAAGGAACCCCCCTGGAGTTCTCTTTAAGCTCTTTTCAGACTCTCTAAACATGAAAAGATCGCCGAGCGACCTTGCTATTTTCACACTCGATAAAGTATTTGAAGTATGCGTCTGGTGAGCGATAATTTCTCTCTTTTTCGGTCTCATCCAGACTATTTTACGAAAAAGTAACTGAGAGAGTTCTCTTTTAAGTGTTTTTCCAAACTCTATAATCTTGAAAAACCTTCGAGTTTACTATCTCTGGACTCGTTAAACAAACATTGACAGACCCGTGATGGGACCAAACCACTCCTTCTTAGGGTTCGTTAAACATACTCCGAGGGACTCGTCCAAAGGATGAGCTTATATCAACAAGCATATGTGATCCTCTTCAAGCTTGCGTAAAAATAAAGAGGTACTTGCCAGAAATGGTGGGGGGGAATTTGGAAAAGGGATATGTTTCAACTTCATATTGATTGGCAGTAAGTGTCTCTCTTGAACATGACACTCCCTATTCATCATTTGAAGCCGGTTTGGGAAATCCATTTATCTCTCTTTCTATTGATTACAAGGTCATTCCATGTGTTGTCTTTGAGTCAATGTTGCCAAATCATTGGTCGTGTCATTCATATGTCCAAGAGAAGTCCATCTGAAACCTATATTGAGTTGGCCATCTGCAGTTATCCATTCTCTCTGTGTCGGCCTTCCCAGTGTCCAGTCCAATTTGCAAACTACTATGTTTCACTTTCAAACTCTGTTACTCATTTCGTGTCATTGATGGGAGATACATCAAGGCCCTCCTGTGACGAGTTTTATTCCGTCGACTTCAACTCATTATCCGGAATCAAGACTTAGAAATTATTTAGTACCTTGGAGCTTGCATGCCTCAATGGCAAGTTTCCTCACTTTCGACAGTGGGTTTACATCATTGACCCCTGATCGAAAGATTTCATCGGATGTTTGACATCAAATCATTTATTCATAGTTGATGGATCGTACTATAGTACCTTGGGAGTCATTGACAGCAATGGTGACTTCCCTCGCACTTGTTAATGGTTACATCATTGACCGGTAATCAAGTGGTTTCTACTATGTTCAACTTCAACACATGTAATCACATGGTTAGATTCATACTTTGGGCGACGAGATTGAAGACCCTGGATATTACCTTTGTGATCCAGGTTGCGATGGAGTATGTATAATATGCGACACATAGATCCACTGTGTATGTTTCGTGGCTATGTCATCTTGATTTGAAATTTATCGCATAGATCCATAGTGTATTCAGGTGGCTATGCTATATTTTGACGGCATGGATCCATAGTGTATGATTGGTGGCCATGACCTTTGTTTATGATGTCATCAGTCTATTATCTGAGTATGGGAATGCCTACCTCAGAATTGGTATATATGATATTCTGCAGATGCTTGGGTGTTTGTAGGTTTCCGATTAGATGTGCTCTTGGTTCTCGACACACACATGCAGCTTACAAAGTCTATCGGTTGTCACTAGTTCCAACCTCATACTTTGGGGGCCATTCTGTTACCCATAATTTTGGTCATCATAATGATGTATTGAAGATGGTGTACTCAGGCTCTTCATTAGAACTTTCTCCTGAGAAAAGTTACCTTCATCTCTTTCCAGAAATCACATTTTTAAGGAAGGTTCGCAGGCTACCAATACATTTGCCTATGAGAATACATGATTCTCGCAGGCTGCCTTAAGCTAGGGTGTGAGAAGTTCGCACTGTGTCTAACTACTAGGGTGCGAACTCTTTCTAAAGAAGGGAAAAAGATGAGTTCTCAAAGCTTCTAGAAGGGAATCTTCTAGAAGGATGAGATGTCATTCGAATGGTTATCTAAGTACTAGCTTTCCTGATATTTTGGGATCATTCTTATCTAAGTAACTAATTCATTCTCTCCTATATATTGAGGGGATTCTCATGGAAAAGGTTAGCAGCAAACAAGCAAGAGATTTATTGGAGAATTAGTGAAAGACTGTGTGAAGGATTGAAGCTATAGAAGCTAGAGAACTCTAGCAAGTTTATTAAAGGTGGTTGATCTTCTTCATGCTAGTCAGAAAGTGTGTGTGTCAGAGCTAAGGGCCATTGAAAGGAAGTTTGCAACATCAAGGCTCAGGTTGTAACCTTTACTTTCCATCAATATAATACAGTAATGTGTCCCTTTCCCATAAAGTTAATTCCACTTTATTGTATAACTCCTTGATCATATACATAGAATTGACTATTGAATAGATTGTATTTTCTTCACTTCGGTTGGTTTGTATGGTTTTGATCTTGACTGTACGAGAGTGCTAGAGCGAAGCAGGAACAACAAAGACCAAGGAAAGCGATCATAAGGTATGTTCTTTGATCGTATCTTCTAGTGTATTCAATAGTTAAAGTCTAGGGAAAGAGTATCATTCTGTCTGGCTTTGTTCTAGATCTAGGTGGATCTAGGGAGATTGGTTTGTGTCTGCACTAATGGATTTATCCAATAACAGGGTTGAGTCCCTGGGAGGTGCACCGAAAAAAGGATTTGGAACGTCATATCTAGCACCAAGGACCGATAGTCATCGGATCTAGAAGGAGGTGTGAAGGGTTTAATCCTCATAATAGAAGAGGGAAGAGAGGACTCGTCGAAGTCTTGAAAGAATCAGAATCATCCATATCAGAGAATGAGTGTCGAGAGACCCACATTTCGGGGATTTGGACACCAGGAGACCGAGAATGAAGAGTCTCCAGAAATCGCGAAAGGAGAATTCGCTAAAGGACCAGGACCATCCATTAAGGAGGACATGTGGAAAGCAGTTAAGGTTTCGGGAAAAGGCCCGAAAGATTTTGGTTCCAGGATGACTGGGTCGTTGATCTCTAAGAGGGAGAGATTTTGGCATTTCGAGAACTGAGGATTCGAAAGACAAAGAACCAGCGGAATGCTTGCTTCATGGTTTCCTGAATTGTGAAATCCGGTAGCACTTTGTCCTGGACTGTCATTTTGGCATTTCAGGATCTAGGTTTTTGAGAGGTGAAGGAGTCATGATATAGGGAGTCTTGACTCACGAAATCGTGAAACACAAAATACTGAAAGCATTCAGAGGCTAAGGGTGATCCAGAGTCGTTAAGCCCTTTTCAGCGTTTCAGATACCGGGAGTTGGAGGGACAAGGAGCTTGGGAGAGATCGCATACAGGATTCCTGAAACCTTGAAATGTGAAAGGCGTGTTGGTTTACAACAAAGAAGAGTGCCAAAAACTGAGTGCTATCATAGGTTTTCTCAAGGTTGGTGCCAGAGGAAAAAGGGACCTGTGGATTTGTTCAAGGGGTTCCAGCAGGAGCCCGAAGAGCTATTTTGGCTCAGAAAAAGAATGATCTAGAGACCAGGAGGTCATTTGACCCTACTAAGGTAGGGGGTCTGCATCACCAGGGCTACATAGATCCTTGGTATTCTACTGCCCATGTCCTCCACTATTTCATCTTGTTGAACATTATGGAAAACTCTTGATTTGCCATTTTTATGGGGTCAATCTCTGTACATGTGTTTCTCTTTATAGCCCCAACACTGAATGGGCATCTATCTCATCCTTTGTTCCCCCACTTCAACCATTCTCGGCTCTCTAAATGATGGTTATCCTTGAGGACTATTTCTGAAAAAGGGAGGTTTGTTTCCCTTCTGCCTTTGTTCTTTCTTAAACTTCTTCTGGTCATCCCAAGCCTTCCGAAAGGTGGGCTTTTCTCTTTGATGTTCATATAAGCATTTCTCTCTTTTTATTGTCTCTTCCATTCTCTTAGCATCAACATACTGAATCTTGTCACCAATGGGAGGTGGAAGTCCACTCAAATACCTCTGAATCTTGACAGCCTCATCTTTGATGAATGGAACATACTTCAGTAATTCCAAAAACCTTCATTCGTATTCATCAATGGTCATGCTGCCCAGCTTGAGTTCAAAGAACTGCTTCATCTTTTTTTCATAGTATCTTTTAGTCAGGTATTTCCTCTTGAAATACCTCGCGAATTCCTTCCAACTGATATCTTTCTCTCTAATGTGTTGCACCTGAACAAGCTGATCCCACCACATGGATTCTTTTCCTTTTAGTTGATGCATCACAATTCTTCCTTTTGTATGAGAGGAATAATTCTGTAGTTGGAAATATTTTCTCATGCCAAGCAACCATGTTTCAGCATCTTCCTCCTTCTTATGTTCTCCATTAAACGTAGGAGGCTTAATCTTGTTCATCTCCCCTTTCAATTCATCCACTCCAGATCTTTGGTGTTTTCTGGTAAGGGATGGGATTGAACTACTGTCTGATTCCTTACGGGAATGCTTTGGGGAGAAACGATGATGACTTCTACCAGTCCTCGATCTTATTTTTCTCTCAGGGGTCCTGCGACTCCCTATTTTGTTTGTGTCACTCTCCTTTTCCAATTTCTTTTCTATTATTTCTAGGTTCTTCAACATCTTTAAGTTGAATTCACCCTGTTGATCACTAACCCTCATGAGCTTTCGGCTATCGGCTCGGCAAGCTTGGGCATCTTTTTGCAATATTTTAATGATTTTCATCATATTCCCTTCCTTATCCAATTCTCTTCCATGCCCATTGGAGTTCGATCCTTCGACTCCCAAGTTGACATCCCTTCCTTCTCTTTCATTCTTTGAATTGGAGGCAATCCACACCTCTTCCATTTATATACTTGCCGTCAATTTGTAGCTGTCCTGACACTCGTTGAACTCTGCACACACAACGTGCAGTCAACTGAAGTTTGTCAGACCTTAAACCCTTAATAAAACTACAACCTTCAAAAATCAATGTGAATAAGAAAACGTTTTGATTCCATGAATTTTCTAAACACTATTTGGCTCTGCAATTTTGAGGTGATAGCTCCCATTTTCTTAGTCCCCAACCCATGTGTCCATGGGCCATGATCAAACTCTAAACTGCTAGGTGCTACAAGGCTCTCCAAATGAAACTTAGAGTTTCAGGATTTCGGGGCTTCAGGGTTTTGGTTCGAGAGGTTCTCACACTCGCTTCCCTCTTCAATTCCCAACTCTTGAACTTTCGACCTCTCTCCCCCTGGGCCCTAGGCCTACAAAATAGTTGTCGCCAACCAAGGTAGTGACACATGGTGTCCTTAAGAAGGTCCACATCACTTTCGGCGACGTCATAGGGTCCCACCACTTTCACCTTTCATTTTGGAGTTTCAGGCATCAGGAGTTTGTGCATCCACACATTTCAAACTTTCGCTTTTCGACATTTCAAAATTACGGTCTATTCATCTACTTGATCTAATGGTCAAGATCCTCTCCTACGATCTACGATGTAGATCGTTTCTGGATTTCAAGGTTTCGGGTTTCAGAGGTGTTCACCTCTCCTCACTTCCCATCTCCCGACTTTGGGAAATTCAAAAGGTTCTCACAACTAACTCGAGTGTGACTCCATATGATCTAACGGTTCAGCCCTCCTCCCTGATCTACTACATAGATCTTCTCGGGATTTCGGGTTTCTGTGTCTCAACATTCCCTGCTTTTTCATAATAGCCGAACTCCTGAAAGACTTATCGGATATCCTTTCGACACCTTCTCTGGATCTAATGGTCATAAGGGATCTCCTTTCCTCTTGATCAGATCCAACAACTCCAACACTTCATGCATTGAGCTCTCTCTCTCCCTGTGGCCATATACCACAACGGTTGTGGGTTCTATAATACTGTTATGCCTCCTAAGCTTTGTAACACAACCAAGTGACTCCTTGGCACTCAGGAACATTCAAAGGTCCAAAAATTGGTTTTTCCAAACACGATTCCGACCTAAACTTTGGGTCCAATGACCACTTATCCAGCCCATTAAGGTTCAGTGTTGTAAACCATGCTCTGATACCATACTATAACATCCCCGACCGTCAACCCCACGATTGGGAAAATGCTACTGTGTGGAAACAACATTCTCATACTTATATATATAACATGAATTAAGTCATATTACACACATTTAACTAAACCAAACAGATTAATCGCAGAATTACGACTAACATACAGGTTTAATTGGATTAACAGTAATTCATTATTACAGCGGAATACATGATAATATTGCAAGAATCACATACATTCATATACTTATAAATTAAGTACAAAATTAACAATTTTCTTTTATTACTAGCATAATTCCACCAACCACATCCAGGCCTTCCACAAAACTCATAGCCTTAGACCACGCTAATCATCACGCTCAGTAGTGGGTCACCCCCAAGCTAGGACTAAGCTCCACCCAAGGCAAGGAATCCTAGTCTAGGCTAAGGTTACAGGGAAAACTACACATAATAACTGGAAGGGTTCTTCCCAGGATGACTTCTTACGCCCATTACTCATGGACTCTCATTCCCCACATGCCTGTTCCACCCGGGAGTATACACCTTCACAAGCATAGTCCATCAGTGCTTCACCTCCCTCTCTGGGTCTCAACAATAGGTCAGATCATGAATTCTTAGAGCTTTGTAGCAGGCGTTGGACTCTCTCTAGAAGAATACCACTTGTGAGCAGACTCCTTCACCTAGAAATATCTTCTCATAGGCATGATAGACTGCCTCTTCAAATAAGGGCCTTACAACCTGATTCTTCATCCCCTTCCGATTCAATTCCCGCGCGATGAGGATAACCACAACACAACCCCACTAAGGAAAAAAGAAAACAACAACCTACAGACAGATCAGGTATAGATTCATCTTTGCAATGGATGATATACTGGGTTCTTGAACTCACAAGTCAACTTTCCCCTCCTGACCAGTTCTCTCAATGGTGCATAGGTATGTCAAGGATAGACATAGACCAATAACGAAATTAGACGGATGATGTTTTGGACATCAGGAAGACGTCTCAGTTTTCTGGTTCTCAGAGCTGCATGAGGGTATTCAAAATCAGATGCAAAGGATGATGGAATGAGGAGTGACCCCCTCCACAACTGACTTCTGAAGTTTTTAACTACATGTACCTGGGTCAACACATGTCACCCATGAAGCTGCATGCACTCCATCAGCATGTACTCCTCTCGAGGAACTTAGGACAAAACATATATTTCACATGGCTTTTGGAATAATATTAAAATATTATTCCCAAGAATTTAAGCCCCTAAGCTCATCACTTAGCATTTTTTTGCAACCTTCCAGCCCCCCAATCCCTTACCCACTCTGTGGAATCTTAGTCTGCCATCACTCATTCATCATGGTCGGTCTGCACATAGTGGTGTTTATATTTTTATTAATGTTCTACATAATTACATATAAAAAAATAGGCTCTCGGCCTTAACACTTAGGCTCTCTGACCTATTAAATTCATAAGCCTTACCAGGTTATATTAACTTGTCTCACCAACCTATAAAACATGATTTAGAATTCACAAACATGATTACAACAGTGCTCGTCCGTGGGGATATTACAAAATGTGTCTAAGGAATAATATTTTGACTTAGTGCATTTTTTTTCATAAATTGAGATGAGTAATAACTTGTATTCTAATTGATTAAATGTTTTATAGTATGCATGTTATAACAATAATAATTGCATGCATGCCCCCGGGGGGCAGCTTAGTTGGAAAGTGCCGTGAAAATGAAGTTCCATGAGGTTTCGAGTTCAACTCCCCCCGACTTACCTTATGTGTCGCGTAACGGGCATCATGGGCACACCTGGAGGTTATAGTGGTAGCAGTTGGATAACACGACCACGTGTAATGCGAGCACGTGCCCAACTAGTTGTTGATTCCTCCAGACATAAAAAAAAATAATAATAAATAAAAAAATAATAATTGCATGCACATTTCTTGAATAATTAAAGGTGCAAGAAAGTAATTTTGGTTCTTGTATGAGGCCTAGATTTATGTAATATGCCCAAGGATATTACAACCATGAGGAGGAAGTCATAGGTCTACATGTCAGCATGGGAAATGTTGAGACAAACTCTAATGGAAGAAGAGGCAGGCATGAGCCTATAACTATGAGAATATTGAAAAGATAAGTGCAAAGATATAGGTTTGATAATGAAAATATCAGTAAATATTAGGAGGATATACTATAGAGTCTAAATATGATATAAAGGTGTTGATCCATTTTTTTATCACTCATCAACTAAGTGATTGGGGTGCATTTTTAAACTTATATATTTTCTAAATGAAGACCACTTTTTTTTTTTGGTTTTGAAAGTGACAATATGCCTTTCATCTATTGATCATGAACACCCAAAAAGTTTTAAATCAACTTCAATATTTCATTTCTTCATCATGAAAGGCTAATAAGGATGGTTTCTCTTTTGAACAAAAAGAGAAGAAAAGGAAAAGATACTAAAAGAACAAAATTTATTGTGTCCATATTCTCATTGAACAACCCTATGTGTCATATTCATCCATAATTTTACAAAATATAAAACAAAGGTCATATGTCCAATATATGCCAATTTTCTCTGTACTTATCAATTTTCCTTCCTCTTTACTCTCATTTCTCTTTGTCTTTATGTTAAGGTCTTAACCCGCACATAGGTAGATCAATGTATTCGGATGTAATAAAGGTCAATATTAATAAGGCCTTTCAATAAAATAGAATAAGGCGAATGTAACAAGACCTAATAGAAGCTTCCGCTTCTAGAAGGATCTTCCTCTAGATGCTTCTCTTAATAGACATATTTAGTATAAATAAGGGTCGAGGGTATGAAAACCCTAGCTTGGAGATTATTGTAATAGAGCACTGCTCGACTGGAGGTTTCCCCCTCGAAGAGGCCTGTGAACATTGCTATCTGAATCAAAGTTCTATTTCTGTTGCTATTTCGTATATCATTTCTGTGTATTGTGAAGATTATGCTGGATATTTTACTGTTATTCTGTCATTTCTAGCATTTCATTTCTGTTCTGTATATTTTATATATCTGGTATCTTGCAAGTGGTATCAGAGCACTTTCCTTGGTAGAAATTGTGGGCATTTTTTTTCAGGGTAGAGACGTATTCCAGTGTCTTTAAGCCACAGAGATCTTTCGTTACGCGCATAAACCCGCGGTTGAGGGATTCATACATGCAGGAAATACAAGTGGTTTTGAAGTGCACATCTGTTGGCCACCTTTGTAACCCCTGTTGGTACCCCTTCGAATGGTAGCACATCAGACAACACCTATGTACGGATCGGCCTAGATTTCCTAAAGCCCTCATTAGATAAACCTATCAGTTGCTGGACTGCTATAGTGTCACCGAGAATAGCACTCGGGAGAATACTCTCTAGTACCTAGGTAGTTGGGGAGTACGGTTAAGGGTACAGTCTATCCTCCTTAGTTAGTGCCCTAAGATATTGGGTCGAGTACTACTGTTGGACCCCGCACGTATATCAAAGAGCTATAGCATAGGGCAAACCCTTGTTTGTAGAACCCTTGAATACCTAACCCTTGGGGAACATAAACAACAACATAAACAAATTAAACCAGCGATATCTATTAATGCGCATCTGTGTTTGCGTTGCTAAGTAAATACTCTCTGGTTCAGAATTTGGGGATTTCAGCACTGCAACATTCTTCATACCAAAGTATAAGCCCGCCGCTATAAAAAAAAAAAAAAAAAAAGTCTGGAAATTTTTTCACCATTATTTGAGGCCTATTCCATTAGACTCATCTCTTCCCCCTTGTCACATTCATCCATATCATTTTTAGGGAAAAAATTTTGACCCCGACCGCTCCCTTTCCAGTTCACCCATCATCATGGCCCATACCCATAGCCAAGAATAGGAGTCTCGCCTCAACACCTTGGAATCTGGTTTCCTTAAGACCCAACAAGAAGTGCAACAACTCAGTGCTACTATTTCCTCCCGTGATGCTTCCATAAATGCCTCCATAAATGCCTCCATAAATGCATCCGTCAATGTAGCCGTGTAGTCCGCAATGGCGGAAGTCAAACATGAACTTGAATCTGTCTTTGTATCACTCTGCACCAAACTCAAAATCCCTCTCGATGACTCTTTTCCTGATGCACATAAAAAGACTGAAGGTGAAACTTCTTCCCATCCCTTTCAACCCCATCACTTTCAAAGGGACATACGCCTTCCGCGGGTGGATGTAACCAAATTTGGTGGCTCAGACCCCACTGGTTGGGTCACACAAATGGAACATTATTTCTCTCTCTACAACATTACAGATGACTTGGCCAAACTTTGGTATGGTGTTCTCCATCTAGATCAAGAACGCTGGCAATGTTGGCAATGGAGAAAAACTTCCCATCAAGGATATATTGTTTGGACCCAATTTGTTGTTGAGATTTATGAACGCTTTAACACTGACACCAACCATTTGGGCCATTTGACAAAATTGAAGCAATCAGGCACAGTCGAAGACTTCATAGCTGCATTTGAGCATCTGGCTTTTCGAACAGAGGGCATGATTGATGCTTTCTTTTGAGAGTGTTTTATCAGTGGCCTCAAGGACAATATTAGGGCCCATGTCCCCATGGCTCGACCTACAACTTGGGTGGAGGCTACCAAAAAAGCTAAAGAAGCACAACAAATTGTTTCCTCTCAAAACCGTAAGCCTTCCTTTATTCCGCACCCTAAACCAGTAAACCCCACTACTCCCTCCGCCCCACTAAAAATCCAAAAATTGACCAGGGATGAAATGGCTGAATGCCAACTCAAAGGCCTCTATTATAATTGTGATGACAAATATTTCCCAGGCCACAAATGTAAGGAACAAAATCTCTTTATGGCCATCTCTAAGGATATTCAGGAAGAAGATGTTGACACCCCCCCTATGCCCGAGTCACCAGAAATTTCTGACATAAACCCTCCCTCCGACCCTCCCGAAGTGGAACCAATCATTTCCCTTAATGCTCTCATCAGATTCTCTGCCCCCCAAACCCTCAAGCTAATCGGTTACATCAAGCACCGAAAGGTCATCATCTTGGTTGATAGTGGCAACACCCACAATTTTATTCATCGCCGCATTGCCCAAGAAACCCATTGCTACATCCATGCTGTCAATAATTTCCAAATCATGATTGCCAATGGTGGTTCTATGAAATGTGGCGGGCGCTATGAAAATGTGCGTCTCCAAATAGGGGACTACCACCTCAAATCACACATGTTTTCTATTGACATGGGCGGTTGCGACATTGTGTTGGGTGCCGAATGGCTAAGAACCTTGGGTCCCATTCTCATGGATTTTCATAACTTAACCATGCAATTTGACCAAGGAGGCCACAAACATAAATTTCAAGGCATCACTGCGGGTTCTCCTGAAATCATCAGTTCTCATCGCATGGAAAAATTGCTCAAAAAAGGTCATTCTGGTGTCATAGCCCAACTCCACGCCATACAAGCCACATAGATCCCACCCGTGCCCCAAGACCTCCAAGTCCTCCTTGCTAAAAATAAAACAGTCTTTTCCACTCCCCAAGGACTCCCTCCTTCCCGTTATGTCCATGATCATTCCATTCCCCTTATCCCAGGAAGCCTTCCCCCCAATATACGTCCATATCACCACCCCTTTACACAAAAGAATGAAATTGAAAAAATGGTCCAGGAACTCCTTACTGTCGGAGTCATCCATCCTAGTACGAGCCCTTACTCCTCTCCGGTCGTCATGGTACTGAAGAAAGAATGTTCTTGGAGAATGTGTCCTGACTTCCGTGCTCTCAACAAACTAACCATCAAATACAAATTTCCCATTCCTGTCATTGATGACCTTCTAGATGAATTGAGTGGCGCTCAATTCTTCACCAAACTTGATCTTCGCTCGGGCTATCACCAGATACGTATGAAAGAGTCCAACATTCCCAAGATCACCTTTCACACTCATGAGGGCCACTACGAGTTTTTGGTCATGCCCTTTGGTTTGTGTAACACCCCCTCCACCTTTCAGAGCCTCATGAACCATGTCTTCCGCCCCTTTTCTCCATCATTTTGTCTTAGTTTTCTTTGATGATATCCTCATATATAGAAAGACATGGAAAGACCATATTACTCATGTGGATCAAGTTCTCAGCCTACTCTCTCAGCACCATCTTTTCCTGAAACAGTCCAAATGTGCTTTTGGTGCATCCGAAGTAGAATACTTGGGTCATTTGGTGGGCAAGGATGGCGTCAGAGTGGACCCGAAGAAGATTGAAGCTATGCAATACTGGCCGCACCCAAAGACTCTCAAAATCTTGCATGTATTTTTGGGCCTCGGAGGGTATTATCGCAAGTTCATTAAGAACTATGGAAAGATTGCAGCACCTCTCACGGCTCTCCTCAAAAAGAACTCTTTCACTTGGACCCTAGCAGCTGCTCAAGCTTTTCAAACCTTGAAGATGGCCATGTGCACCACTCTGGTTCTGGCCCTTCCCGACTTCACAAAGACATTTGTATTGGAATGCGACACCTCAGGGAAAGGAATTGGTGTTGTCTTTATGCAAGAGGGTCGACCTTTGGCCTTCACTAGCAAGCAACTGTCTGAAAAGAATCTGGGCAAACCCATTTATGAGAAAGAAATGTTGGCGAGTCTGCATGTCGTTGAATTATGGCGTCCTTATCTCTTGGGGCAACGATTCCAAATTAAGACCGACCATTAGAGCCTCAAGTACTTTCTGGAACAATGCATTTCCTCCCAGGAGCAACAAAAATGGGTCACTAAGCTCTTTGGATATGACTATGAGATCATTTACAAGAAGGGCAAAGACAATGTCGTGGTGTATGCACTTTCCCAGAAATATGAAGACGAAGGATCCCTTTTTTCTCTTTCCTTCATTGTACCCGATTGGCTGCAAGCTGTGCACCAGGAATGGCTTCAAGACCCCAAAAGTTCACATCTGATACAACAACTACAGAACAAGGCTCAGGATCCCCCAGGGTACTCCTGGCTCTAGGATGAGCTTCGATACAAAGGCTGCTTGTATTTAAGTAAAAAATCCAAGCTCAAACCCACGGTACTTTCTGAGCTTCATGCTACACCCACAGCGGGGCACTCAGGGTTCACCAAAACATATGACCGAGTCAAACCTTTTTTTTTCTAGGATGGTGTGAAACAGGACATCCGTAAGTTTGTGGCTGAAAGTGAGGTATGTCAACGCAACAAGGGAGAAACAGTCAAATCTCCAGGCACCCTCCAAACACTTCCGATTCCCCCTGCTATTTGGAAGGATATCTCTATGGACTTTATTACAGGCTTACCCAAATCGGGGAATAAATTAGTCATAATGGTGGTGGTGGATCGCCTTTCCAAGTATGCTCATTTTTGTGCTCTTCACCACCCATTTACTGCATCCACGGTGGCTCAAATTTTCATGTATCAGGTCTTCAAGCTTCATGGCATGCCAAACTCTATTGTTTATGATCGAGACCCAACTTTCACAAGCAATTTTTGGCAAGAACTGTTTAAGCTACAAGGCACACAATTGCATCTCAGATTAGCCTATCATCCCCAGATAGATGGTCAAACGGAAGTTGTCAACAAGTGTTTGGAAACATATCTGAGGTGCTTTGCCTCTGAAAAAAAACACTAATGGGCTCAATGGTTACCCCTCACCGAATGGTGGTACAACACTACATACCATACAGCCACTCGCATGACGCCTTTTGAAACAGTGTATGGACAGAAGCCACCTTTAGTTCTCTCATACTTACCGGGTACCTCGAAGGTCCAGGTAGTTTACCAAACACTTACAGTCCGAAAGGATATCCTTCTTACCCGTAAAGATAACTTGGCCATGGCCTAGAATAGAATGAAGCAGCAAGCAGATCAAGGTCGCTTCGAACGTCAATTTGTAGAAGGGAATCAGGTGTTTCTATGACTGCAACCATATAAGCAAACTTCTCTCAAGGCCGAGCAATGTCAGAAGCTAGCACCCAAATTTTATGGCCCTTACATAGTTCTCAAGCATGTGGGACAAGTCACATATCAGTTAGCTCTGCCCAGTCAGTCGAAGCTACATCCTGTTTTTCATGTTTCATGCTTGAAGAAGGTCATTGGCACCAGGTGCCAAATTCAAACCAACCTTCCAGAGTTAGCTGAAGAAGGATCCATTTGGCTACAACCAGAAGCAGTTTTAGACCAGCGTGAGCGTTGCCTGCATCAGAGAACCATCAAGGAAGTGCTAGTATAGTGGAAAGATATGACTCCAACAGATGCCACTTGGGAACCAGCTACCATTCTGCAGCAGTTTCCACATATCAAGCCTTGAGGACAAGGTTTTTTTTAATGGGGCGTACATGTTAAGGTCCTAACCTGCACATAGGTAGATCAATGTATTCGGATGTAATAAAGGTCAATATTAATAAGGCCTTTCAATAAAATAGAATAAGGCGGATGTAAGAAGACCTAATAGAAGCTTCCGCTTCTAGAAGGATCTT